>JAUPFN010000024.1:4619921-4832421 GCA_036924255.1 Apodemia mormo | reverse complement strand
CGATAGGTCAAGCCGTTCAAAGTTATGAGATGTTTACATACACACATACACTTACACACACACTCATACACACACATACGCAAACACACACACGCCATCATGAAAGTAGTCGAAAAAGGTTCCTAGGACCTCAAAACGCGGGGATCTGGACACTCGATTTTCGTAAATCGGTGTAAAATCAGTAACTTCCTTATCTAGACACGTAACGGGAAGTTAAAAATATATACCTAGTTAGAAAGATGAAAAGTTATTTATTCAGGTTTATTTTTTTAATCATTTTTATTTAAGGCACTTTTTACAAAGGCGCTACAGCGGGAAGTATAAAAATAAATTAAATAACACATGGTTTGTTATTAATAAAAAACAAAATAGCGTTTGACTAAGAAGCTTATCTTTGTTCATTGAAAACAGATTGAAAACGATTTGCAGTAAAAAAATCTTGTTGCATTTTTCTTAAATTTATTATTATTTTTAAATCTCTAAAAGATGTTTTTAATGTAAAGTATCATTTTCAGTAAGCAAGATAAGCAGTCAAGGGTTTTTTTATTAATAACAAACTACTCTTTTGATCTGATATCGCGATCGCGTACTTGCGCTGACGTGCAATTTGTTGATAATTCGGTCATATTTTATTATTTAACAGAAATAAATTATTGTGTAATGATTTTGCTGAATGAGTGATAAGTTAGCACTATGTATGTTTATGTCTGTTTATCAAAATTAAAAATAAGTGAGTTGAATTAATAAATATCGGAATGGACGCCAGTCCCTTCAACCGGAGTAGCAGGATCCCACGCACTCCACCTCACACGCCAGTGCCCCCACCTGTACCTCATCATGACGACGCTCCCAAAAAGGAAGACAATTTTCCAAAAGTAATTTCAACCCCTGAAATCCAGAATTGGTTGACGTCTATTGAGAATTGTCTCAGTGAAGTGTGCTCTATCGCAACAGAGGGCAAATTAAACTCAGACCAAAAATTGAGAATAAATGGCTTATGTCGTAAAATAGCTCATGGCACTTCGCAGATGGCAGTACAGTATCAATCTCTTAAGCTAAGAACCATACAAGCTCACTCTACCATCAACAACCTCTCTCAAAAACTTGATGACCAAGCTGATATTACGCAGCAATTACAGGACCTTAAAACAACCATTAAGGAGTCAACGAAACCAGCCATTCCTACTAAGGGTTTTTCCTTTGCCGACATGGTAAAAAAGAGCAGTACAGACTTCATTCAGCCGTTAAACTTTAGTTCACTTGCCATATACCCAAATGATAAGTCAAAGTCCAGCGAGGAGACAAAAACATTGGCCCAAAAAATTATATGCCCTGAACAGCTGAAGTTACACGTAAGAGGTCTACGCAAGACAAGAAATGGCGGAGTCATAATCAGCACAGACACCAAAGAGGACATTGAAAAGCTGCAAAAGTCGGCGCAGCTGTCTAATTCCGGCCTTGTAACCGATGAACCATATAAACGGAGGCCTAGAATTGTGATAGTGGGAGTGCCTGCATCGATGCAAGAAGAAGAAGTTTTTACTTGTTTGTTCCACTAAAATTTGGCTGACGATTCTAAAGGTCCATCTTTGGAAACCTTCTTGACCTCCATTAAGCTAAGCCATAGATCGGGTAATCGGGATGCGGAGACCTGTAACTATGTAGTCGAAGTTCCTGCAACTATTCGAAAAACCCTAGTTTCAAAAGAAAGAGTCTTTATCAATTGATCATCTTGCCCAGTGAGAGACTTCACTTTGGTCACACGTTGTTAGAAGTGTCAGCAGTATGGACATGCGGCCAAATCATGTCGGGAGTCAACAAACACCTGCGGCCATTGTGGTGATCTAGGTCATTCTCTAAAGGATTGCCCTAAAAAAGAAGAGGATCGAAAATGCGCAACCTGCTGCCGTTTCAAAAAGCCCAGCAATCATAATACAGGTGCTGCTGACTGTCCAGCAAAAATAATGGCCGAAAAGAGGTACATCAACTCAATTGATTATGAAGGCGCCTAAGAGCGCCGCTTATTGTCGTAGATCGGACTTATTATCTCCCTCCTTTATTTTATAAGTTTTTAGATTTATAATAATTAAATAGATTAGTATGATTAATAACCTAATTAATGAATTAGATATTTTCACTGTATTGGACGCCAAGCTTTGTGAAGTGGAAAATTGTAAACAATATATCTCTTCTTACAGTAATCCATTGACTATAATAACACAAAATATAAGGAGTGTTTATAAAAATTTTGATAACTTTAGCGTTTTTCAACAAAGACTTAACGTAAATTGCGATCTCATTGTTTTGACCGAATGTTGGCTTAACACTCAATATAATATACCACTAATAAATGAATACACGGGTTATAGTAGTAATATAAATTATAATCAAAATGACGGTGTAATAGTTTATGTTAGAAATGGCCTTAATGTCTCAGTCGAGGAATCACATATAAACGACCGTAACCGACTGTTGTTCAGAATGGGAGCACAAACTGCTATATTAGCTTTGTATAGGCCCCCCTGTTTTAGAAATATAAAAAACTTTGTTGACTCTTTGAATGACACCTTGCAAACTATGTCATCTTTCAAAAACATCATTATAATTGGAGATATAAATATAAACATCCTTACACAAAATGACAATGTAGACGTTCAAGAATACCTAAACTTATGCTCTTTTCATAGTTTGTTACCTGCTCATACATTACCTACTCATCAAAGTGGCTCATGCTTAGACCATATCATGCTTAAATCCCATTTTCCTTCACTCACACTTGTTACTAACTCAACAATAACTGATCATGATGCTGCTCTAATTACCTTAGATTGCAAATTACCCAAAACAAACAACGGTCGGACAGTATCGAAATTAAACAGAAAAAAGCTGGAAGAATGTTTACGTAATATACCGCTGATCCGCAGATTTCTATGATGTATGTGATTGAACAACTTCAAGATGCAATTCAGGAAAATACAACTGTTGTTCGTTTGACTAATAAAAATTATAATATAAAACCTTGGATTACGCCAGGTCTTATACGGTGTATGAGACATAGAGATAAACTGCATATGAAAGCCAAAGCTCACCCGCATAATTTGATTTTGCAACTATCTTACAAAAGATACAGAAATTTCTGCAATGAACTCATAAAAAAAGTGAAAATCAACTATGAACAAAAGTCCCTAGAACAAGCGGGCAACAATAATAAAAAGATCTTAAAATATATATTAAAAAAGCAACATATACCAAAAAATGTGATGAGCTATCATTAAATCTATTACAGGCACATCCGACAGAAATGACATCAGCTAATATCGCTAATAACTTTTTTGTAAATGTCGGTAAGGGTTTAGCAGAAAAAGTGCAAGGTCAGCCATATTTTTCGAATGCAAGCACAACTTGTATGAGCAATACATCCAAGTCATCCTTTGTGCTACTAGATATTGATGAAGCCGAGGTAGGAAGCATTATTATGAGTCTAAAAGACGAATGTGCAGTAGGATGGGATAATATAACCAACCAAATTATTAAACAGTTTAGATATATATTAATTCCTCCACTAACATATATTTTCCAAAAATGTTTGTCTTTAGGACTTTTTCCAAAATGTCTTAAAAAAGCCGTTGTTATCCCTATTTTTAAATCTGGAAGTAAGGTTGATGTAACTAATTATAGGCCTATCTCCTTATTACCTTCTTTTTCTAAAATACTAGAAAAAATTATAAATAAAAGACTGGTAAATTACTTGGAGGAAAAATCGATATTATCGAAAACACAGTTTGGATTCAGGGCTAAATTATCGACTACTGACGCTGTACATCATCTAACGGAGTTTCTTGCACGAGAACTTGATAAAGGCAACCATACTTCTTGATACCATATTTCTTGATCTTGCTAAGGCTTTTGATACAGTCTCAATCCCCATCCTATTGAACAAGTTTGAAAATATAGGCGTAAGGGGCGAGCAGTTAAAACTTTTTACCAGTTATTTAGCAGAACGAACCCAATGCGTAAAAATAGGTAGTGTTGTTAGTACTGAACAAGAAAACACTTCCTTTGGAATTCCCCAAGGAACTATTATAGGACCAACTCTATTTTTGATATATATAAATGACCTTTGTAATCTAAATCTAGATAACGGCAAAATCATATCATACGCAGACGACACTGCCATTCTTTTCTCATCTGATTCAAAAAATGAATTATATAAGCACGCACAACAGGGATTTATTATTGTTAACAGCTGGCTTTGGCGTAATTTATAAACATTGAATACGGACAAAACTAGCTTTATAAAGTTTTCAATGCGTAAGTCACCCGAATTGATCTCAAAATTGATCGCTCATTGCTGTAATGACCACAATAATAACCAATGTGCATGTCCAACAATTAAAACCACAAATAAAATAAAATACCTCGGTATATTGATAGATGAAAATCTTACATTTAAATATCATATAGGGGCCTTATGTAATAGAATAAGAAAGCTGATATTTGTTTTTGAAAAACTGCGCTATATTGCTAACACTACAATAATTAGGCAAGTTTACTTTGCTCTATGTCAGTCAATAATAACTTACTGCATTACCTCATGGGGTGGTGCAGCTAAAACGCTACTAATATACGTCGAGAGAGCGCAAAGAGCAATTCTCAAGGTGGCTACATTTCGCCCTTTCCTCTTCTCCACTAACCTTCTTTATAAATCATGTAAAGTGCTAACAGTCCGACAGCTTTTTATACTAAACATAGTACTAAAACAGTACGCAGCTCTTCCCTACTGTACAGAAATTACTAACAAAAGATGAAAAGATATAGTTTGTTCCCATAAAATTGCCATAAAACATAGTTTTGTAACAAAATTTTACTTATTTCTAGGCCCATATCTCTACAATAGACTAAATGCATTATTAGATATTTATTAATTATCTTTCCATAAATGCAAAAAAAGTCTCCAGTCATCCCTACAAAGTTTGTCCTACGAAGACACAGAGAATTTGTTAATAAGGTTAGAGTAGACTTTACCTATTTACATGTATTTTTTTTTTCATAAGTTATGTTTATTTGTAGTATAAATGATAAAATATGATTAGTTATTTAAAGTATACTTGCTCTTTCAGCCTGAAACACAGGTTTTCCTAGTTCAGGCACACGTAATATCATAAATATCTAAGAAAACCTTGTAATTATAGATTTAAGTCTGATTATGTAATTTTCTGAAATAAACATTTATTATTATTATTATATTATTATTACTCTGCGTCGTGGTCTTGGGATAGCCTATTCGGCTCAGATTATGTGGTCCCGGGGTCGATCCCCGGATCGGGCAAACGTGTTATTGAAATATTTTCGAGGATTTTCTCGAAAATCTAAAATCTCAGTAGCAACTCGGAGACTGGCGGAGTGGTATATTACCACTCCCGTGCCTCGGATGAGCACGTAAAACTTTCGGTCCCAGTTATCGCTAATAATAATCGATAATTGTTAACGTGTCGGTATATGCGGCGATGAGGATTACCATTTATATCACCAACCGACAAACCGGTGAAACGCGGTGAACCGGAAAGTCTATAGACGTTCGGTTTACTATGTCTACCGCACAAGGGAACCGGGAGTGATGATACTTCAATAAAAAACAACAAAGCCACGTATTTTTTTCTCACATTTTTGATTTTCGATTCTCACAAATAAAGGAAAGTTAAGTTACTTTTTATTGAATTTGTTTTGATGAAGTTATCTTTGCCTAAAGTTTTTTCTGTAAGATGTTGATCTTATCCAGGACTGAAGTTATAAGTACATGTTCGTATTTTCTACTTAACATTTTTTTTAAAAGTACTTTGGAGTCTGACTTTAATGAGTACACTAAGTAGTTTAGGCACTCCAACATCTACACTTCGTAGAAGTTTTATTCATTTTCAAAGAATTTTGAAATATTCACCGCGTTGTTTAGTGATCCGGTGTCATCTTGACCATATGAGGTCCCGGGTTCGATTCCCGGGTCGGGCAAAACAAAACGTGTTTTTAACTTTTCTGATAAAACAACGTTGCCCGGGATTGGAAAGGGCCCGGTTGGCAATAGGCTTGCCACCTATCACATTGTGTGAGATGGTATATACGCCTAATTCCGGGTATGGGCTGTTAGATACTTTTTTACCCTTTTTTACGTTATGCAATGAAAAAACAAAGTAGTGAATTTTCCCAATAGCCTATCCTTACGTAACATTTTATAAAGAACATATTCTATTAGTATACTTAATGTCGATTAGATGCATATTTTCTGATATATTGGCAAAAAACTGAAAAATGACTTGTTTTATTTTCAAATATATTATAATTCTCATATAAATAAATAAAATGTTTAGGTTTACATTTTACACATATTTTACTTATTTTTAGGCTAGTAAAATTGCATTTATAACATTTTAAAAAAACAGTATATATTCTAAACTGATCTCTCGGGTTATTTCCATTATACAAACACTATGAAATGATACGCTAACTTATAATGAGCCATGCGTTTAAAGGTTTTGTATACAATCCGGGTGTCACGTTCAACTGGACGTTCCACCCGGAAACCGTTGAAACTTGTGATGTCTGTAACTTCTAAATTATAAAACTGATGACTTTGAAATTTTTAAGGGGTAATCTTTATAGTACTTACTTTTGAACAAAAAAAATAATAAGGGATTCGGATTGCAGGTTAATGAATTAAAGCTAAATATACGTTTTTATTATCATCCCCTATTCCACGGGAACCGTATTGAATTTTGGGATAAAAAGTATCCTATAACCTTCTTCGGAGTATGAATTTTAACCATGCTAAATTTCATTTGAATCCGTTTAGTAGATTCGGCGTGATGCGCGGCCTTGATACAGACAGACAGACAAAAATTAAAAAAAATTACATTTTTCACTTCAGTGTCGATTAAAGAGTATTATTATTATATTAAAGAGTACAGAATTCGACCTCTTACAGTTTTATTATATGTATAGATAGATAGATATTTTCAAGCTCTAAAACTTTATACTATGAAAGTATTAAATCTTTGTGTACATATCACAGCCAAAAAATTTCAGATAAGTGTTACATTTTAACTGTAAGATGTAAAAAAGTATGTAGAACGCCTTTATATGAAAACTTGTATTCGACTTTATTTCTGCTCCACCAAAACAACTTAATTATTGAGTCTGCAGTTATTGGAGAGATTTATGATCATCTACTTTTTTTATTTGGTACCACCAAGTACCCAAAACCAAATAATATTTTTTAATTGCTGTACCCGCGAAATAAAAAAAAAACAGCACTTTCCATATTCAGCAATACTTTGGACGGTGAAGCGCTCTTATCAAAAAAGATACTTTTTAGTGTGGATTTGTCAACAATTTGACTTTGACATCTGTTCTTGTGCCTTGTAGGACTTTAGATAGTGTTTAATTGAAGTCACCACAAAACAACTTTGGAACGCCTAACATAGGCCGGACGTAACGTCTTATATTTTCTACAGTCAAGCTTACAGTTTTGTTTATCTACTATAATATACTTATCCTTTATTTGACTAAAGTACATATTTGACTAAACTACATACCTATTTGAATAAAGAACATTTTTTCAAAACCTACTTTTTATTGGAGAAAGGTCACACACCGGTGATGCAAATGTCTCTAGCTATACTGTCATCTTAAATGTGGCTGGGGCCTGGGGCTATCTTTCTATGGAATAAAAATGGCACAACTTAACGACGCTACTGCCGGGGCAATCATATTTAGCCAAGGGGCTGCGAATTTGATCCTTATTTGTAGGAAAAATTCCTCTCCAAATCGGTTCATGAAAAAGAAATGTACATTCCGAGTTGTTTACGGCGTTATCGCTGTATAATGGCTGCATGGGTTAGTTTATATTTGTTATATTATATATTTCCAATGTCCTTGACGTGATAGCCAGTTTCCGAGCAATAGATCCGGTCACCATTCATTTAGGAATTACCGTGTGCGAAAAAATTAGATAAAATTGTTTTTCAACATAAGTCTGAGATTTGTCAACCAGTTAATTATGTCCCAAGTTTTAAAGCTTGCTAAAACTGCCGTTCATGCTGTTTGAACAATAAAAATCAATAAAATCGCGTTCCAAAGTTACATCTTCAAAAATTTAAAATAGGTAATTTTGGTTTCAACAACCTTAGATATTATTATTATAACAATTTTATTGAGGAAAAAAGATTGTAGGTGAAAGTATTGGCTTTTACCTAGAGTTCTTAATGGGCAACTGAATGATTTTAAAATTCATGGTGTATTTTTTGTCATTTAATAATTTGACTCTTTTGTAGTAGTCTAAATTAAACAACAGGCCTATTGGTCACGGTGAAATAATAATAATAATAATAATAATAATAATAATAATAATAATCTTTATTGTAACAATTAATTTTAAACGTTGACAATGTGCTGCTATCATTTGAGTTAGCGTGAGCTGTGTTTCAAGTGATAGTTCCTTCCCATTTTTATACGTATCACATTAATAGTTACAATCACAGAAAAAAGTACAGAAAGATAATAATACCTACTATAATATTGAAAAGTACGATTATATGTAATGACGACCTGTGCATGTGGGTGGGGTGCAACGCGCGAGTACATGCGTGACAATGTGTGTGTACGTGTGTGTGAATGTGTGTGTATGTATGTGTGTGTGTTTGTGCGTGTGTGTGGGGGGGGTGTGGTATAAGCGAATATTTGTTTATCTGTACGTGTGTGTATAACTGCCTGTAATCCTTGTCACCAATTTCATGAATCTGGGTACTATGATACACGCCAAGCTTGTGAGGATAATAAGTATTTTAATTAATTGTGTGTTAGAATCATGCTATAATGAGTATAAGTATTTTAATTATTTGTGAACAAGAATCATGCCAATATATTAAAAAGTTCTTCAGTTTCTTTGTAGCATTGAGCACTGAGCCATGTTTTTAATTTATCTTTAATACCATGGTTGGTTAATTTTCTTACCTTATAAATTGAATTAAATTTACTATAAAGTCTTGGTGCATGAAAATTATATGTGTGTTTAGCAAATGCACTTTTGACACGGGGAACATTACCGGTTTTATCTCGTCTACTTGTGGTCGAGATAGGAGCTACGGTTTTATGATATCTTCTTATGCATTCATAAACAAAAATTTGCCGTACTGTTAGAACCTTTGCTTTCTCATAGACTCTAGCTGTTGGTGATCTGTAGGGTAGGTTCAGTAAGACTTTAAGAACTGCGCGTTGTGCTCGTTCGACTTCAAGTAAATAGGTTTTAATCGCTGCTCCCCAAGAACAAATGCAATATGTGATAAGACATTCTGCTAGTGCTTTATATGTCTGTAGTAATAAGGTTTGATTAGAAATTATTCGAAGATCTTTAAAAATGTAAATAAGCTTCCGTAACCTGTTAGTGATATAAGATATATGTTTATTCCAGTTAAGTCTATCATCAATATATACTCCAAGGTACTTTACATACGAGGTTCTCTCTAATAATGGACATGTGCAATCAATTGGAAACAAAGATTGGACATGATTACAAGGATGAGAGTGGATTTTAAGTAGAAAATCTTGCGGTGAAGAGACTACAGTTTTACTGAAACATAAATATTTTGTTTTACTTGTATTCAACGTTAAAAGATTGTTTTCAAGCCAAGCACTTATTTTCCTCAAACCCACTTCTGCTTTATTTTGAACTTCGTTCCATGTCCGACCGTGAAATAAAACGACTGTGTCGTCAGCAAACATCTGAATATCAGAGCCATCCATTTGGATGCTACTTAGTTCATTGACGTAGATGAGAAATAGGGTGGGACCAAGATTGCTCCCCTGAGGTATTCCGCATTTATTAATAAGGCAGTCTGAGACAATATGGTTTACCCTTACCTTCTGACTCCTATTACTTAGGTAATCCCGGAACCACAGTAAAGCGTTTCCCCTAATCCCTATGTTTTCTAATCTAGCAAGCATAATAGGTATAGACACGGTATCAAACGCTTTCTGTAAATCCAGGAATACCCCCACACATCTCTCATTATTGTCTAAGTGAGCAGTTATTTTGTTCGTGAGATTAAGGACTGCATCATCTGTAGATCTGTGGGCACGGAACCCGTATTGATTTTCATTTAAAAAACTATTATTTTCTACATAATTAGTTAGTCGTTTGTTAGTCAATTTCTCCAATATTTTAGACAAAGAACTTAGTAATGAAATTGGCCTATAATTTGTTGGGAGATATTTGTTTCCGGATTTATGTATAGGGCAAACGATTGCTGTTTTGAAGATGTCAGGGAAAACACCAGTTTCATAACTAAGATTAACAACATAGGCAAATGGGTTTGAAATTAGTTTTCGGCACATTCTTAAGATGTTAGATGTTATGTTGTCACTGCCTGCTGCACTGTTTAATTTAAGGCTACAGATAACATCCTCCACTTCTGTAAAATTTGTTGGATATAAAACCATTGAATTTAATGGCTCCTTTCCATGGCTCTTTTGATAGTGTTTCTTTAATGCCTTCAATGTTTACACTCTTTCGGTTGTATATTACATCTCTAATATTAGTTTTGTTCAAATTGTCATTTTTTATTGTCAAAAGAATTGGCGAATGGTCTGTGAGTTCGTCAAATACAAAAGTTTCGGATTTGTACGCTGTTTTGACCATAAAATGATCTAGGCAGGTTTTGAGCCGTGTTGGGCAATTAATACCTTGCTTAAGACCATATGCTGCCATTTGATTGAGATAGTTTGAAATATGCTTATTTGGGTTCTCTGCAATTATATCCAGATTAATGTCACCTGTTAATATTATATTTTGGTTTCGACAAGAACTGATTATTAAATCTAGGGAATTAATGTATCTTGACGGATCATTGTAACATGGCGGACGGTAAGAGCAAATTATTGAGAAATCATTTCCAATTTCAATAACAAGACAATTGCCGTCTACGCATACCGGTTCATATTCTGTAGTATTTAAATAATCACGAATATATACAACGATGCCATCATTCTGGTTAAGATAAGCACGAGACTGATTCATCCTATAATTGTTAATGTTTCTCGGTGTGAATTTATTGTTAGTTCTACACTCTGTCAAAACAATGATATCTATCGGATTTTTAAATTGGGTTAAAAATAAAATCAGAAGATCTAGGTTAGCATTAATACTTCTGATATTAACTGTAAGAATTGTTAAAAGACCAACTGTTTGACATGTATATTGTAATTTGTTAAATTCCTCCGGTACACTTAGTTTAGTACATTTAATAGCTTCAAGATTATCAAAATCCGTCAGGATATTATTATGTAGAGAATTGAATTTTAAAAATTATAAACACAGTGATAACCTCAGCATCTTTAGACATTTTAATTGAAAGATAGACATTTTTATAAAAAGTTATGATAATGTTATTTGGCTTTATTCTAAAAAGATTTTGTAACGAATTTGCGATAACAGTATTTGGCATGTTCTTATTATATTTAGCAAAAAGGTGTAATGTGTAAAATTGAATAATGTATTGACATAAAATGTGTGTAATTGTGTTGGTATAATTGTGTTGCACTTGTGATCGTACTTGTAACAATACAGAATAACAATAACAGTCTAGTAAATAGATAATTTTAGGGTAAAAAAAATTCACTGATAAATGGAAACAGACAGTTAGTCATTGTTTTTCCTTCATGTCAGCTATGTCTTTTTCATAATTGATACGTACAGCAGGTTGATTTTCACTTTTCCGCACGTAAATAGCTCCATGTGAAGTCCAACAGAATTTGTATGCATAGGTTTTAGCAAAATCTCGGGCTATAGAAAATAACCTTTTGTTTTTCGTAGTTAAGTTCTCTGAGACATATATAGGGGTGGGGGGCCCTCCTATGCCTAAGGTATTATTAGATAATTTTCCATTTTTGTCTCGCTTGAATTTTTTGATTTTTTCTAAGATCTCTTCCTTTATAAGGCTAGATCCAAATTCTGCTATGATGGGTTTATTTGCCGTACTTGCTATTTTTGACTTTACTCGAAAAATATTTTTGATTGTAAGTCTTTCGCTAGATATTTCGAGCGTATTGCCTAATTTTTCAACGTATTTATATAAACTCTCCGTGTTCTCTCCTGGAAATTGTGGCACATTACGCAATTCGATACTTGACGATCGTTCATTTCTCTCCAGCATATCGATTCGGTTTTCCAAATTCTTAATTTGTAAAAAACTTTCTTTGCGTTCAGCTTCGTACTTTATTAATTTTTGTTTGAGCCCCTCATATTCCGCTGAAATGAAATCAATAGATTTGCGAATCGATTCATTTTGCTCTTTTATTTCATTAACTGTTGTTAGTAAGTTAGAAATTTTAGCCTCTTGCTGTGCCATTGTAGAAGCGAATACTTTCTTTAAATTATCTATTGAATCTCCAACGTCTAAACTTGTGTCCTCGCGGCGTGTTTTACCTCGTGTTATCTTCTTAGGCAACGATTCCGAACGCGAGAGCGGCCGGTCTGACGCTGACGCAGAATCATCACTTGTTGGACCGCCTCCGCCACCCCCAATCGGTACTGCAGCGGGTGAAGACTGCGGGGGGGTCCTCTCAGTGCGTGGCATGTTTTTAAATAATAATTACCAGGGCAACAGTAAACTAGAAGAATTAAATATTATAACTAGGAACGGGGGTCTTACTCTCTGGTTGTGTATCGACGTTTTCATACAAATTATTCGTCCGTCCAGTTAATCTTGACACCTCCTTTAACGATAACGTAATAATTGCGATAATATTACACTCACAGGTTTGGTGTCTTGCAGTTGTTAAGTGCCTCCTATTTTCTACTCTCCTATTATTTGTTGTATATTTTATTCACCAAAAATTCACTTATTTTAACGAATAGATAAATATATAGTTTAGGAACACGTCTACTCTCTTCAGAGGTCCGGAGGGAAGGCCGAAATAGAATTTGCTTTCAGTAAACGTTATAACTGTAAAATAATTATTAAGCCTAAATCTTGACTTGAAAGAGGTCAGGAACGTTTTATCTATAACAGATAAAAAAACGGTTTTTTACAATTTTTGCACAATATTTCGAACAATATGCGTGTTATCGACATGCAAATTAATAAAAGTTCCCTATAAAATTTCACTTAATGGTAAGGCTCTTGTGAAAATTCGCAATTTTGTTTTTATGTCGCGAAATAAGTCTTCAACGTAAAAAAGGTTAAGTTTTTAAAATTATATAAATGATGATGTGAGAGAAAAAGTAATCGAAACACATGGCTTTGTAGCTTGTTATTAATAAAAAACAAACTAGACTTTGACTAAAAAGCTTATCTGGGAGCACAGTAATGACCCCGCCAAGTCGAGCACGAAGTATGTTATGTAAATCTGTATTATTTTCAATAAGCAAGATAAGCAGTCAAGGGCTTTTTTTCTCGTTACAATAAATTTAAGTTGCATTTTATATTTTCTTTTTATTCTGTGGTAAAAAGAAAATATAAAATACTAACTGCTTGAATTACAAAATTTAAACTTTTTGTTTTTTTTTTGCTAATATCAAACTACAAAGTAATTTAAAAAAAATTGATTCTCACAAATAAAAGGAAGTAACTTTTGATTACTTTTTGTCTAATGCTCTTCTGTAAGATGTTGATTTTTTTCTGGGCCGAAGTTATACACGTTCGTATTTTCTACTTAAAAAATTTTCTACATGGTGACCCATAATTTTGTTTGGAGTCTGAATTTAGTAAGTAGTTTTGACACTAAACATCTAGACTTTGCAGAAGTTTCATTAATTTTAAAAGAAAACTGGTTGATTTATCTAATTTTGAAATTTTTGCAATAGGCTGTCCTTAAGTGGAATTTTATAAAGAATAAATTCTATTAATTTATTATTATTAGAAATTGGCAAAAAACTGAGAAATGACCCGTTTTAATTTCTTATAAATAAATTAATGTACTCGGCTTCTTAAAAGGTCGAGATTTTAGGCTTACGTTGAACACATATTTCACAAATTTTTAAAATAGTAAAATAGCAGTTATAACATTTACTAAAAACCCAAGTTATATTCATTAAACAAACACCATAATATGTACTCGCTAACTTATAATGAGCCGTACGTTCAAAGGTTTCTGTACATTTAAGATGTCGCGTTTAACTGGATTGTCACTTGGAAACCTATGAAACTTGTGATGTCTGTTACTTCTGAATTACAAAGTTGAAACTTTTAAAGAACAATTTTTATAGTATGTGTTACTATTCAAAAAATAAAATAAAAGGTTTCGAACCACAGGTTAATGAATGAAAGCTAAATATGTGTTTTAACTTTCATTCCCTATCCCGTGGAAACAGTGCTGAATTTTGGGACAAAAATTACTCTATATATTGCTCCGGGCTCTTAACTATCACCATGCCAAATTTCATTTCTTTCTGTCCAGTAGTTCTTGCGTGATTGACGCACAAATTAACAGACAGACAGACAAAAATTCTAATAATTAGTTTTTTCGTTTTTGTTATCGATATATTAAACGACTCAATTATTATTTTTCAAAAATCTTTTATGTACAGATATTACTATTCTACTATTTTATTACATACGTACAGATTAATTTCAAGTTGTTTGTAGGCAACGGTTACTCTATGAGAGATTCTATACCCTAATGTTATAGAATCTCTCACATTTCTACTTACTTTAATAATACACTACATACTTTAATAATCTCTCACATTATTAAAGTATGTAGTGTGATAAAGACGATAAATACTAAAATAAATGAAAAAATACATATTTACTTTTTTTATTATGTCATAAAAAAAGATGTGTAACAAGTAGATAGTTCTTCCAATAGAAACAAATAAGCATAATTTATTGACACCGAAGATGTTAATAGTGGGTTGCTATTAAAACGCTGTGGTTGAAACAACACATGCATAATTACCTTACCTTTTGAACTGGAATATGACAGTGACAAGTACTGAAGTTATTGAAAGAGTAAAGGCGGTGGTATCAAATCCGGCTGAGGTGTTACAGAAATCTACCTCCTACAGTTAGAAGTAGCTCTACTAGTAGTACATAGTAGCTGTTTTTTATTCTTCTAAAAGAGATTGTAGACATGAGAAAAAACTAACTCAATTTAAGAACATTTAACTTTCGTATTAAATATTTTCTTACAATAACATTTCCACACAATGTACAAAGCTAAAACCACTGATAGAACAGCGCCAAAGACTAGTGTCATTATTAGAAGTATTATATCCATCTCCAGATAGTCCCACATGGACATGTTGGCTGTGGGCGGTCGTAAGTGAGCGCCGCCGTATTGTAGCACATGCTCGATCCACCATACGGCGCGCTCTAGAGGCGGCTGAGGCTGATCACGCATAACAGTTCGCAGCTTCACTATGTTCTCACGATAGCTGCAAATTGTGTAATTTCAGTTTTATTAAAAACATATGGATTACAACAGTAACAGTATTATTTTACGTACAATTTCATTGTTGAAAAACAAACAGCTTAAGCCTATAATTTTCACAAATTTATATTAATTACATTCAAATGTGCATTCTGAAATGAGTATTTGTATTTCTGAAATAACACTTCTTTGCACGTTTTATAGTAAACTGACATATTGTTGTTACATATCTGACAAAATACCATGAAACAGAAAAATTGAATTAAAATAATGTCAAATACATTATGACAGTTATTAAAAAAGAAAATTTTTAAACAATATTTTGATGGGCCTGATGATGCAAAAGTACAATTCTTCTGACTAATGATGCAAAAGTACAATTCCAAATCTGAGAGCTTTGCGATTTTGTTGTATTTATAACCAGGTCTCATAAAGCAAGTTTGCTCGATAGTTCGAAGATACAAATTAGTAAAGAGTGTGTTTACGTGACTATTGGGTATATCTTTTATAATAATACATCTGCAATATTTCTCCGTACTTTTAGTGGTAAGATGTGTTTTTGTGCACAGCGGGCAAAATAATCACAATCAATGATTTTAGATTTCATGTGATATAAACTGTAAAAATCTCTTTTGTATAGATTCTATGCTATTTGTATCCTACTAATATAATAAATACGAAAGTTTGTATGTATGTATCGATGTTTGTTACTCCTTCACGCAAATACTACTGAACCGATTACGATGAAATTTGGTATGTAGATAGCTGAAGACCCAGAATAACACAAAGGCAATTTTTTATCCCGGAAAAATTAGGTGATCTCGCGGGATTCACTAAAAACTTTTATAATGCAGCGGGCTGCATGCTGCAGCTAGTATATCATAATTGGGATTCCAGAGTTGATTACAGATTTATAATATATTAGTAACGAATGTACAAAACAGTATTTTAAGGTTTTAATATTTTTCGAACGAAACGATCTTAAAACGAAACCAAGATCTCAAGAGAGAATTTTATTAACAATAGATTCTATATATTTGTCGAATAGTAATTTCGAGTCGTGCATACCTAGATCTTTAATGGCTTCTACCTTTTTTAGTGAAATATCTTTTAGTGTGTAATTATAAGTAATATATACTTTTATGTGTAAATGACATAGCAACACATTTAGAGATATTGAGATTTAAACAGTTACGTGAGCAGTATAATTGTTAACGTTTAAGGTCTTCCTGAAGTAAATAATAATCACAGATAAATTTCACTTCCTTTAGAATTTTCATATTGCTAGCGTATAATAAGACACTACATGAAATCATACTTTAAGTATGATTTCATGTCGCTTATAACAAGAATAAATAGTTAAGGTCCAAGCAAAGAACCTTGAGGTAGACCAGAAGGAACCGATACCAAAGGAGATTGGAAGCCATTGACTACTAACCCCTGGGAACGATTTTTTATATACGACGTAAACCAACAGAGTAAAACCCCGTATATTCCCATTTAAAGCCCAGCTTGTGTATAAAATATTGTGATTTATGCAATCTAATGCTTTGGAATAGTCAAAACTACGTCTACTTATCCTCCTGAATCCATGCCTGAAGTATAATCACATTAGAATTATATCATTGGAAGTAATTAAATTTGTGGTTGTGGATCGTATTCTAAAGAAACCGTGTAGTTATATACGAAAGTGCGCTATATGATTGTCTGTAAATTCATTTTTCAAGGACTTTTCAAAGTGTACATAATTTTAAAATGGATTTATAATAATTGGATACATTATTTCTGTAACCTTTTTTATCGATAACTCGATACACATGGGACATATTTATCACGTGTGTTGTATAATATTTTATAAAAATAGTTTGTCATCGATTTATGAAAGACATAAATATCTAATTTGAATGTCTTTCTGACACAGCGGAATCCTAGTGATGTAATTGATATCTGATTTTTAAATTGAGAATTTTCTCATATAAATTGTGCTGGATGGGCACTGTCCGAATGAAATGAACCTTTAACTACTTGCATCTTCATCTATCATCAACAGCGCAGGTGAATAGAGACTTTTAACCCCACTTATATAAACTTTGGAAGTTTCTAGTTTTCACTCGTTCACCGTATTAACACGTAGTGTTAATACGGCCCCATTTTATTAAATAATGTTATGTATCATAAGAAAGCAAACAAGCTGCAAGCAAGATGACTCATCCGATGGGAACATATGACCATCGTCTATAGATATCGTAGATATTAATAGAGCGTTGCTATCCGTAACAAGGTATGGTAGTGCCACATATATAAGAAGAATGATAATGCCATTTTGTATAATATCTTCAATTATTTAATCTGCCTTCCTGTCACTCGTAAAAGAATGATGAAGCCGATGAAGAAGCTAAACGTCAAATTGCTACTGTAAATACTAGATGGTAGAGTTCTATAGACTTGATAGCACTTATTGCGGACGCAATAGTGTCAGTATTTGTCACAGATATATTTGACTTAAGTAGTGAATGTAGCAGGTGGACTCACTTTTTTTGTAACTTAAGTTATTTCAGGGAAATGAACAGGTAATGTAAAACAAACATAAACTTAAGTCTAGATCCTAAATCTAATTAAATATCCACAATTAAACAATAAAAAAACGAAGTATACGATTTTTTTCTATAAAGCATTGATTGCCTAAATCATTGCTTAGTAAACAATCACTGTAGAAACAAACACATCAATTAAGGAGTCAGCACTCAACAACCTTTTTGAATTGGCAAATTTAGTTTTAAATAAATCTAATTCATGTTTAAATACTACTTTATTAAAATAGACACAAGATCTCTAAAGATAGTTTTGGTTATATGCTGATAGGGCTATTTATAAATTGAACGCTTTGATGTGCGTTTTGACTTAGATTTTTGACATCCTCTATTAACTTTTTTTAAATTTATGATTCAAGCAAATAAATAATTTTAACACAGTAAAACTGCAACAACAAACTTTCAGCCTCAAAAAATAAAATCGAATGTAGAACCTGCTTATTCTTTATGAAGTAATAAAAATTACACGTATTTTATATCTTATTATAAAGCAACTTATAGCATAAAATAATCGTACAGTGTATAACCTTTTATCAGTAATAACTGTCTCAATAGCCTTTCTAAATTCGTCTTCAGTGAAAGAATCCAGGAGAATTCTAGCACCAATCTTGTGCTTCACATACTTGTCTACATTGTATCGTTGATCGCCTAGTATTGGAATGCCTATTATTGGAACACCAGCAGATAAGGCCTCGTCGGTTGACTGAAGTCCTCCTTGCATGATAAATAATTTAATATTTGGGTGTCCTAAAAGAAAAATAATGTTCATCTTAATAACTGTAATAATGATCTCGATTCCGCTGCGTGTTGTCTAAAATAGCTTTAACTTATTACAGTCATTTTATTAACAAAATAAAATGAGTGCAATGTGATTGTATATTCCTGTCGAATTACGAATAGTATTCGTCTCATATTTCCCCATATCTTTTTGATGTGAAATTCAAATTTTGCGTTTTAAATATTTTTTTATTTTCACGCCAAGCAATGTAAGCGTATAATTCTCAAACTCGTCGCACTCGCGGAAACCGAACCAACTGTATGTTTTACTCTGTTTATAGTTTATAACACATTTTTTTAAATTTTGCTTTTTTTGTTAGATTTTGTAATATAGACTATTAAAATATTCAATGTTACTGTCAAATAATTTATTCAAATGCGTATCGTACCCCGCGCAATGTAAAATTAATTAATTTCTAAACACAATAATGTACACTAAGAATGGGACCTTTCAATTTTATATACACTTTTCAACGCTATTGACGAATGTATCCTCAATTACATTTTCATGCACATTTTGTAAATTTCTTGAAAATAATTACTCGTAACATTGTAAAACCTTCGCAACTGTGATAGCTTTCCTTTTAACTTCTTCCTATTACTGGAAAATTTATCGCACGTCCAGAATTAAACATTTAGCTTGCACAGTTCACTCTAACAAAAATTAGCACTTTAAGGCTTAACATTTCCCAAATCGATCCCTTAATCGAAAAGCTGTTTTCACTAATCCGCAATATTTTTGAAAACCATCTCCACCATCGGTAACCCATTGTGTCAAAAGTCACGATGGTAGTGACGCGTTTAACCAATAGTTGGCTTTTTCAAACTACCTATCAGTAGGCCTATCTTCAAAAAGGGCTCGGACAAAAAGGAGAATAATCTAATAATTCTTATCACTAATAAATCGTTCTGCTTTTAGCTCCATAAATAAATAAATATCTTACTCAAAATATCTCCCTGTGGAAACCATTTCCTGACAAGTATATTTTTTGAGGATATTGGAAGATCTTCTGTATCCCATTTCAATAGTACATTATATGGTACTTGAGATAATACTCTGAGGATGCCTTGAATCACATGTTGAGGCAACGCTGATGGGATCGCCATTGTTCCCAAACTAAAGTATATTGCACCATCTTTAGATTCATCCAAATAAAATTGCAAGTCCTGTGAAAACAAAAAGTCATAAGTTTAATGTATCACAAATTATAACCTTGTCTTATTTCTTTTTATTGAGGTATTTTTTATGGTAATTTGGAACCTTGAGGAGATCGCCTTTGGAATGAGCTTGCGTTATATCAATAATTAATAACAAGGACGACATTTCTCAAAAAATATTGTACAGAGGGACAATATTAAAGTTTCTTACTAAAATTATATTGTAATCGCTGGATATATAGATTAATTTTTAGACAAACCTTTTGAATAATTAGTTATTTAAATAGTTAATTTTCTTTTAATTTTCTGTTTCTTCAAGATCACAAATTCGACCTACCACTCACACTATTAAATCTCAACTAACAGTAGGTATGTCATTATTGTCATGAGTCACCAAAACTTAAGAGACTATACTATAATGGCATAAATGTGATTTTTTTCACTCACTAGGGAGCCTAAAAATGAGGTTTCTACAGCAAATGAAGCACTATTTTTGCCAAATGACTGTATTATAAACTCATACAAAACTATTACTATACTACTTTAAAATATACAAAATTACTGCTTTACCACTCGTATGCAATAATCAATAGTCGTACAATTTTCAACAACGGCGTTTATCTTTCCTGAGTACATGTGCTTTGTGGATCTGCTAGAGAGTATGGTCCTCAGCAGAGCTGCAACGAATGACTATTTCATACTTATATACATACAGTAATAGCGGCATACGTACATTGCTCACGTCGAAAGTACATAATTCTGAGATATAACTAACTGAACGGTCTCTAATTCTGAGTTATAACTAACTGAACTGAAAAATCGATAATTTTGTGTTATGTCGATCTTTAAGCAAATAAGTGACATGTCCCTAATGATTCTCAAACGTAAATAAATTGTATCTATTTTCCTCACCCTGCACCCTCAAAATATTGAGAAAATTCTTTCGGTTTTTTCTCAATTATATTTTGACTTATTTTATTGACTTATTTATTGACTGACTGACTTATTTATTGACTTACTAGTTCATTTAAGACTATAAAAACAGTTTTAATGGTACACATTATTTTTATTTGAAACAGTATTTTCTCTCCAAATCGCATAAATATTTGTTTTCTATTACATAAAAAATAAGTTATCGAATGTCGACACTCCAACATTAAATTTGACTACATTAGTTTAAGTGGTTAGTGGAGTCGGAATAATGACTGAAAATAGTGGTTGGAGCCCTTTTAAGATTCCCTCTAAGAACGAAATCTGTTGTAAAAATACAATATTGGTTTGGTAAAACAGCTCAAATTCTTTCACCACTGAAATATATAACAATATTTAATAACCTTATTACAATCGCAAAAATTATTTAAGAACTTTGCATAAGAGATATATTTGCATTAACAATGGACTGGAACATGCTTCCTGAGTCTGTGTTCTCGGACGAGTACAATCTGGAGATCTTCAAGAGAAGAGTGAACAAGTACCTTCTAAGGAAGCGCGTTCCATCTTAGGCCTCATCTTAGCTTACCATCAGGCGAGATCGAGGTCAAGCGCTTACCTATCGATAATAAAAAAAACAATAAAATAAATGAATAATTTATATGGAATAAATTTTATCACCAAACTACGCAATGTCGTATTTAATATCTGTTTTAAGTAACTAGTCAAACTAGTTTAAACACACTACGCCATGACACGACAATGGAATTAAAGTAAAATTTTCCGCATACACGTAATCTTGGAGAAAAATATACTAGCAGCACCGTGCAGCTCGCTGCATTACAAAATTTGTTAGTGAATCCCACGGGAATTACTCATTTTTTCGAGATAAGAAGTAGCCTATGTGCTATTCTTGGTCATCATCTATCTGTGTACCAAATTTCTTCCATATCAGTTCAGTAGTTCTGGCGTGATTAAGTGACAATCATTCATCCATACATGCAAACATCCAAACTTTCATCTTAATATTAAAGATTAAGACATTTTTTTTAAATTCGAAATGAACTTAAACAGTTGGTACAAGTGACCGCTACTGCGAAACCGGGCGTTTTGGACGAGCAGAGTGCTGAGCCAGAGTTTAAGTTAAGTGAGTTAAAAGCCCGCCCTAAGGGCGTCTCCTATGAGACCGAATCTCGGCTTAGGGCAGTATCTTGACGATGGGTGGGAAAGTAACTGGCATCAGGATTTCGACTCGTCAATGGCTCTTGACCGGAGTCTCGAGTATTGGCAAGTCGAAATGGGGGGCCGCCGGCGGTGACTTTTCCGTGTACATGTGCGTGTACACGGAAAAAGCTTTCTTCTACTCTTTTTTCTCACGCTTAAGCCGTCTCTCACTTCAATATTTCGAGCCTGGTCCACGATTACGTTACATATTTTCCGCAGCGATTTCATTTTAACCGCGTTGATTCTGCTTTCATACTCTTTCTGGCATAATCAATTCCCAATTGCAATCAATTGATATACAATAACGTTGGCATAAGCACATAATTATGTAGAGCAAAACAGGCGCTCTGGCTTAATACTCTGCTTCTGAGTGATTTTTCTAGCGCTCCATTTACTCTTTTTCCTGCACACACTCTTTTCTTTTCGACATCAGTACTGAAACAAACTCATCCACTTGGTCAACTTATTCCACTGCATCATCAACAACTCTTACATTCGTTCTGGTTATTTATTTTCCTTTCAAATAATCATAATCATAATAACCACAGGACAAATTACACTTACTGATCTAACCCCAGTAGAAATACGTATATAAATACTAGAATATATTTAATAAACACCCAAACTCGGAAATACAAACATTGATGCTCATCACACAAATGCGAATCCCCGTCAGGGATCGAACCCGAGCCCCGTCGATTTCCAAGTCAGGGTCGCTAACCATTCGACCAATAAGGCGGTCAAATATAATAAAACTTTAGTTTTCTTCGCATTTAATTGTAAACAGATATTCTTAAAACCGTCATTCAACTGTGATCAGTGTTTGTAGCTCAGATAGAGTGAAAAGTTAAAGTACATTGTCATCTGCTTAAATCAGACGGTTTACCATAAGATTATGCAGGCACGTTCACACATTCAACGACTGTAAGTATTGGATAAAGTTATCCATATATGTATACCCATATAAATACGATAACAGAGTAAGAAACTTTTTTAGTTTTTCCCCGTGTGGGTCCGGGCTCCTTTAAAGAATAGGCTAACTACCGTACTGCCAGGCAGGTCGTAAAAGGCGACCGCTTGGCTATGTGAGTCACTACCCTCGTGGCTATTAGGTGGTAGAGTTGTGCATTGTCTCGCCCGGGTCTGGTACCACCGCCTTACCTACTCCTGCCGCAATAGCATCAGTGCTTGTCACTGTCGTCTTCCGGTTTGGAGAGTAACGTAGCTGGTAAATTTATGCATGTTGCAATAGACGTTGCCACAACTTCACTAGACAGCAACGCACCATTAACATCTTTGGTGTCTATAGGCGATGGTTGACTTTTACCATCAGGAGACCCATCTGCTTGTTTGCTATCTTATGATATAAAAAAAGAAAAGAATAACATGTGTGAGATTGACATAAGCCTCGCTAAATTACGTGAATAATCGTCATCGACATCGTTATGTTTAGAGACAATAACGAATTTTGATATATTTTCACAACAGAGCAATGTCACTTTAGCTAAGCCCCTGTTCTTTTTTAGAGAATATTGTAACCGAAATATTTTTCATTTTTAAAAATGGGGCAAATGAGCAGGAGGCTCACCTCCACAGGCAGTGGTGATCACTTAGATATCATCTATCTAAGTGCTCACCACTGCCCGTGGAAAGCCACAGCTCTAGAAATCTTGCAGCTGCGTTACTGGCCCTTTAAAAATGAATATTATAACCAGCATTACTCCCGCAATACGACTGGAAATAGATCATTAACACCTTTGGAGCCTATAGGCGATAACTGTCTTATAAAGCTTTACAATTTTTGTTTAAGGAAAAGAACTAAGATGATGAAAATAATTTGATTTTGACTAAAAATAAGCTGTTTATATTTTTAATCTTTGAATGTAATAAGGCTTCTTCGTCTTTATTCATATATTTTGAAAATGCACTTAAAGTCTCAGCTAGTATCCATGACCCCTTTTGTCTTCATCGTCAGATTAGCACCACATCTTAATAATGTTAAATTATCATCCGATTTATTCAAAAGCATGCAAAATTTCAACCCTATTCAAAAACAAAAAGTTAGTCAAATTCAATTTTATTTGCTAGACTTGATTATGTAGAGAAAGAAAGATACCATGAATTATGTGGTCACACAGCTATTTGGCGATATTCACTGTATTTTATATAGAATGATATCACTTTACTTTTTGTGAATTGCTTTTCAGATCCTTTTAATTGATACCCTTCATGTAAAAACTATAAATCACTGTTTTGCAGCTGGTAGCCAACATATGGAATTTAGAATGTCGTCACTTTGCGTACTTGTATTTCACTCATGAATTTTTTAATACTCCTGTGGAAATTGTGAATTTCCATTTTATCGACAGCCACAATATTGGGTTTGCAGTGACCTCGGATTATCTTAATTGTATTTCACTTTTTAAGTTTTTTCATTGGATTGGATATTCTTAATTTGGAAATTATAAATTTAAATGAAAGTTCTATTGGTTATCGTATTTGGATAAGATCGTGGAACCCAATGTTGAATCCCCAAGTCAAGTTAAATACCAAAATCCTAGAAATCGTTAATGTTATATTTCGAAAATGTTTATTAATCAAACGCTATTTCTGTGAATTAACGTATTTCGTCATTACCATTCTTCACACTAAAGTGAATAAGGACTATTATCAAGAATATTTATGTGTAGAATTCGGAAGTTCTTGGCCTTCAGTTTTATTAATGAGTTTTAGCTATATTGACATAAATTAACATAAATAACAATAAATCGTCGTTTCATCAAACTTGTTTGTGATAACCGGAAGTCGAAATCAACCGCGGAAGTGCCAATATTTTTATATAATTGTTCATTGTGTTTTCTCATTTTCGCGCCAATACATCGTAAATGTTCATTGTGTTTTCTCATTTTCGCGCCAATACATCGTAAATGTTCATTGTGTTTTCTCATTTTTGCGCCAATACATCTATACATATAATAAAACTATAAGAGGTCGATTTCTGTACACTGAAGATATTTTAAAAATTTCTTTTGGAAGATACTCTTTATTCGATACTGAAGCGATGTTTTTTTTTAATTTTTGTCTGTCTGTCTGTCTGACTGTATCAAGGCCGCGCATCACGCCGAATCTACTGAACGGATTCAAATGAAATTTAGCATGATTTAGAGTCTATACTCCGAAGAAGGTTATAGGATATTTTTTACCCCAAAATTCAGTACGGTTCCCGTGGGATAGGGGATGAAAATAAAAACTTATATTTAGCTTTAATTCATTAACCTGTAGTCCGAAACCTTTATTATTTTTTTAAAGATTATATTTTTTTGTTCAAAAGTAAGTACTATAAAGATTATCCTTTAAAAATTTCAAGGTCACCAGTTTTATAATTTAGAAGTTATAGACATCACAAGGTTCAACGGTTTCGGGTGGTGAGTCCAGTTGAACTTGACACCTAGAATGTATACAAAACCTTTGAACGCACGGCTCATTATAAGTTAGCGTGTTCATTTCATAGTGTTTGTATAATGGATATAATCCGAGAGAATCAATTCTAGAATGTGTATTTTTTTATTAAAATGTTATAAATGCAATTTTACTAGCTTAAAAATTAGTAAAATATGTGTAAAATATAAATCTAAAAGTTTATTATATATTTGAAAATAAAACAGGTCATTTTTAAGGTTTTTGCTAATATCTCAGGCAATATGCATCTAATCTAAATTGAGTATACTAATAGAATTTGTTCTTTATAAAATTTAACGTAAGGAAAGCTATTGCGAAAATTCACTATTTTGTTTTTACATTGCATAACGTAAAAAAGGATAAAAAAATATCTACTCGCCCATATCCCGGAATACGTAGGCAGAGGTACAAGAAGTGTACCCGAACGATTAGCCGAAAATACTATCTCACACATTGTGGTAGGTGGCAAGACTATTGCCAACCGGGCCCTTTTACATCCCGGGCAACGTTGTTTTAACAGAAAACTGAAAAAGCACATTTTGTTTTGCCTGACCCGGAAATCGGACCCGGGACCTTATATGGTCAACGACGATACCGGACCGCTACACAACACAGTAAATATTTCAAAATTAGATACATCAATCAGTTAACTTTTAAAATAAATGAAACTTCTGCAAAGTGTAGATGTTGAAGTGTAGCTTAGGCACTTCGACATCTATACTTACTAAAGTCGGACTCCAAAATACTTTAAAAAAAATTGTTAAATAGAATATACGAACATGTACTTATAAGTTCAGTCCAGAATAAGATCAACATCTTACAAAAAAAACTTTAGACACATATAACTTCATCAAAACAAATTCAATCAAAAGATACTTAACTTTCCTTTATTTGTGAGAATCAAAAATCAAAAATATGAGAAAAAAATACGTGGCGTTGTTGTTTTTTATTAAAGTATTATCACGCCCGATTCCTTTGCGGCGTAGGCAGAGTAAACCGACCGTCTATAGACTTTCCGGTTCACCGCGATTCACCGGTTTGTCGGTTGGTGAGATAAATAGTAGTCCTCATCGCCGCATATACTGACACGTTAACGATTATCGACTATATTTAGCGATGACTGGGACCGAAATTTTTACGTGCTCATCCGAGGTATGAGAGTGGTAATATATATACCACTCCGCCAGTTTCCGAGTTGCTATTGCGATGTTAGATTTTCGAGAAAATCCTCGAAAATATCTCAATAACATCTTTGCCCGACCCGGGGATCGAACCCGGGAACTCATGATCTGAGCCAAATAGGCTGTCCCTAGACCATGAGGCAGAGTAGTTTGTTATAATAAAAAACCCCTGACTGCTTATCTTGCTTATTGAAAATGATACTTTACATCAAAAATATCTCTTAGAGAATTAAAATAATAATAAATTTAAGAAAAGTGCAACAAGATTTTTTATTAAAAATTGTTTTCAATGAACAAGATAAGCTTCTTAGTCAAAGGCTATTTTATTTTTTATTAATAACAAACTAGAAAGCCATGTGTAAATTAATTTTTAACTTCCCGCTACGAAAATTGCCTTAAATAAAAAATATTCAAAAAATAAACCTGAATAAATAACTTTTCATCTTTCTAATTAGGTATATATTTTTAACTTCCCGCTACGTATATAGATAAGGAAGTTAGTGATTTTGCCCCGATTTTCGAAAGTCAAGTGTTCACCAGATCTCCACGTTTGAGGACATAGAAACCTTTTCCGACTATTTTCATGATGACATATGTATGTGTGTGTATGTGTGCGTGTGTGTGTGTGTGTGCGTGAGCGTGTGTGTGAGTGTGCGTGAGTGTGTATGTGTGTACATAAACATCTCATAACTTTGAACGGCTTGACCGATCGAAACGTGGTTAATGGGATTCGATTGGATTCCACTCAACTTAGACTTCCTGAAAATTTTAACTAATTCAGTCAAGGAGATTTTGAGAAATTTTGGAAAACCTCACAAAGGTATTTGGCGAAACAGTATTTTTTTAATACAATTTCCAGATTAAAGAACCGATACAGTACAAAATTTAATCAGCTTTACTTCTCAAAAAACTGCGTCCAACGCATAAATTGCATCAAAATTTATTTATCCGTTCGGGATAGTTGACAAAAATTTTGCAAAAGTGGTTTTTCGACATAACTTCGAATTTTTTTAACTAATTGTTTATTAATCTTCTGCAATATTTTAGTACTTATTAAAAAACTACATTAAATTTCAAAAATCAAAATCGAGTCAAATTTTCAAAAGTTACAGCTTTTCAAACATTAAAATTCGATTTTCTAAAATCGAGGTAAAATCAGTAACTTCCTTATCTACATACGTAGTGGGAAGTTAAAAAAATCTCACGCGGACGAAGTCGCGGGCACAGCTAGTTGTAAAATATTTTGTGATATTAAAATGGATTGGGGTGATAAAGAGAACCAAATCGCTGTGATTGCATTACACAAAGTGGGTATGGAGCCAAATACAATTTTCAAAATTCTCCATACGCTTGGTATTTACTCAAATGTTTGTGTACCGGGCTATTGATAGGCGCAATGAAGCCTTCTCTGTTTGTGAAAAATTCTGGTCGTCTACATAGAGTTCGTACGAAAAAGACGATCAGAGCAGTAAGGGAAAGAGTTCGAAAATTTCCTGTCTGAAAGCAACAGATTTTATCTCGGGACATGAAGATAGCACCTAGAACAATGTCGCGTATATTAAAAGATGACTTATGACTTGCAGACTATAAAAGATGCATTAACCATTCCTTAACTGAAAATTAAAAAATAATGTGTCGGTAAAATCAAAACAACTACTTAAGATGTGCAAAGGGAGATCACAGAATAATTTTGTTAATGGATAAGATTTTTTTTACAATTGAACAATATTTCATTAAACAAAATAACAGTATGTACCTTTGCTCAAAGCTCCAAGAAAGCTTCCCAATTATTTAACAGAGTACAACATGGACATTATCCGACTTCAGTAGTTGTTTGGTGGGGTGTTAGCTACAAATGAGTGACTGAGCCATATTTTTGTGAAAAAGATATCAAAACGTTGGCAGAAGTGTATCAAGATACCATTCCTAAGAAGGCAGTTAAGCCCCTTAACAACACCATGTTCAAAAACCAAAGATGTTCCTTTAAGCAAGACTCGACGAAGGTCATAAAACTCGATCCACCCAATTTTGTTTAGAAACCCAACGTTCCGGACTTCATCGGAGTTGAAGACTGGCCGTTATGTAGTCCCGATCATAATCCGCTGGATTATGACTTATAGTCACTTTTAAAGAGCTTGTTCTAAGTGCCATGATAATTTGGAGTCCCGAATATAATCCACACAATTGACATTGAAGAATTTTCCCATGAAAAGAGTGCGTGCTTTTATTGATAACTGGCCTCAACGCTTAAAGGACTGTATTGCAGACAATGGAAATCACTTGAAATTAACTTTATAAATTTTTAATGGTTTTATATTAATGTATTAAACTAACACACTGTAATAGTTAAATGTGGGTACATACTGTGTATCTAAAACAATGTGCCTATTGATAGGAAAAAATACATCATCAGTGCATCAATATAAACCTTTCTGGTTTTTCTCGATGGTCTTGTGATTTTTTGTGTAATAATTAAAAAGTTTAAATGGTAAATAAATTTAAAAAAATTATAAATGATACGTGCAATAGAAAAAAAAAATGTTTTTTTCTTTTTAACAATATTAATGGCAAGACTAGATATATATTGGGAAAAGCATATTTAATTTTCTTAGCGCTCAATTCACTCTATTCCCTGCACACACTTTTGTTTATTTGCACTTAACCAATTCCGGGAAACGTTGTTTTTATCAGAAAACTAAAAAAACATATTTTTTTATTTTTACGATCCTATAGTCGAACCCGGACCACTAGAGTACAGAGAAGACCATATTTTCAATGTTACAAATACCATAATGACTCAGAATGCAAATGGCCATTTAGGTTTTGTTATGGATGGTATATCTATACATATAATAAAATCGTAGGAAAGTCAAAACTGTACATTGAATATTTTTTAAAAGAATACTTGGGGCGTGATTTACAATCGATATCGAAGCCAAAAATATAGTTTTTAGAATTTTTGTCTGTCTGTTTGTCTGTATGTATGTCCGGGGTAAATTTAAAAAGTACTGCATGGATTAACTTCAAATTTTGCATAAATATTACTAACAGGTCGGGTCAACATATAGGTTACATATTATCACGCTATCACTTACGGGGGAGGTGCTGTGCGGAGTAAACGAAGTCCGCGCGGACGAAGTTGAAGGAAACAGCAGTAATTATTATATATTTTTATTTTATTTTAGCGTAATAATATGTAGCCTATATGTTGA
The DNA here is from genome assembly GCA_036924255.1 of Apodemia mormo. Lineage (NCBI taxonomy): Eukaryota > Metazoa > Arthropoda > Insecta > Lepidoptera > Riodinidae > Apodemia > Apodemia mormo. Next base: position 4,802,469 of record JAUPFN010000024.1, on the reverse strand, counting down.
CCCGACCTGTTAGTAACAGGTCGGGTCAACATATAGGCTACATATTATTACGCTATCACCTACGGGGGAGTTGTGCGGAGTAAACGCAGTCCGTGCGGACCAAGTTGCGGGCAACAGCTAGTATATCATATAATTAAATGCTTTATTTAAGGAGCTAATTATTATGATGTGTTACTAAGTACCCTATTTGTAGGCAAATTTACTTAATATAATAAAATAGCTACATTAATTTGATAAAAAATGTTTTAAAATTTGACGGGTAGCTAATAACATTACTTTTGATAAACATACCTGTGGCAAATCCCTCCTTGTCTGTTGATGGATACCAGCAATATAAACTACGTTTGGAGGAACTGGCTGATTATCACCCCACAGGGGATAAATATTTAAAAGCAGCATATCTACATTTTTCTTTAATTCATTTAAAGTAGGAACATCTTTACCAAATCCTGCTTTCAATATTTTATTTTCTTCCTCTTCCAAATCATAATTAAAATATTTTTTGAAATCATAGTGGTCCCGTAATTTACTGATCTTCTCCCAAATCGTTAAGTTGTAAGTCTTTTTATACCAAGGTGATGGAAATAATAAAGGATGTGTATACGCTCCAACATATTCATCGTTGAAAGCCACAGCGCCAAACGAACTAACTTGAATTAAAGGCACCTTAAATATATGAGAGAACCCTAAAGCTGGTCTCGCACAAGCCTCTGTTAATAGTAAATCAAATTCTCCTAATTTCATATTAATAATATCTTTCACTTCCTTCATTCCTATTTGTATTTCAAATACCTTTGCTACCCCGGTAAATAACATTTTAATCTGGGATACAGGATCTGTTGTTTTCATTACTTCAACAAGAGTTTCTTTCCATTTTTTATAAGAAGGTTCTTGAACATCAATTTCTGTTAGATTTTCTGGAGCCTTCCCTTTGGGAAATTCAGGATCTGTCGTTATAACTACTACTTCGTGTCCTCTTTTGATAAGTTCATGGTATATAGGCCGAAAAGTAACTTGGTGACTTAGAGAAGCCGTTGGTATAACAGACAAAATTCTGGCACATTTTACTTGAAGTAGTAAATTTAGGAATACTGTAAGAAATACACGTGACATTTTTAAACGCATATTATTCAATGTATATATTTTAATCGCTTTGTGACACCTGCGCTGATGTCCAATAAACTAATGATATGTATTATGGTAACCTACCAATATATATTTCTAACAATTATAATAACTCGTTCATGCTACAAGCGCAAAGGCTGACCGTGACCGAAGACCATGTTCCCAGAACAACTTGACTTTAACGAGACGTCCATCTTTTCTAACTTCGAATAATCTCGAATCGGGTAACTAACAAAGTTAGGTAAAAAAGAAAACTTTAGAGTGTCAAGCTTACAAAAGTTTCCATTTTACGTGTAGGATAAAGCAACCTTTGAATTACAAGTACAGCGAAATCAATTGTCAATGGCTGTTGTAAGAAAATTAGGTTGTTTTTAAATTGATTAATATCGAATTAAATCTATATACATATAATAAAGTCGTAGGAAAGTCATGTATGTCCAGGGTAAACTCAAAAATTATTGCATGGATTTACTTCAAATTTTGCATGAATAATACTAACAGGTCGGGTCAACATATAGGCTACATATTATCACGCCTAGCACCTACAGGGGAGGAGCTATGCGGAGTAAACGAAGTCCGCGCGGTATAAGTCGAGGGCAACAGCTAGTATCTTATAATTTCGAATCTTTAGAGTGGATGACTCGTCAGAAAAACTATCTATTGTAATAGAACAAAACTTTTTCATGTTTGTCATAAAATAATCAAGCGATTTAAGTAAAAAAAATATTATTGCTGTTAATAAATATGTTTCCTTTACCAAATTAAAATATTTAAAGCTCCTTAACTTTATTAGTTACCTGATTCGAAATTTTTCGAAGGTAAAATCTCTCATCATGCTACTGCTTATCTAGAGCATCTCGTCAAAACGAAGCTGTTAACAAAAATTCAGCTTGTCATTAATCAAACAAAAAAATTTTTGGGACCACGGTTTATAACATTAAATCCCAGTTACAATCAAAAATTATTGCATGGATTTACTTCAAATTTTGGATGAATATTACTAACAGGTCGGGTCAACACAAAGGCTACATATTATCACGCTATCACCTACGGGGGAGGTGCTGTGCGGAGTAAACGAAGTCCGCAAGGAAGAAGTCGCGGGCAACAGCTAGTTTTTAAATAAAATGCATTAGAAATACATTAAATTAATAAAAATTGTTTATTTTTATTACACAAATTTTTTTAAGACATAATAAAATCGTAGAAAAGTCAAAACTGTACATTGAATATTTTTTTAAAGAATACTTGGGGCGTGATTTACAATCGATATTGAATCCAAAAATATAGTTTTTAGGATTTTTGTCTGTTTGTCTGTACGTATGTCCGTGGTAAACTTAAAAAGTACTGCATAGATTAACTTCAAATTTTGCATGAATATTACTAACGGGTCGGCCCGCCAGTGTCATCAATCCTCTAAATAACTTCAAGAGTATTCCGTAGGGAATTCTCCTGGTGTGATTTTATTGCATCGGTTAGTTATAACTCTGTATTTTTCTGTGTAAATGCAAGCGACACTGACAATTTTTTTATAGCATAAGATAGCAAATAAGCAGATGAGTCTCCTGATGGAAATAGTCAACCATCGCCTATAAACACCAAAGGAGTTAATGGTGAATTGCTATCTTGTGGCGAGGTCTTATGCCACGTGCATAAGTTTACCGGCTAACTTACCCTCCAAACCGGTACACGACAGTGACAAGCGCTGACGCTATTGCGGCAGGAATAGGTAAGGCGGTGGTACCAGACCGGGCGAGACAATGCAGAACTCTACCACCTAGTAGCCACGATGTTAGTGACTCGTATACCCAATTGGTCGCCTTTTACGACCTGACTGGCAGAACGGCAGTTGGCCTATTTTTCAATGGAGCCCGGGACCAACACGGGGAAAACTAAGAAGTTGCCTTGAAAAGCGTATCCATTTTAATCCGTAGTTTAACTAAACACCTCAGGGCATTCTATATTAGCCAAACTCATATAATATCTATATTGATATTATAAATGCGAATGTTTGAATGTTTGGATGGATGTTTGTTACTCAATCACGCAAAAACTTCTAGACGGATTTGAATGGAATTCGGCATATAGGTAGCTGATGACCTGGAATAGCTCATAGGCTACTTATTATCCCGGAAAAATTAGGTGATCCCGCGGGATTCGCCAAAAACTTTTATAATGCAGCGGGCTGCACGCTGCAGCTAGTAAGATATAATTGACGGAGATGGTGCATCTGAACAAATAACAGATACATATTCTTGCCGCTGTAGCGTCAATGCTTGTCATTGTGGCCTTTGATGCATATGGACACCATGTGGTCTGTGATAGACACCAAAGATGTTAATGCTGCGTTATTATGTGCACATGCACAAATCTGGTTACCTTACTCCAGCTACCTTAGTCTCCGAAACGGAACACGATAGTGACAAACGTTGACGCTTTCAGAAATAGATGAGGTGGTAGTACATGCCCGGGCGAACCGTTGCAGCACTCTACCACCTAGTACAATGATAGTGACAGGTACAACAAATCGGTTGCCTTTTACGACCTGCCTAGCAGAACGGTAGTTGGTCTATTTTTCAAAGGAGCTGACCAACATGATGAAAAGTGAAGCCTGGATGCACTTGGGGTATTCTACAATTTATCTAAGCCTTAGATTTAAAGGCATTCGTTGTGTAGGTCATAACATCTCAATCAGGAAGCTACAACACTAAAGAATTCCAAACAAGTTTCTTGACCTTTTAATTTTTTAATTATTGTAATATAATGATCTCTATGACATAATAAAGCCGGATAAAATATGAGAGTCTGATTCGCCCACCAAAAGTTCTGTACAAACTACATTATTAATAGTTAAGGCGATTCCTTATTTTACCATTTTTTTCAAGCTTTTCCTAAAATTTAGATTCCAAAATCTACATAAAATCGCCTCTGTGGTCTAGCGGTCCGATGTCGGAGTTGACTATATAAGGTCCTGGGGTCGATTCCCGGGTCAGACAATTAAAAAAAATGTGTTTTTTTTTCAGTTTTCTGATAAAAACAACGGTTCCCGGGATCGAAAAGTGCCCGGTTGGCTTACCACCTATCACATTGTGGAACTAAGTATCTTCGGCTTAGGGGCCATCCATAAATTACGTCACACGTTAAGAGGCAGGGGATGGGTCGACGAAGTGTGATAATATGTGACAAGGGGTAGGGAGGGGTCCCAAAATTAGTGACATCAGATTTTTTTCAAAATATAATATTTTATATTTAAGTATTACAACACTAAATTTAAAAAGCTACCTGAATAGATAAAAATAATCGAATAAGATCATTATTTCAGTCTAAAATTGTAAAATATGTGACGTCACACCAAGTAGGGGGGTCTCACAAAAGTGACCAGCTGTGACAAGGACATGGGAGGGGTCAAAAAGTCATGAAATTCGTGTGACGTAATTTATGGATGGCCCCTTATTGTGGGTACGCTTGTTATACCTCTGCCTATTTCGTGGATACGTGCGTGAAGATACTGTCATCTATACCTATCTATACATATAATAATGTGCAGCACAGACATATTCGATGTAAATATTTAATGTAAATAGATATTAAGGCAGGATAAATTGTATATTTCGTTTAGTTCGTAAGTCTTTTGTAATAAATAATGTTCGTTAACGTCTTTTATTCGCCCTAAGACCTACATACAGCTTTATTGTACAGAGATAATAAAGCTTTATGTAGTTAAGTTGTTTGCCTAAAGGCATATTACGATCAAAAGGGGTTCAAGTCAAGTCAAGTCGACAAAATTACGAGTCGACTCTTGCGAGATTGTATTTATATGCAGGAATCCAAAATTACGAAAACCCCGAAAAGTGCAAAATTCTTTATGAAAACAAATGTTTATCGATTGTAAATAGTATGTAAAATGTAAGTATAAGCCTTAGGCATATGTTTACGCACTTTTCGTGTATATAAAGATAGTTAACAGGATAGTACGACCTGAAAAGGCGTACAACTCTGTAATTGTAAGAGTTTCCGAAGTCCTGTAAGAACGTATAATGTATATAACACTCTTATTTGTTATTGTATAAGTTTATTTGTATTAAATCCTTGTATATAGATAATAAATAACACATTGTAATTAGTTTTCGGTAGGTCTTAAGGCATTATGTACTTTGTTTCGTTTATAATTGTAAAAAGATAGTACCGTTGCACTCGCTAGAGGGCCAGACTAGGTAATTATAGGTAGGAGAAGCTACCTAAGACAAAATAATTAAGTTTAGATTACGAAAAGTAAGATTTTAACACATCCCAGACGCATGGCGCCATCCGTCTTTGTCGATTTACGCCGCCCGTCTGGCCGCGGGCTATAAATACCGGAGAGCGCGGCCATACAATCAGTTTCCGTTCCAATCAAGTTACAGTTTCGTTACGACTCAATAAGTTTACCAGACAAGTTCCTGGGCTTTAGTATATCCATAGGGTACCGGCTTTGGAGTAGGGCAGTGTTAGGGCAAGTACTGGCTCTCCCATAGAATAGGAACATTTGCAAAGGTGCTAACTTTATTGATAAATTCTGTTTCGTTACAAAAAAGCACCTTTGCAACGAACAGTTGTGGTCTCTATTTATTCTTGCCGGCGACACCCGGCTCACGACCAAAGGCACTACGGCTGGTGGGACGTCGAAGAAGAAGAACCAGATATACATTCCGCTGGCTCCCCCGGCTGTAGTGCACATTTTTTGGTCCTTCGAGTCGGATCACTGAGCCATGCCGATTGAGACGAGGAGCACGTCGAGTCGCCGAGAAGAAGAGACCGCTAGTCACGAGGAGGAGACGAGCGGTACCACCACGTCCGCTACGGAGACTAGCGGCACAACAACGACAGAGAACACCGAGGCGACCGAGACCACAACGAGCACCGTTGCAAATAGCGAAAAGCCGGTATCATTCGCAGTCGAGTCGCCACGTATCGTTTACCTACCCACCAAATTAGAGGAAGCGCGCTTACGAGCAGAAAAGGCGCGCTTACGGACGGAACTCGCGCGCGCTGTTTATGAAGAAGGACAAGCAACTGCCATTACGAGGGTCGAAGACTGGATGGACTCCGCTCGGCCAACCCATACGGATCGCCAGCCGGCACCAGAGCCGCTGGCAATCACCAGTTCGGTGGCACTTATGCCACAACCCATACGAGAGGCGGCACCTAGGCCGCAATATGAAGAGGCGGCGCACGCGCCGCACCAGGAAGATTCGGCGGGCCATGAGTCACCCGCACCACGAGAGGTGGCCCAGGCGCCACAAGCTACGTCGCCCGCGCAGTCGGCGGGCATTTCAGCGCGCGCTGTACGTCCGGCGGAAGATGATGTGTCTGTCGTAGAGAAGGCGAAGATTTCGACGCATACTGAAAATACGGCACCAAAGCAAGAGTCTGGTGCATTGAAAGCCGCAAATATCACCGCGTTCGCGTCTGCCCTGGCTGAAGCATCACGCGAGGCGCCGCGCTATAGTATGGAGTTACCAAGTTTCGACGGCGCTTTCTTTCTGTCTTTCTCTCTCTCTCTCTCTCTTATAGAAAGCAAGCCAGATATTTTCATTTCTATTTTGCATTGAACAGTGTGGTGTCGCGACGATTATTTTTGTTGAGTGTATAAAGGTTTTTTGAAAATAATAATAAAAGGAACTTCGTTCCATCCGGGTGTCCCTTGACACCTCTCAAGTTTTTTTTATTCATTTTTAGAGTTCCCTATCTCATAAGGACAAAACGGAACCTCATAAGATCACTTCATTGTCCACCAGCTCGTTTATCAAGAGCCTTCTTCTCAAAAAAGCGCAGAAGTATCAAGTTTATGTTTATATCAAATCTACGATTCCTCTCAGTTGTCAGTATCGCTAACCACTCGACCAATGAGGTGGACCTAATAACCGGACAAATTTTTACAATCAAATTTAATGTAATTTCATAGTATATATACTTCTCAAAGTAACCCTGCAACAACTGTGTAGCCCTTACAGTATTATCAATTTATTATGGCCTACATAGCGAGGGACCTATCCAAGGGGTACTTTTCTGTCCCCCAATATAGCCCCTAATAAACTATATCGAATAATGCACACAGAAGACCATGTACAAAATGTTCGCGGGATAACCGAGGATAGCAAGAGACCAGACTGGACAAAAGTACAGGAAGAGTCCCCGAAAAAATAGAACTAACGTGACAAAGAACAGCAACAAACACAGGGAAATTTAGTCTGTGTTGAGCGCTCGAGAGTGATTTACTTTAAAATTACTGACAGTCTAGGATAATGCAATGATTTTTTTTAAACTTGATTTAAATTACAGCATAAGGTAATCTTAGAATATTTGCCTCCATAACGTATACTACATATTTGCTTCACAAAATTCCGGCAACAAGTGATCGCACACCTTGAGTTCTCGTCTCCTTGAGAGACTCGTGTTGAGTCTATCATAATTTCTCGGCGGACATTTTTTACGGTTCAGGGATTTTTGTCCTCTACGGACCAAAGTCCCTCGTTTGCACAGCACAGGCCATTACCACCCGGCCACGCGAAACGGCGGTGGTGGCGGCGCAAATTCGTCGATCACCCCGCGCCGGTCGCCACGCCGCTTGTCATGTTTAGTACTTTCCCATACATTTGTTTCAGATGCTAGACGCTTCGCCGTTAACTCCTCGCGAAAAGTCGCGGGCGCGAATTTCCCATGGCCAGGCCGTTAAGCTGACAAGACTGCTTGATTACATAATCTACACTATAAGACTAACACTATACGGACGGTTCTTCCGTAGCGGTAATCAGCTCTCGAGTCAGCTACCCCGACCATCAATCTAATGTGGATCCGTCGATAATCGTTGCTTTTGCTGCACCTATATAAATAAAACTATTAAAAAATAAAAATAAAAACGTGATCATGTACTGTGAAATAAATACGAAGTAAATGGCGGAAAATAGCGACGTTTGACGCTACAACCCGTGGTCGATTTTCTCCCGCCTGTGAACAGTCACGGAAAAACATGCAGTATGCAGCATACCACTTTTATATTAAATTGTGCCGGGTGTGGTTTCGGACGAACCACTAGCATAGCATTAGCCTTAACACAATGCGTAATAAAAAATCTTGTCCTAACATCAAAGGCTGATTATTTGTAGCTTAATAGAATCAAATATATGTTAATATTTTTTGGAAACTGATACTGATAGATAAATTTTCCCATTAAAAATAATCAGTCCTGAAAAATATTATTAAATATTAGGTAACTACAGCAACACAAAATGTGACATATGGATAAAGACCCTCAGTAAAAAGCTATGTCATTAAGGCGAAGCGTCGGGACAAATGGAAAAAAACTTGTTTGCTAAATCACGTTTCTTTGTATTGAGTGTTAAATAACAATTTCACAAAAATTACACGATATACCTGAAGATATTATCTAAGGAATGTGCTGACTTATTACATGATAGAATGTACTTTACTAGATCATATAAAATTCCGAAAACAGGATAAAAAATCTCTAAAACAAATTACTTGTTAATAATATTTCTAATCTTCCACGTGATTTTTATATGGTGATATTTAGTTTAAAATACAAAAAATAATGTACTAAATTTTGGTTTTCAGCTGAAATCCTTTATTTAATTAAAAAAATGTAATTTATTTATTCGAAAATTAACACGTTTCGCAGCAGTTTCAGAACATACCACGCCGCCCATTTCCTATAGAATTGATGCGCGTCAAAATTCCTCGCCTTAAGGTCGTAGCCGCCTCCGCATTAAAGTGGTTACGACATAAAAACGTTTGTGTGAAGCAGTCTTAATGAATCTTTGGAAAAATCAAAATATCATATAACCTAACTTATTAGATCCTTATATTGTATGGCTTCCAATTTTGCAGTAATTATTTTTTAACAATTTCAGAACAATTGCTTAAGAAAAATAAGTTTTCCTGTATCATATTATATACATAATCATATACATATATACATAATCGTCTATTCAAATAAATAAGTAAGAAGATTTTCAAGGTGAACGAGCATCGTAGGAAACTTAAAGCCGCTTGTGCAAACATTTCTGAACATTCAGTACATTAGTCTATGTTAATTAATTAAATAATTAATTAATTAAATAATATTAATAATTAATTATTTAATTTAATAATAATACAATAATTTAATAAAAAAGTGTCGGGAATGGATAACTTGTGTATGGTTCCGAATTCAGTTTTTTTTGCAGATTGGCACTATTTTCCATTTTACACGAAGTTCGAGTTGCATTTGTTATTAGTAATACCTATTTTAAAATGCAGTTTCATAAAGTTCTTGGTAGTCTTGCAAAGGTGAGACAGTATTTCAGCCCGGGACAGTTGCTCAATCTTTATCAAGCACAAGTCCGTTCGTGCATGGAATACTACTCTCTGGGATGCCAAATACCAGCTGGAGACGCTTGAGGTCGTAGAAAGGCGTACCAAGAAGCTCATAAATGACGATGATCTGGTAGGCAAAAAACTTCAGAGCCTTGCTCATCGCCGCAGAGTGGTCTATCGGTTTTTTATCGGATCTACTTTGGGATATAGTATGAATATAGTATATAGAGTGTGCTGCGGAATTGCACGACTTAATTTCGCCATCTCCGGTTTTCTATCGATCGTCAAGGCGCACAGATACTAGGCATAGACATATGGTGGACGTTCCACGTACCCGGACAAAGCGATTCGACTCGAAATTCTTGATCTGAACCGCAAGGGACTGGAACATGCTTCCTGAGTCTGTGTTCCCCGACGAGTACAACCTGGGGATCCTCAAGAGAAGAGTGAACAGGTACCTTATAGGAAAGCACATTCCATTTTAGGCCGCATCTGAGCTTAACATCAGGTGAGATAGTAGTCAAGCTCTTGCGCAAAAACAGTGCCGATCATGGGCGTACCCAGGTTCTGGGCCCTCAACCGTAACATTTTAAGACAAAATTTTGTATGTTATTATATTTTTATCTACAACAGTAGATAGTTATTAAAGAGGTAAAAAAAATCCAGGGGGGCAGCTGCCCCTCCCTGCCCCCCCCCCCCCCCCCCCCCACTCGGTACGCCCATGGTGCCGATGATAGAAAGTATCTAATTTAGAATTAGAAAACTGAACTCAATTCTGGAAAAAGTGTTTAAAAATGTGTCATTGACGCAAAGGAGCATACTTTAAAGATGATAAAATCAATTTGGATAAATAACTATTGCGTATTTTTTATTATTGATCATTTTCTGGTACTTTAAAAAAAAAACAATACATAAATGTTACGAAAAAACGAGAGTAAGAATAGTCTATTTTAGCTTGTGAATAAGTAAATTCACTATTTCATTAAATTATAGTATCACCAAATTTTTTGTTCAGATGGCCATTCAATTATAATTATATTCTACACATATTCCCCGTGCTGGTCCCGGGCTCCTTTAAAGAATAGGCCAACTGCTGTTCTTCCAGGCAGGTCGTAAAAGGCGACTGACCACTGTTGTGTTCCGGTTTAAAGGGTAAGGTAGCCGGTAAACTTATGCATGTGGCATAAGACCTCGCCACAAGATAGCAACGCACCATTAACACCTTTGGTGTCTATAAGTGATGGTTGACTCTTTCCATCAGGAGACCCATTTGCTTGTTTGCTATCTTATAAAATAAATAAATAAATAATAAAATACACATTTCATCGTCGGCACTTGATGAAATATCATTACAATACAATAGCAGATTAGTAACTGTAAATAACCAGATGGTGCTTATTTACCTAAGAAACCGGTTGGAAATTAATTATTGCCTTGTTATGAAACAGTACAGTTATATTTATTGATAAATATTGAATTAAATTATCATTTACCAGCTGAACTCGGCAAACCCGGCGATATTGTAAATTTGTTGGTGAATTCTTTATAAAGTATCCTATTTTCTATTCCAGCTCATCTATCGGTGTGACAAATTTCATACAAATTGGTGTGGCCATTTTATGTGATCGAGTAACAAACATTCAACTTGCAAACTTTCACGTTTATAATATACAGTATATGTGATTAGGGTCTAAATCTTATATTCAATTTATTTGTAATAGTTATTATTTAATTTATACAAGGTTCTAAATTAAAATATTTAAACTTCACTGCAGAGGTGCCACAAAAACATTAAACATACAATTATAAATTATAATATATAAACATACAATAGCATATAACTACATTATAAATAAATTATTCCCACGCATAGATGAACAATAAAATTTAAACATGAAGGGAACATGGAGACATATAAACCTCAGTGTGCGTCATTGGATCAACAATAATGGACAAGCAGATTTTATTTTTATTTTGCTTACTATCTCAAACACATACAGCAAGGATATTAGCAATATTTTCATTTCCATCAATAAGTCATCAACTGGTATTCAGAACGGTCACTAATGAACTTGCAAAACGAGGACACGAATTAGTTGTAATTACGACCGACCCGCAATATTCTAATGGGAAAAGTCCAGAAAATTTTAAAGAAATCGATGTACACGATATTTCTTACAATATATGGCACGAATTGCTTATGAAAGAAGTTCTGAGTGGAAAGTTTGATAGCTTTTCTAAATTAACAGGAATAATGAGATCAATCACACAATTATTTGAGGTCCAAACAGAAACTGATGCTGTGAAAGATATCATCGAAAAAAAGAATGGTGAATTTGATCTAATTTTAATAGAAACCTGCATTAGACCAGCACTAGGATTTTCTTATATTTATAAAGTACCTGTTATAGGCTTGAGCTCACTTGGATTTGCATTTTTTGACGATGATGTTATGGGAGCTCTAACGCATCCTTTCCTATTCCCGAACGTATGGCATCTAAGGGTTTATAATTTAACAGTTTGGGAAAAACTTCAGGAACTGTGGATCCATGTTAATGTAAAATTATATTATAATTATTTAGAAGAATCACAAAATGCGGTGATGAGGAAAATATTTGGTAATGATGTTCCTTCGTTGCATGAATTGTATAAAAACATGCAACTGATGATTTTGAATAACCACCCATTATGGTCAGATAATCAACCAGTTCCACCAAGCGTCGTATATATGGGTGGGCTGAAGACTACACCAATATCACGATTATCAAAGGTAGGATATATATTATAAGTTTCTTGTATCACTAGAACTGTTATTTCCAAAATGTTATAATATCACGTATTTTGCTTACAAATAGAGCTTAAGGATTAGTCAAACTAATAGTGAGTCAGTGATTTAAAAAAAATCACTAGCACAATTCTTGCTTATAGATGATACCATGTTTCTTGTCTGAATGTAAAATCTAGAGATTCATTTTTATTATTTCCTAACATTTTGTCGCCTCTGTGATCTAGTAGTCTAGTGTCAGTACTGACAACATGAGGTTTTGGGCTTAATTCCCGGGTCGGAAAATTAAAAAATGTATTTTTTCAGTTTTTTTTATATAAACAACTTTGCCCGGGATTGGAAAGTGCCTGGTTGGTGATAGGCTTGCCACCCAATACGTTTTGGGATGGACTATCTTCAACTAATCCTGGGTACACTGGTTGTACCTCAGACTATCGTACACCATCCTCTTCGGAGATATGGGCGTGAAGATACTTTTTTTCTAACGTTTAATAAAAAACAAACAATTAAATATTCTGATAGAAATAGACCTCGCCTCTAGACACACAGATGTTAATTGGTCCGTATAGAGGGAAGAAAGGGGTATGGATCCTGAAAACCGGCGACACACACCGACTACTTGCGGTAGGAATAGGTAAAGCAATAGTACCAGAACCAGTTGAGCCGTTGCAGAATTTTACCACTCAGTAAATTCATGCATGTTTGGCATATAATAATAAAAACATATTGTATTTTTAGCATATTATGCTAAGATATAAGATATGCATAAGACAAAAGATTTGAAACAGATTAAACTGAAGCAGATAAATGGAATAGAAACACAAAAGATATTATTAACGCATTACTATCTACATACCAAGGGTAGACGGTGGCCCGACGAACATTTTTTTATTAATAACAACTGAATTTTTGTGTACAGCTTCATTTTGACGATTCAACCATCTTTTCTATCTTCGTGACGTCTCGAATCGGGTAACTAATAAAGTTATGGAGTTTTGAAAATTTTGATTCTGTGAAGGAAATAACAATAATTATATTTCGACTTTAATTGTCGATTACCTATATTATGAAAAACATGATGAAATTTTGTCTTACACATTTAATGGTTTTTCTGACGAGTCCTCGTCAGATTTGAGAATCTCGTCGTCGGAATTTGAGATTTTTTAATTGATATTGTTACGAATAATCTAGACTTTTCTAGATTATTCGTAACAATAATCTAGAAAAGTCTAGATTAGAGTCTAGAATCTAATACAGTTGGAACGCTAGAGGGATCTAGAAATAAAAGAAAGAGATAGCTACTCCTATTGACAAACAAATAGTTGACCTAAGCTATGCCATAATGGACTTTGTGATATAGGGCATAAGGTTGAAAATAGCGGGTACTAGTACATAAACTTTTTATCATAAGCTGATAACAATAATTGTCTATTATTTACGAGATGATTAGGAAACATTTGTGATTGTTTTAGAACTTTACCCTGGGTATAAATAGAGATGTGTTGACGAATGCAGGGCAGTTTTAATAAAGCGATCGAGAGCGATACTTAAAATGACCAGTGCGAAGCGAGTGTTCTAAGTTTAGTGTTAGTACATTGAGTGACTAGTGTTAATTAGAGTATTTAATATTACATTGTGTTGTCTTGTGTTGTATGTATTTGTATTGTAAATACACGGATTTAATATAAGTGATGTTTTCTTACAAATTACGAACCCGAAGTACGTAACAATATTAATAAATTTAAAAACAACCTAATTTTCTCATAACAGCTTATTAATTAATATTCTATTTCAAAGGAAACTTTGTCCTACACGTAAAGTGAAAATTTTTCTTAGTCCGACACTCTAAAGTTTTCTTTTTTATTTATCTTTATTAGTTACCCGATTCTAGATTTTTTGAAGATAGAAAAATGTTTTTTTTTATATCATAAGATAGCAAACAAGCAGATGAGTCTCCTGGTGGAAAGAGTCAACCATCGCCTATAGACACCAAAAATGTTAATGGTGCGTTGCTATCTTGTGGCAAGGTCTATTGCCACATGCATAAGTTTACCGGCTACCTTACCCTCCAAACCGGAACACGACAGCGACAAGCACTGACGCTATTGCGGCAGGAATAGGTAAGGCGGTGGTACCTGACCCACGCGAGACAATGCAGAAATCTACCACCTAGTAGGCACGATGGTAGTGACATATATATACATACATAGACGCATAGCCAATCGGTCGCCTATTACGACCTGCCTGGCAGAACGATAGTTGGTCTATTCTTCAAAGGAACCCGGAACCAACACGGTAACATAAAAATTACATCTGCATTTCAGGAACTTGAGAATTATTTAAATTCATCTAAAAATGGTGTTATTTATATGAGTTTTGGAACAAACGTTGTACCATCTGCACTGCCGAAGGAATCTGTAATGGCAATTATAAACGCACTATCGAACGTTACATATGATGTATTATTGAAATGGGATTCAGTGAAGATACCTGTGGCAGCTCGAAATATAAAAATTGGAAAATGGTTTCCTCAATCTGACGTTTTAAGTAAGTAATTAGCTATTATAACTAGCGGTCGCCTGTGGCCAAAATTTGGGCATAGACTTAATAAATCCTTTTTGACAACTGACTTTAGACATAGACACTTTATCTTTAACTTTAGATCAAAGAACTTATATACGATAACTGGAATTATTACGAAGCAATATTTGAAAAATAAAAATGTACTTTATTTCGTTACTGATAAAGTTATATAAAGGAAAACGTTCTGAGCAGGGCAACAACAAGGGTGGATGTCATTGACTTACAATATATTAGTAAGTCAATGCTGGATGTTGTTCCTTTCTTGCAATTGCCTGTGTAAATAAAACTATGGGATGGTAGATTTTTATATAATATTCGGTAATCGTTAAATCCCTTTTATTCATACACATCGATAGATACATTAGTATAAAATGTATCGTAATTAACATAGTGAGTTTTAAACTGTGCTTATTTTAATTATTACGTAATTACTTATGTAATGCAAAAACTGTTTCTCAAATTAGTAGAATTACTTAGTAGTAATTTGCAAACTACGCATGGCCGCACTTATGTATGACGATTGGCGCTTTATTTAGTAGAAAGAGACACACTCCACCCATGTCGTTGTACTCTTCGGAACGATTTTGAAGCGCGTGTGAATATTCCGGGTAGAATGTAACTTCCTTGGTTTAGACATATTATCCTACATGTGTGTATATTATCATGTGTATCACATGAATGTAGTGTGTGTAATGTTTAATTTAATTAATAAAATATATTTCTAATTCATTTTATTTAAAAATAATATGTTCTGCAGTCCTCGGTAATGTAAATTTTAACTGTGCCAAATTTTATACTCCTTCGCTTGTGCAATAGTCTTATTTTTTTTATAGAAGAGGGGGCAAACGAGCAGGAGGTGCACCTGATGGTAAGTGATCACCGCCGCCCATGGACATCCACAATACCAGAGGTCTTGCAATTGCGTTGCCGGCCTTTTAAGGGTCCAAAGTTTTCTCTTTACGTATTTATATATCTATACACCTATACAAATAAATAAAATTGGAGTGTCTGTTTGTAATATTAAAATCACCGCTTTTTACTTAATGCATATGGATGTACACACGATGTCAAAATTACATTTTTTGTAATTTTCGTCTGTCTGTCTGTCTGTTTGTTCCGGCTAATCTCGGGAACGGCTGGATCGATTCTGACGGGACTTTCACTAGCAGATAACTGATTTGATAAGGACTAACTTAGGCTACTTTTTTTCGAAATTTTTCACGCGGACAAAGTCGCGGGCTCAGCTAGTAGATAATTTAAGAAATTAAATTGTACTCAGCAAACAACAGACGCAGTTGTATTTAATCAATCGACAAGAAACGGAGGTTATCAGTTTGACACGAGACAGTTGGAATGTCATGCATGTTACATGTACTATGCGTTCCAAATAAGAATAGGATCGCGATTGTTCTCAACTTCATTTTTTTTTATATCATAAAATAGCAAACAAGCAGAT
This sequence comes from Apodemia mormo, assembly GCA_036924255.1. Lineage (NCBI taxonomy): Eukaryota > Metazoa > Arthropoda > Insecta > Lepidoptera > Riodinidae > Apodemia > Apodemia mormo. Next base: position 4,786,168 of record JAUPFN010000024.1, on the reverse strand, counting down.
GGGTTTCCTGATGGAAAGAGTCAACCATCGCCTATAGACACCAAAGGTGTTAATGGTGCGTTGCTAGCTTATGGCGAGGTCTAATGCCATATGCATAAGTTTACCGGCTACCTGACCCTCCAAACCGGAACACGACAGTGACAAGCACTGATGCTATTGCGGCAGGAATAGGCAAGGCGGTGGTACCAAACCCGGGCGAGACAATGCAGAAATCCACCACCTTGTAGCCACGATGGTAGTGACTCGCACAGCCAATTGGTCGATCTTTACGACCCGCCTGGCAGAACGGCAGTTGGTCTAATCTTCAAAGGAGCCCGGAACCAACACGGGGAACTACCACAAGTGTGAAATTAGTAATGTCAGCATAAAAATATTTATTTAAAAAAATATTGCTAATTTATTGAAGAACAAATAACGTTTTAATGTTATTTTCATCAATAAAAAAAATATTAAAAAACATCAGTCCAGCTGTTCATCTATATAAATTTAAAAAAGTCGTGTTAGTTACACCACTTATAAGTCAAAAACGACGGTGGCAATATTGTTGCGATTTTTCTGAGCTTAGGTTGTATTTGTCCAGAATAGGTTAAAAAGTATTAAAATATATGTTCAATATATGTTCATCAACAAAAAAATAGTAAAATATATCAGTCTAGCCGTTCATATATGTGTATATATAAAAGTCGTGTTAGTTATTTTATACCTTATTCTAATACATGGTAACATGATCTGATGGGAATCTAAATAAAAAGTATACCAATTAGAATGAAAATATTTTTTTAAAAGTATTTCTTTGTTAGAATTTTTTTGCACACCTTACTCATCACTTATGAAGTTTTTGCAAAATGCAGAGCAATATGTCATCCTGGCACTCCTATTCTTAGTTGGAACGCATAGTATGTCATATTGTTGGAATTGGATATCTGAGTATGATTATTTGTTTTGGCGTTCAAGCACGTTTACCAAATTTCGTAGGTGTATGTATGTTTGTTATTTTGTGTTTGTTAGTTTGTATGTTTGTCTGCGAATTTGTCGGGAACTAAAATTCATATCGAAACAATTCTTTTTGATTTAATTTAGATACATTCCAATATAGGTAACAGTCCAACTTAGATGGACGGACGGACTAAAATAACGAAACTATAAGGGTACTTCGGTACCCTATTAAATAATATATAAAATAACCTCTGTGGTCTAGAGGTCCGGTTTTGGCCTTGACCACATGAGATCCTGGGTTCGATTCCTGGCTCAAGCAAACCAAAAATTGTGTTTTTTCAGTTTTCTGAAAAAAACAACGTCGCCCCAGATCGGAAAAGTGCCAGGTTGGCGAAAGGCTGGCCACCTATCACATTGTGGGACTTAAGTATCTTCGACTAATCGTGGGTGCACATGTTGTACTTCTGCTTACTAGTTCGGAGATACAGGCCTGAAGATACTGTTTTTTTACTAAAAAAAAACTAAAAAACCAGTTTTTAGAAAAATCTGACTAAAAATTATATAATAAATTTAAATTAAGAACAGTGTAAATAAGAAAAAATATATTACATTGTAAACAGCGTGGGGTGCTTTTTAGGGTTCCGAAATAAACTAGGAACCCTTATACAGTACCCGGCGATAAATATTGCACATCGACCTTTGGAAAGAGACAATCGGCTAATTTCGGCTTCGTAGAGCGTTATCTCTGTCGCACAAAATACAAACAGTCCGGTACCTATTAGGAGCTGTTAAAACAAGTATGATTTGCTTTTTTTGATATTTTTATTCTTTGTATAAAATACACTAATTTTTCTATAAGTGATGGCTTTAGGTTGGGGTAAAATAAAATAAAAAAACATTTTTACATTATGTTTACGTATTTAATTATTTTGGAACATTACAGCTTTAGTGTACATAATAAACACCATTATACCTATTGCTAAAATGAGACATTGCAATAAAAATAATAATAATTCTAATTCTCAATTACTTCCATTTCACTATCTGTGCTCTCAAAGAGGTCAATATCACTGTCACTATCAGCCGTATTTATTACTAATCTATCAGTGTAATTGTCTAAACTGTGTTGAATGCTTCTATATTCATTCTCACATTTGATTGCATGATCGCAAACCTTTTTCCACTCTTCAGCGCCGATCATGTTTACTTTTTCAGTCAATAATGTTTTTACTGTAGTTAAGTTCATACCCACATTTCTAGAGGCTACATAGCCTTTCAGTTGAGACCATATATTTTCAATTGGATTAAAATCCGGATGATATGGTGGCAATCGCAACACAGTGTGCCCATGTTCGGCAAGTATTTTGTCCACAGAAAACTCTGTATACCTCTCCTTGTGCTGACATATAATAGCGTAAATCTGGGTTTTTGTTAATTTTGGATCAACTGGAATTTCATGTCTGTTTAACCAGTTTATCATTTCCCGTTTAATGGTGTTTGAGTTGGGGGGTCTCTCAACATACTTGTTGTGATAGGGTGCGTTGTCGATAACTAGAACAGAATCACTGGGTATATTTGGGATTAATTGGTTAACCAGCCATTTCTCATAGTTATCGTTATTCATTTCATTGTGATAGTCACCTGTAGTGTCCGTGGATTTATACGTTAAAAAAGCACCGGGTACAAAGCCTTTTTCATTTCCCGCATGAACTATTATCAAACGTTGACCTTTTGAAATTGGCTTTTTTACTCCTTTTTTCTTATCGTCACTCCAAGATTTCCCTTTAGTGTGGGATGCATGTATATATGACTCATCCATGTAGACGATATTTTTTCCTGTTTCGCGAAATTTGCGTATTTTATCAAGGTATTCCATTCGTTTGAGACTAACGTCGTGCTTTTCCATTAGAATTTTTCGATTATCTTCCATTTTAGTGAACTGAAATCCCATGTCATGAAGTATTTTTCTCAATGTTTTTTCAGACCCATTGTAATTAATAGCTTCAGATAACTTAGCTTTTAATGATTTTATTGTTGGCAGTTCATTAAATTGTAAGTAAGGCTATGTAGCCTCTAGAAATGTGGGTATGAACTTAACTACAGTAAAAACATTATTGACTGAAAAAGTAAACATGATCGGCGCTGAAGAGTGGAAAAAGGTTTGCGATCATGCAATCAAATGTGAGAATGAATATAGAAGCATTCAACACAGTTTAGACAATTACACTGATAGATTAGTAATAAATACGGCTGATAGTGACAGTGATATTGACCTCTTTGAGAGCACAGATAGTGAAATGGAAGTAATTGAGAATTAGAATTATTATTATTTTTATTGCAATGTCTCATTTTAGCAATAGGTATAATGGTGTTTATTATGTACACTAAAGCTGTAATGTTCCAAAATAATTAAATACGTAAACATAATGTAAAAATGTTTTTTTATTTTATTTTACCCCAACCTAAAGCCATCACTTATAGAAAAATTAGTGTATTTTATACAAAGAATAAAAATATCAAAAGAAGCAAATCATACTTGTTTTAACAGCTCCTAATAGGTACCGGACTGTTTGTATTTTGTGCGACAGAGATAACGCTCTACGAAGCCGAAATTAGCCGATTGTCTCTTTCCAAAGGTCGATGTGCAATATTTATCGCTGGGTACTGTAGTTTTGTTATGTCCGTCCATCTGTCCGTCTGTCCGTCCGTCCGTCCACACGATAGCTCAGAGATGCTTAGTATTAGGAAGCTATAGTTTGGCACGAATATATACATATTAGTGGCGTCAACAAAGTGGCAACATAAAATTTTGAAAAATATTTTTTTAGGGTAGCCCCCTGCATGTAAAGTGGGGATGTTAGTTTTTTTACTCACGTATTCCATTGTGTGGGGTATCGTTGGATAGGTTTTTAAAAAATATTGTAGGTTTGTGACAAAAAGTTTTCGATTAAGGGATTCGTTTGGGAAATATAAAGCATTAAAGTAGTAATTTTTTTAGAGTCGAGTATCTCCCCCCTCTGCAGACTAAACAACCGTTTAGCCTGCAGAGGTTCTGGTAGAAATAAAAAATGATGTGGTGTCGCGGGACACCAGGTAGGAACGAACTTCCTTCGGCTAAACGGCACTACTCGCTTGTGTACGCGACTGTCGCGCTGCGCACGTCTCATTTAACGCTTTTATTCCACGCATTTTTCTTACGGTTTTACTATCACATTTTTTTCAGTTCGGTCGCGCAGCAAAATCCGTATCCCCTCCAAGCCTGCCGTAAGGAACTTCGTTCCAAAATCATGGTAGTAGTAAATATAATGCGTTAAAGAAAAACTATCACGGCTTAGAGGCTTTTCCAATTTTTAGGTACTAATCGATCAACTTATAAAATGCACTTTAAATTTTTTCACAGACGGTAAACCGGTGGTGCGGAAATATAAGTATTTGTTATTGATGTTGAATAGCTTAAATGTTCATAGCACGAAACTATAAAAGCCCTCCTCTTAGTCCGCATTATTGTAATTGCGCACTTTACCAATTCATGAAGATATCTATCGACACCATCCACCCCACGTTTTTTTACAATAGAATACACTTTTTTCTTAATCACATTAATTTAAATTTGAATTTATTTTTTATTTTTTAGTTTTGCTTTTATAAAAGCGTGCTTCTTTAGTTATTTCTATTATTTATCTTTCATTTTATAGTAAAGAAATAGCTGAAAAGCTAGAAATAGCTGATTTCCAGGTAAAGAAAAACAAATCACTTATCCCGAAGATCCTGGTAAGGACTAACTATTTATATTATTGCATTGTCATCGGTCCTTGTTATTTAAATTACATGAAATCATAGTACAAAATTTTCTTTACATACAAACATACGAGTCAAGCTAATAAAAGCTCGTAGAAAGGGCTCAAATCGGTACGAAAAAATAATATAATGGAGATTTAACTATGGAATCAATTTTCAGGGCATCCAAATGTAAAACTCTTCATCTCCCAGGGCGGGCTACAGTCTACAGATGAGACTATAGAAGCTGGTGTACCAATCATTGCTTTGCCAATTCTGGCTGATCAGTGGTATAACGCAGAAAAAATTGTTCACCACAGAATTGGAATCTACTTGAATATAGCATCTATAACTGCAGAACAATTAAAAGAAGCGATCAATACTCTTATATCGGATGAGAGGTATGACTGGTGATAAAATATAAATCTATATTAATATTGTTACGAATAATCTAGAAACGTGTAGAGTTAAAACGCTGGAGAGATCTAGAAATAAAAAAAGAGATAGCTCTAATCCTAATAAATCATACCTAGAGCCCAAGAGCTCATGACCTCCATGACCCCCCCCCCCCCCCTCCCCTGGATGCGCCCTTGCAAGACAGCTACATGCATGTTAATAAGTTTTGTCGATTATATATAGTTTTTTTTTGCGGACTTATATTTTCATATTTATTTCAGTTATCGTAACAATGTTATTAAGCTACGAGCTGTAATGCAAGATCAGCCCCAGCAGCCTCTGGAGCGTGCCTTGTGGTGGATCGAGCACGTGCTGAGACATGGCGGCGCTCATTTGAGACCACCCACTGCCAATCTGCCTTTATGGAACTATCTGGAGATGGATTTAGTGCTTTTGATAATTATTTTAGTTTTCTGTGCTGTGTTTGCTGTAGTTTTATTTTTGTACACTATGTATAAAGTTTGGAAATATTCTCGTAGAAGTACAAAGAAAGTATCTAAGAGAAAAGTTAAACGATCTTAATACAATAATAAAAATAATACTGAGTACCAGAAACGATAACTATTTAATTTAAATAGCGCCTTGGGACTATTTTTGTAGACGGTATTCAAAAATTTAACCCAAGAAACACAATAGCTTGGACACAGGATAATTTATCGGTTTCATTATTTCTACACACCTGTATCACGGTAATATAATCTATACAGTATTTTAACTAGGACGTATCTTTGAAATAAATGCCTACAGCCGAGCGGTACGTAAACATGCAATAGGGCTGCCCGCCTCCAGCATTTTAATAATAATAATAATAATAAATATTCACGGGACAAATTACACTCATTGATCTAACCCCAAAGTAAGCAAATTATTTGCTTGTTTTATGAGTGTTAGTCAACGATACTAATACATAGAAATACATATATAAATATTAGAATATATTTAATAAACACCCAAACCCGGGAAATACAAACATTTATGCTCATCACACAAATGCTTGTCCCCGTCGGGGATCGAACCCGAGCCCCGTTGGTTGCGTAGTCAGGATCGCTAACTACTCGACCGATAGGGCGGTAATTACATTTACCTACTTTGTGTTTCCATTTAGTTTTGTGATTGTAAATATACTTTTTATATAAAGTTATGCATGTGGCATTAGACCTCGCCACAAAATAGTAACGCACATTAACATCTTTGGTGTCTATAGGCGATGGTTGACTCTTTCCATCAGGAGACCCACCTGCTTATTTGCTATCTTATGATATAAATAATACTTTGTAAATTGTATAGGAAGTATTCAATTAAAATGCGTGTTTTTTTTTTGATTGGTAGATTTAATTACACTCGTCATATCAAATATGTACCTGAACTTATTTTTATTTAAAAAATCGCGAAGTTATTGTTAAACAAACAACACATCGTCTGTTTTTCACTGCGACACAGTAGCGACTGTCTGCATGCCGAGCGCAATGCCGAGAACAAGGCGCTTAATATTAGCTCGCGCTTCGTCCGTTTTGAAATTCGTCCGTATGAAGTTGGAATACTGTATAGATGAAATTACCGTGCCTGTATAGTCTGTTTACTACATATTGTTATTTCATTATAGTTTTTCCAATAACAATCTAGTGTTACATCGTATATTAAATTATATTGTAATTTCTTCTCCCCTGTTGGTCTGAGCTTCTTTGAAAAATAGACCAACTGCCGTTCTACCAGGCTGGTTGTAAAAGATCGATTGCCTATACGTGTCACTACCATCATGATTACTAGGTGGTAGAGTTCCACAATGACTCACCCATTACTATATACCATTGCTACCTATAATGTTGTATGTTCGCATTGAACACTTTGAAATGATGTCACTCGGCAACAGTCGGCTATTACTTAGAATTATGTTTTAAAAAAAATAATTTACAGTATCCTAGATTGTGACCACCTACTTCAAAGTGTTTATACAAATGTCCCATACAATTATTCACAGCATCCTATATCTGAGTGCTAAGTGTGAGTTATTCTTTTCGCATTCGATCGTGAGCGCGTTTCGAGTTTACTAGGAATTTGTATGTGATTTGTACAGCGCCACCTAGTGGTAAACAGGTTTCTCACATTTACCACTAAGTGGCGCTGTACAAATCACATATAAATTCCTAGTAAACTCGAAACGCGCTCACGATCGAATGCGAAAAGAAAAACTCACACTAAACACTCTGACCTTTTGGCTTTTACACATCTGTCAGTAGAACAAGCCTCTAGCACAGAACATATATAATAGCCTCTAGGTCTATAGCCCCGGTTACACTTTTATTAGTGCGAGTGTTTAATGAAGGTGCTTATTATTAAGCAAAATATACGCGAAGATAGGCGTCGATTAGTACGAGTGGATGAGTAATCAGAGTCTATTATTTACTTTACTACGCTGATTACTAATCACTCGCACTTATCAATGGCTGTCAACAAGTGTTTTTTTTTAATACTAAGCACCTGCACTTAACACTAATCAAAGTGTAATCGGGGCCATTCTTATAGTCCAAAACTCGTAAGTATATAATAGGAAATGTTATCATAGCATGTTTAATTTTACATACTTACCGGCAATGGGTGATCGATCTGGTTCATTAGCCCATATGATAACCTTTCCGACATCATTAATACAACATATCTACCGATATCATAATGAGTAGTTGTTATTTTCGTTTTATTTAATATTTTATTAATTGATAGTAAAAAATACGATTGGGGTATTTTGGGTTTTGCATCAAGTTGTATTGTGTTTACTAATTATGCTAATAAATCCGAAAATATTTAATCAAATAAAATGTTGATGATATCGATTTTACGTTTTAAAATCGATTATTAAAGTGTTGGCCCGGGCTCCTTTGAAGAATAGGACAACTGGCGTTATGCCAGGCAGTTACGCAACGTCTCGCCTGGATATTTGGTACCACCGTCTTGCTTATTCCTGCCGCAATAGCGTTTACATCTTTGATGTCTATAGGCGATGGTTACTCTTTCCATCAGGGGAGCCATCTGCTTATTTTCTGTCTAATCACATAAAATAGTATTTAGTATGTGCTAGGTATAATCATGCATTTTTGTCGGAAATAAAATTCATGTGACGGCCTTTGACTTTTACAGGCAGGCTGTTACTTGTTTGATGTGATTTTGACAGTGGGAATTTGTAATTTAACACACACATCGCTCATTTGGTTGAACATCGGCGGAAATGTATTTTATTTTTATATCGAAGTAAATATGACAAAATTGCTTGACTATGACAAAAAAATTAAGTTTTAATAATACTAAAATACTATTACAATTGTTTAAATAAAAAAATAAGCATGTGTTGCCATAATAAGACCATAAACTCATTTAAAAAAAATATCCTGTAAAATACGTAAATCTGTAAATACGCCAATGTTCCATCAAATGAGTGTCATTTAGGTAGGTATAGTCAAAGTCAAAGTCAAAGTCAAAACATTTTTATTCAAATTATCCTTTACAGGCACTTTTGACGAGTCAACATTTTTTGAGTTACTACCGGATCGGAAACGCGGCCACACACTGAGAAGATCCGGCGGAAGAAACTCAGCGGGCTTGTCTTTTTTTGTGCATATACATTTTTTAAACAATGTTTTTACAATTACAATTACAATGTATTTATGAATAATATATTATAATTATTATGAGACTGCTATGAGGAGCAATTAATCCCATGCCTTATTATCATCCAAATATTCAGATATTTTATAGTAACCTTTTTTACAAAGTTTAGATTTGATACATTTTTTAAATTTGTGTATTGGTAGATCTTTAATAGCATTTGGAAGTTTATTGTAAAAGCGTAAAAGCGTTATGTTTTACAATTCATATGCATCGGCCGTACGCCAACACAATTACCTAAAAATTATTTATGTATGCGCCGCCAACGTATGTAAGTAATAACACTTCAAAAACCGGCCAAGTGCGAGTCGGAGTCATGCACACAGGGTTCCATACCATCATAGCAGAAAAAAAACGTTTATTGTATGGGGACCCCCTTAACATTAATTTTTAAATTTTAATATTTGTTGTTATAGCGGCAAGGGGCCATCCATAAATTACGTCACACGAATTTCATGATTTTTGACCCCTCCCCCGTCCTTGTCACAGCTAGTCACATTTGTGAGACCCCCCCCCTGCCTAGTGTGATGTCACATATTTTACAATTTTACATTGAAATAATAATCATTTTATTTATACAGGTAACTTTTTAAAATTAGTGCTGTAATAGTTAGGTATGAAATATTACATTTTGAAAAAATGTGATGTCACAAAATTTGGGACCCCTCCCTACCCCTTGTCACACAATGTCACACCACGTCAACCCTCTCCCTCCCCCATAACATGTGACGTAATTTATGGATGGCCCCCAATAGAAATACATAATTTGAGAAAAATTTCAGCTTTCTATCACGGTTTATGAGATACAGCCTAGTGACAGACAGATAGACGGACGACAGACAGCGGAGGCTTAGTAATAGGATTCCGTTTTACATTTTAGGAACGGAACCCTAAAAAGAGCAATAATTATTTTTTTCATGGATTTTCCAAATGTAAAGTTGGAGTTACGAGTATATTAAAGGCGACAAAGTCGCCGCCGGCGACTCAGGCCACTATTTCAGCCCACCAACACTCAAGACTCCGGTCAAGAACCAATAACGAGTCGAAATCTTGATGCCACTAAGCCGAGGTTCGTTCTCACAGGAGACACCCTTAGATCAGGCTCAGATCAGGATCAGGCAGGCTCTTAACCCACTTAAACTCTGGTTGAGCACTCTGCTCGCCCAAAACGCCCGGTTTCGCAGTAGTGGTCATTTGGACCAACTGCTTGAGTTCATTTGAAAAAAAAAAGTTGAGAGGTGTCAAGGGACACCCGGATAGAACGAAGTTCCTTTTATTATTATTTACAAAAAACCTGTACCTATACACTCAACAAAAATAATCGTCGCGACACCACACTGTTCAATGCGAAATAGAATTTCGCGGTCGACCTAGGTCGAATTTCGACCCACGGTCGAATTTCGGCACCCGGTCGAACTTCGGAACCCGGTCGAATTTCGGCACTCGGTCGAATTTCGACCCGCGGTAGAACTTCAGCACCCGGTCGAAACTCGGCAACCGATCGAAATTCGACACTTTGTCGAATTTCGACAGTCGTTCGAAATCGACACTCGTTCGAAATCAACTGTCCGTCGAAATTGAACTTTGGTCGAAATTCGACATTTGGCCGAAATTCTGTATAAATGTCGAACATTTGGCACTAGAAAAAAGTAAACTCAATCAAATAGTAGATAGACTCTTTCACTTTCAATGCACGAGCTAAAGGGAAGTGGCTGGATATTTCTTTGCTTACAATACCTTACTATAGCAAAAAGTGTCGTGACAACTTTTCGTAAGAATTTTTTCCGTCTAGCCCCCTTTCACAACGCGCGATAAGGAACTTTCAAAAAAAGGGGAAGGGGTTAGAGGTTTTATTTTTTTATATCAGATATCGAACCTATAGATACCAAAAATGTTAATGATGCGTTACTACTCGTCTACTACCATCACCTATAGACACCAAAAATTTTAATACGTTACTACTCGTGTGGCGAGATGGCAATGCCACCTGCATAAGTTTACCCTTCAAACCGGAATACCATGTCGCGGAGGAGGGAAATAAGTGAACGGATGTTCAGTTTAAAAGAGATAATATAATTATCGCCTCTGTGGTCTAGTGGTCCAGCTTTGGAGTTGACCACATGAGGTCCCGGGTTCGATTCCCGGGTCGGGCACTTTAAAAAAAAGTGTTATTTTCAGTTTTCTGAGAAACTCAAAGTTGCCCGGGATTGGAAAGTGCCCGGTTGGCGATAGGCTTGCCACCTATCACATTTATGGGACCAAGTATCTTCGGCTAATCGTGGGTGCACTTGCTGTACCTCTGCCTACCCCTTCGGGGATATGGGCGTGAAGATACTTTTTTTTTTCTTTTTTAATATAATGATTGATGATTGAGGTTACCACGTATAAAATGATCGCCTTTCAAGACAATTTCTTAGTTTGTCAGCATAGTTTACAATTACACACAGAAATACAGAGTTACTATTTACCGATGACATAAAATCACTCCAAGGGTAATTTAATCCTTCTCATTAAGTACGATAAAACGTACAATACGGTTTATTTCTAATTTTTCACAATATAATTTATGTACAAATGTATGAAATTTTAGACAGTGATAGCGTTTGCTCATACGCGTGGCGACACGTTTCCTTCGCAAGTAGGTTCGTAAGCCAAAGGTGTAAAAAACTGTAGTACAGGTTAAAACGGTCTTTGATCCTCTTCGTGGGACTTTCAGCATTATTTATTAAAAGGCGGGTAGAATTTTTGAAGAAATTAAATAAATATTAATGTCAGAAAATTAAAAAAAAATGGATGCGTGTACTTATGTACGCGCGTGAGAAGTTATACTTCTTTGGCATCATTAAAAAATAGTTTTTAATTGCATGCAAATAATTAATTACAATTAAATAAATAAATAATAGAAGGATTGGAAAAGGATAATCAACAAAGTTCCAATAATAAGTATTTAACATTAATAATTTAATAATATTTAGTGTTAATTATATTAAATAAAAGTATTTTAATTTATATCAATAAATAATACATACGGATAGTTAACCTCAATTATATTGGAGCTTTTTTTTTCGAGACTTAATGAGCGGTTAAGCAGACAGCTTCATACTGTTAATTTTGTGTCACAGATGCGCGCGCATCTTAAAATTTCACTCTCATCATTTTTTCATAACGCGCCTAAAGAAGTATAACTTCAAAAACGAATCAGAAAACTTAATGGTTGGAGAAAAAAACTAAAAACGATCCGAAAACTAGAAAACGGTTCGAAAAACGTTGAAGGTGGAGACCACGGCACGAGCTGGCGGCGTGGAGATGCTAAGGCTCAGCTGACGGTGCTTGAAGATCAGGAGATTCAGGCACACCTTGCGTAGTTTAGCTGGCACGCAGTAGTAGCAGAAAAAAGAAGAAGCCACCGATCTCTGGAGTCCGCGTAACTACCAAATGCCGTGGCCAATTTTTTTTACGAAATGGCTATTACAGTTGACCTTACAGGTCGTTACTGCGTCATCTGACAATTGGGGCAAGCAGAGTACTCAGTCAGAATTAAAATTAAAATTGGGGCTACAAACACCCGCGCTAAGGGTGGTCTCTTATGAGACCAGACTCTGATTGGTGGAGTTGTGGCATCTCGCCACAACTCCACCCACCAATTTTAGTGTGAACGCCAAACTACGTCGAGGTCCGGTCTTACAAGAGACAGTCCTTATGGGCGTTTGCACCACTTTAATAGGTGGTAGAATTCTGCATTGTCTTGCCCCGGTCTGATACCATGCCTTATCTATTCCTGCCGCAATAGCGTCAGTGAATACGCAATTTATGTACTCAACGCATGTTTCACTTTGCAACCGAAGCATCTTCAGGAGAGTCGAATAGCACTTCACTCTATGAAGGATGAAGCATTAATGATTGATTAATGCTTCACCCTTCCACACACACACAGTGTATCAATCATATAAAGTAAATTAAAATTCATATTTAGTAAATTTTATTTAAAAACAATTTAAATAGAATTTGGTGCAAGCCGCCCTAAGAGCTGATTATAGATGCAGTAATACATAAATCCCATTACGTTATTGCGCCACTTAATAGGACGTTTCAAGTTACAATATTTCTTTTTTAGAACTTTCCGAATAAGCTTAGATAGCTTCTACTTTAATAAAAAAAACACCTGTTTAAATCATTTTGAAACGAAATTTGGGGAGAAATTTCTGCAGGGGTTGGCAGCACTGAAATTAGTTCTGTTATCTGATAAAGTTTTAACTCTATGAAGGGTGAAGCATTAGTAGTGAAAAAGTAATGCCTAACTCTATTAAATATCTTAAAAACAGCAAAGAAAAACATCGACACGCGGGATTTGAACCTGCGACCATTTCCCTAAAGCCGGGACGCTCTTCCGCTGAGCTAGTGTCGACAGGCTCGAGGCAGCGAAATCCTTCTTTGCTATATGATCGATTACGTCGATTGTACTGATCGCTAGCTATACATACGTATAACTAGTTAAATGAGTTCATCGTTACAGATGAAATTCACATTTATAATTTTGATCAGTACTTTCGTATTTCTAATTATTTTTGTGTTATAGCACTCACCCCGTGCTTGGGAATCTGGAAAAACCTTAAAAACAGCAAAGAAAAACATCGACACGCGGGATTTGAACTTTAGGGAAATGGTCGCAGGTTCAAATCCCGCGTGTCGATGTTTTTCTTTGCTGTTTTTAAGGTTTTTCCAGATTCCCAAGCACGGGGTGAGTGCTATAACACAAAAATAAATATCTTAACATCCCCAGTTAACATGTAGAGAATCTACCCTAAAAAAATATTTTTCAAGATTTTATTTGACTAATTTGCTGCCGATATTGATGTGTATACTCATACCTAATTACGGATTTCTCGTACTAAGGATATCTGAGCTAGATTGCGGGTGGACGGATGGACGGATGGACGGACGGATGGACATGACGAAACTGTAAGAGTTCCTATTTTAATTCAGAACCCTAAAAAGAGAGGATAAAACATTTTAAATTAATAGTTTTCAAATAACAATTTTAATCGTCTTTAACTTTTGGTAAAACGTATCTTAGTAAATATTGTACAATTTTAAATATAACTATTAAAATTAAAGTTAATACAACTAACACAGTTAAAACTAGTTTAATTTCATAATATTCTATTCGTGACATATGAAAACCCGCAGCTTGCAGCTGCTCTGCTCCTTTGTGTCTCAAAACATATTCCGTCCACCAAATCGCTTTTTCCATAGGGGTTTGTGGACTATCATACATATAGCTTCTCAATTTTATTATATTTTCCTTATAACTGTAACAAAAAAATATTATTTAATAAATCATAAGTAAATGTTTATTAATGAAAATTCATTTGTACTTATTCCTATAGTTTAATATTACATTCTTATTTATTAACTATTATTTGGCTTTTATCCTGTGCTATTTCCTAGCTTATTAAAAAAAAATTCTAGTTATTTTATTGAGTCAGGCGTTACTTTGCGGAAATCCATTATTAATAATGTGAAATTAATTAAAGTGTGGTGGATGTGGATGGATAATTGTGCCGCTGGGATGTTCTTTTTATCCGGACCATCGGTGAGTCTTATCCATTTATTAAGCCGACGTCTTTCGCGATGGTACCATAACGCGAAAGATACAAAGAACAGTTCGCGGATAAAAGCACATTCAATAATTAATTTCCCATTTTTAATTTCTAGTTGTTTAAACAATTTCTTAATTAATTAAAAGAAATCGTATTTTACAAGTATTATATTTTTATTCGATAAATCTTTTGAACCTCAATCCTCTGATTATTATTAATAAAAAAACATTTGTACTTTTTCCATTTGTTTAACATTGTTTCCATTTGTTCAACTTTTTCCATCACATTACTAATTATTAGCTATGTGTTAGATTTTACTCCGTGCTATTTTTTAGCTTCTTTATATAAAATAAAACCTTGACAAAAAATTATTTTCAGTCGTTTAAAAATTTTATTAATTAATTTTAAAAAATCCGAGTTTTTAAATATATTTTCATTTAATAAGTTATTCGAACCAAAAGACCAAACCTCAAGTGGACCCAAACACCGAATGTACCTAACATTGGTAATTGCTTGTTATTAAAAATTATTTTGTACTTATTCCATTTGATCCATATTATTATTTACTAGCTAACCCGGCAAACGTTGTTCTGCTTTTTTAACTACTCTTATATTTTTTCTATATTTTCCCACCTTTTAAACGTTCCCTGAACTTCAACAATTAATTCAAAACCAAAATTAACCAAATCGGTTCAGCCGTTCTCGAGTTTTAGCGAGACTAACGAACACCAATTGATTTTTATATATATAGATTAGCTATGTTTTAGATTTTATCACATGCTTTTTGTTAGCTTATTTAAAAAAATTAAAAATTTAACAATGGAAAAATCATTTTCAGTTGCATAAACATTCTTTTAATTAATGAAAAAAATCTTATTTTAATTCAATAACTCATTTGATACCATAGATTAACCCGAAGCAGATACAAACGCCAAAGTATATTGGTAACTGCTAATTATTGAAAGTTCATTTGTACTTATTTCCTTTACTATTTATTAGCTACGTTTTAGATTTTATCCTATACTAGCTGACCCGGCAAACTTTGTTCCGCCTTAATGGCAATAAATAAGCAGATTTATTTTTTTGTAAAAAGTATCCTATGTCCTTCTCCTGGCTCTAAACTACCTCCCTGCCAATTTTCAGCTAAATCGGTTCAGCCGTTCTTGAGTTATAAGTGGAGTAACTAACACGACTTTCTTTTATATATATAAGATATTTCTTAGGCGGCCCATAGACCTACAATAATGTTGCGCATTATTTTATTGACAGTTTAGGATTAAGATTGAAAGTTGCACAAAAATTGAACGACAGTTGAGCGGGTTTAATTTTTATTGTGCAACATTTTTTTACACATGCAACATTTGTGCAACATTTTTTTTGGCTTAATATTGCACAATATTTGTCACTTCGGAGTTTGAAGCGGTCGCGTTCGGTCAGTCACGGTTTTTAATGTATGGTCGTGTCGTAAATTTAAACAAAATGGCAAGCAAGAATGCTATCAGAAATCAGAAATACTTTATTCAATAAAACTTTTTAAAGTACTATAAAAACTATAAAAGATAAAATTGACATCTTTATTGCCTAAAGATGTCAATGGTGCGTTGCTATCCGTGTAGCGGGATGGTAATGCCACATGTATATGTTTACCGGCTACTTTATCCTCTAAACTGGAACACGAAAGTACTAAG
The DNA here is from genome assembly GCA_036924255.1 of Apodemia mormo. Taxonomy (NCBI): domain Eukaryota; kingdom Metazoa; phylum Arthropoda; class Insecta; order Lepidoptera; family Riodinidae; genus Apodemia; species Apodemia mormo. The sequence goes on along the minus strand of JAUPFN010000024.1, from coordinate 4,770,054 downwards.
CATTGACGCTATTGCGGCAGGAATAAGAGGCAGTGTAATCAATATCCGAGTGAGACGTTGTAAAATTCTACCCCCTATAGATACTCTCTACAACCCCAGCTGAATATTTTTAGATTTAACTTGAACTTTGATCAAATTTGGGTAGAATATAATTTTTATTCTATTTAAAAGCAAGTTGATAAGATTATTAAGAAACTATAAACATAATTCCATCTATAAATATATGAAATATTAAAATATTTTAAAATGCTCTTACTCAGCTTTCAATTTCCCTAAATTTTTGTAAATGTTTTTAGCAGGACTATAGCAAGTCGCGTCAGCCGCGGCGGCTTCTTTCATGCCGTGGCATTTTTGCTTTCAACAAACCTCACATTTTATTTGTATGAAAACGGACATTGTGTTGCCGTAGGTAACAACATTTTTAAATGTGAATTGAAAATGTTATTAAAATGCATTTTTATCGAAAAAATTTATACCCACAAAATAATTACATATAATATATTGATCGTATAAAGCTAGCACTTAATACCCTTCTCGATTGGGTAGGGTTTCTTGCTAGGATAAACGTAAAAATTTTTAAACAAAGCAAAAAAAAAAAAAAAATTTTTGCATTTGCAAAAAGTCATACATAAACACAAATCGTAGCAGAAATAAGCAAAGTAACAGTTTTTAAACGATGTCTACGCCAAATGCAGTCCAAAAAGTACCTTAAAACATATTATTTTTATACGAGTCATACCGTCCGTGTTGCTCGCAGCTCGATACAAATCAATGTTTTCAACATGGATTTTTTGTAAAATACTTAAGTCAGACTAATAAGAGATAAATAATTAATTGGTAGAAAATTCATAAGATGTTAAAACAACATTTTAGTCTCCTAAACATCACTGTACATTGAATTCATACAAGAGTATATACTAGCACAATACGAATGTTTCGTACCTAACTCCAGCTCAAGCTTTATTTTAAAAAATATTTTACATTAGATAATTTTAAATATACTTTTCTTAATATCGTTAGTACATTTTTAAAAGCAGACTTAAGTGAAAAATAATTTTACAAAGAAAATAATTACTTTGGACACAAAAATATTCTACCAATCTGAAAATGAAAAATATCGATTGGCAACATAATTAGTTCAATGTATCTTCACGCCCATATCCCCGAAGGGGTAGGCAGAGGTACAACAAGTGCACCCACGATTAGCCGAAGATACTTGGTCCCACAATGTGATAGATGGCAAGCCTATCGCCGACCGGGCACTTTCCAATCCCGGGCAACTTTGTGTTTCTCAGAAAACTGAAAAAACACTTTTTTATGTGCCGGAATCGAACCCGAGACCTCATGTGGTCAACGCCAACGCTGGAGCACTAGACCACAGAGGCGATAATTAGTTCACTGCATAAAAAAATAATATTATTTGATAGTAGTCCGTTTACTTCCTTTTAAATTAATATCTTAACCTGGGAGATAAGACTAAAGTTTTTAATTATAAATAAAATATAATTGACTACAGAAAATAAAGCAAAATTTTTGCCGACCTTCTTTGAACATAATAATTTGACTTTGATTTTGACTTAAAGTGAGGCAGTTTTGTTTGCTTATTCTGCTCTGTCTTCAATTGTTAAGTGCTATTACTTGTTCCTATTTGATATATGGGATATTCCCCGTGTTGGTTCCGGGCTCCTTTGAAGAATAGGCCAACTGCCGTTCTGCCAGGCAGGTCGTAAAAGGCGACCGATTGGCTATGCGAGTCACTAACATCGTGGCTACTAGGTGGTAGAGTTCTGCATTGTCTCGGCCGGGTCAGGTACCAACGCCTTACCTATTCCTGCCGCAATAGCGTCAGTGCTTGTCGCTGTCGTGTTCCGGTTTGGAGGGTAAGGTAGCCGGTAAACTTATGCATGTGGCATTAGACCTCGTCACAAGATAGCAACGCACCATTAACATCTTTGGTGTCTATAGGCGATGGTTGACTCTTTCCATCAAGAGACCCATCTGCTTGTTTGCTATCTTATGATATAAAAAAAATACTCATATATTAATTACCTCTTATCATTGATGACAGTTTCCACCGAATTTCTAAATTCATCTTCCGTAATTGTAGCTAGGCTTAATTTGAGACCAATTCTATGACGTTTATATTTTTCTGAATTACAAAATTGATCACCATATACTGGAAACGCTATAAGTGGAACACCAGCTATTACTGCTTCGTCAGTTGATTGAAGCCCCGCTTGTGTAATAAATAATTTAATCTTGGGATGTCCTGTAATATTAAAACATGTTTTTAGTTTAAAATCATTCACTATCACAAAAAGGGGGATTTTTATTATTCGTTTATTTATTTTGTTAAAGTTATAGTTAGGCGCATTATAAAAATGATGAGAGTGAAATTTTAAGATGCAAGCGCATCACCGTAAAGCCCCGTTTTCACTTTGATTATTGCGAGTGGCTTAACGCAAAAGTTACATGTTGAAGTTGTCCGCTAAATCGCTCATTACGTCTCGAATACTTGACTATCCTTTTTCAGTCCTTTAATATTTTATTGTAAGTATTTGCATGCAATTAAAATCTATTTTTTAATGACGCCAAAAGTATAACTTCTCACGCGTGTGCATAAATAATCGACTAGGTGGTAGAGTTCTGCATTGTCTCGCCCGGGTCTGGTACCACCGCCTTACCTATTCCTGCCGCAATAGCGTCAGTGCTTGTCGCTGTCGTGTTCCGGTTTGGAGGGTAAGGTAGCTGGTAAACTTATGCATGTGGCATTAGACCTCGCCACAAGATAGCAACGCACCATTAACATCTTTGGTGTCTAATAGGCGATGGTTGACTCTTTCCATCAGGAGACCCATCTACTTGTTTGCTATCTTATGATATAAAAAAAACCTATTTTGTTTCATAATCATAACAGTTCATAGAAAATAAGCAGATGTTTTTTTTCTGGTGGAAAGAGATAAACATATACCATAGACTTCAAATATGTTACTTGTGCGATTACAGGAGGGTCATTCCAGATGTATATGTTTATCGGCTATCCTCCATATCGGATTGCGACAGTAGCAAGCATTGACGCTATTCTTAGGCATACCAGAAATTGGTAAGGCGGTGGTACAAATCCCCGGCAATATATTCAGAGGTCTACCAAAGAATATTGGAGACTAACAGAAGCCAATGTTACATACAAGTAATATTCGAGCAACGCACACATAGACAAATTTCAAGGACGCGATATCTCGGAAGGGTTGGGGTCAGTTTGTTCCGTACCATTTCGAGATGTCGCGTCCGTGAGAGGTGTCTATATGTAACATTGTCTTCTGAGACTAACTCTAGTATTCTGTGGCTCTACCACCCAGTAAAACGGGGCTTTAAGTCACGTTTTCACTTTGATTAGTACAAGTGTGAGTGTTTAATACAGGTGCTTAGTATTAATCCAAAAAATACACGAAGATAGGCGTTGATTAGTGCGAGTGGATTAATAATCAGCGTTTCTTCACTTTATTACGCTGATTACTAATCACTCACACTTATCAACGGCTGTCAACACGTGATTTAACACTCGCATTAATCAAAGTGTATTTGGGGATATTCTTATAATCCAAAACTCGTAAGCGTGATAGGAAATTTTATGTTGACTTTCCATCAGGAGACCCATCTGCTTGTTTGCTATCTTATGATATAAAAAAAAAATCTTCACTTTTACTACGCTGATTACGAATCACTCGCACTGATCCACGGCTATCTTCACGTATTTTTGGCTTAATACTAAGCACCTGCATTAAACACTCAGACTCGTACTAATCAAAGTGAAAACGGGGCTTAACTTGGTAGTTCAATTGTAATAAGTTATTTCATAGGCAAGCTTGGGTGTCAAGTACCCTTTTACGTCTATAACTTTTTTGTTATATATACATAATTATATTTAAGTCCATTACGTTAATTCAAATATTTTTTTAAAGGGAAATATGGACAAATAGCTAATGTGAAACTTTTAAGCTATTGCATAGCTTCTATCGCGGGCCTTGAGCGTGGAGACCGAATCCAGAAATTCCGTAACGAAAAAAACCTAACACCCCCCGCTCCGACCGGCACACTGGTGATACTTTTTAGTTTTTCCATCTATCGATAAATACCAGGACTTTTAATGACTTTTTGAAATATCACGCTTGTCTCTTTAGTTCAGCAACCCGCCTTTAGATGGCATTGGTTGTATTGGAAAACTACCGTAATCAGTTGTTTGTGAGAAAGTATATAGGTGTATTAGTCTGGTCAACAAGTGCTTTTTTGGTCAACTTTTTTCAGCAGTCTTCGAAAATTATGATTGAGGTGTCATTCGATTCGGAATGGCATCTAGATAGTTTTCGAAAAACAATGAAGTTCCGCAAATAAAAATTACAAAAGTTATTAACAATTAACTAAAAATAAAAAGGGGGCTTTAGTTTTTTGCAAATATCTCAAACTAATAAAGATTTTTCAAATTTGAAAAAAGATTCAGAAAGAGGAGGAAATTTCCTAAAAAAAGTTCCGATTCCCGGAATTGTAGGACTAATATTTATAATTTTCCCAGAGGGTTGAAAATACGCCCGAAAACGGGTACTCCGGCTTGCGCAAGCCACGCCTCCTTCGGACCTTTAATGAATAAATATTATTTAAACTTATTAAATATGAAAATTAAAATTTGAAAAAATTCAGGTGCCTACAGGACAGATCAATAAACAAAAATCCGTGGTCAAAAAATTTTTATCGCAATTTTTCAATAATTAAAAAACACCCAAGACTTATTTATTCTTTAACTAATAAAGACTATACTAGATAAAGAATAAATAAGTCTTGGGTGTTTTCATCATATCTCCATTAGTTTATAAATTATAATAATTTTAAGGATGAAAAACCAGGCAAGAATGACGAAATTACAAACAACGAATATTTAAAAATTAAAAAAAAATAGTAAAAAAAATTAAAAAGAAAAAATAAATCATGTCAGTTTTTGTGACATTAAGTAAAATAAGAAACAAAAATAAAAGGTAAAAATTTATTTGTTTATAACAAATTGTTTATTACATAAACAATGAAAAATTAAATAATTTTTTTTATATCAAAAAGAAAAATAAATAATGATTTAAAAAAAAATGGTTCCTTAATGTTAATTAGAAGTGGGAGAAAATAATTGTTAATCAAAAAATGCGTTTTTAGCAATAAAAAATTTTTTTTAAGAAACGGTTTTTTTAAAAAAAATCATAATTATCATCAAAGATTATGTTATCGAAAAAAATTTTTAAATTATCTCATAAACAACGCATTTGTTTATAACAATTTTTTAAACAATAGGAGATAAAAATTATAAAAAATCATTTTTAAGTAGCTTCTGATCATAAAAAAAACGGATCAATAATAATATTTTGAAAAAAATTTTTTTTCAATGTTTAATAAAGCTTTATAATTTTTCACCTTAGTAAACTGTTAATTACAAAATGAAAATTTACAATTTTTTAATTTTTCCAAGGGGAATCTATTCTAAGACCTTTGAAAAATAGCTCCACGAAAGAAAAAAAATCCTAGATTAATAGTTTAACAATTATCGCACTTGCAATGTTAATGTTCGTGCTACAAAAAATTGTTAATTAATTAATGGATAACTTATTGAAAAATTGCGATAAAAATTTTTTGACCACGGATTATTGTTTATTGATCTGTCCTGTAGGCACCTGAATTTTTTCAAATTTTAATTTTCATATTTAATAAGTTTAAATAATATTTATTCATTAAAGGTCCGAAGGAGGCGTGGCTTGCGCAAGCCGGAGTACCCGTTTTCGGGCGTATTTTCAACCCTCTGGGAAAATTATAAATATTAGTCCTACAATTCCGGGAATCGGAACTTTTTTTAGGAAATTTCCTCCTCTTTCTGAATCTTTTTTCAAATTTGAAAAATCTTTATTAGTTTATGAGATATTTGCAAAAAACTAAAGCCCCCTTTTTATTTTTAGTTAATTGTTAATAACTTTTGTAATTTTTATTTGCGGAACTTCATTGTTTTTCGAAAACTATCTAGATGCCATTCCGAATCGAATGACACCTCAATCATAATTTTCGAAGACTGCTGAAAAAAGTTGACCAAAAAAGCACTTGTTGACCAGACTAATACACCTATATACTTTCTCACAAACAACTGATTACGGTAGTTTTCCAATACAACCAATGCCATCTAAAGGCGGGTTGCTGAACTAAAGAGACAAGCGTGATATTTCAAAAAGTCATTAAAAGTCCTGGTATTTATCGATAGATGGAAAAACTAAAAAGTATCACCAGTGTGCCGGTCGGAGCGGGGGGTGTTAGGTTTTTTTCGTTACGGAATTTCTGGATTCGGTCTCCACGCTCAAGGCCCGCGATAGAAGCTATGCAATAGCTTAAAAGTTTCACATTAGCTATTTGTCCATATTTCCCTTTAAAAAAATATTTGAATTAACGTAATGGACTTAAATATAATTATGAATATATAACAAAAAAGTTATGTGTTTTGTTTTCTTTATTTATTGTATTTGTTGGCTTGTTGTTTTTTTTCTGATCCGCACGCATGATATTTTTATTTGCTGTATATGTATATTGTATAGTACTGTGTGGTAAATATAACAATTCTTATTCTTATTCCGATAGTGGCGGAAAAAAGGACGTAAAAGGGTACTTGACACCCAAGCTTGCCTATGAAATAACTTATTATAAATTGAACTACAAAATTAAGCCCCGTTATCACTTTGATTAGTACGAGTGTGAGTGTTTAATGCAGGTGCTTAGTATTAAGCCAAAAATAATATTTATTCATTAAAGGTCCGAAGGAGGCGTGGCTTGCGCAAGCCGGAGTACCCGTTTTCGGGCGTATTTTCAACCCTCTGGGAAAATTATAAATATTAGTCCTACAATTCCGGGAATCGGAACTTTTTTAGGAAATTTCCTCCTCTTTCTGAATCTTTTTTCAAATTTGAAAAATCTTTATTAGTTTATAAGATATTTGCAAAAAACTAAACCCCCCTTTTTATTTTTAGTTAATTGTTAATAACTTTTGTAATTTTTATTTGCGGAACTTCATTGTTTTTCGAAAACTATCTAGATGCCATTCCGAATCGAATGACACCTCAATCATAATTTTCGGAGACTGCTGAAAAAAGTTGACCAAAAAAGCACTTGTTGACCAGACTATATAGGTATTTATCATCTACGTACAACAGTGAATATCTGAACTCGTATAATTTGTGTACAAAGTGTTTTAAATATGAATAAACAAACTGCATTTATTAAATATTCCTAAAGAACCGGCATGTATTGAAAGATAATAAAAATATTTTGAACAATATTAACATCTCATTTATTTAATAAAAGAAAAAAAATTGTTTTTTTATCGATCACCACGCTCAAAGTGTAAATTGAATTAATATCAAAGAAAAAAAACAAAGAAAAAAAAATACTGCATAAATAAAATAAATATATAATTGTAATTGCATAAGTTGATAAAAAATGCTATGCAATAGCTTTACCGCGGCAGTCTCCGAGTGCCACACGTCTTTTTTTTATTTTATCACCAACGTTTCGTCAACTTTGGTAACTTCTTCAGGGGTTTACAATGAGAAACATGTTTACAAATTATTAATTTTGAAATTACAACAAATGTCATACGGCATTGCCGCATATTACTTAGCATTATGTTTAAAAAAAAATATCCAGTATCCTAGATTGTGACCACCTACTTCAAAGTGTTTATATAAATGTCCCATACAACTATTCGCAGCATCTTATATCTAAAGCCCCGTTTTCGCTTTGATTAGTGTGAGTGCGAGTGTTTAATGCAGGTGCTTAGTATTAAGCAAAATTTACGTGAAGACAGCCGTTGATCAGTGCGAATGATCTGAGTGCTAAGTGTGAGTTTTTCTTTTCGCATTCGATCGTGAGCGCGTTCCGAGTTTACTAGGAATTTGTATGTGATTTGTACAGCGCCACCTAGTGGTAAACTGGTTTCTCACGTTTACCACTAGGTGGCGCTGTACAAATCACATACAAATTCCTAGTAAACTCGGAACGCGCTCACGATCGAATGCGAAAAGAAAAACTCACACTTAGCACTCAGTATTCAGCGTAGTAAAAGTGAATAGACGCTGATTACTAATCACGCGCAGGGATAAATGGCTGTCTTCATGTATTTTTTGCATAATACTAAGCACCTACATTAAACACCCGCACTCGCACTACACAAAGTGAAAACGGGGCTTAAGACCTTTTATACATCTGTCAGTAGAACAAGCCTCTATGTCTATAGCCCCGGTTACACTTTTATTAAGCCCCGTTTTCCCTTTGATTAGTGCAAGTGCGAGTGTTTAATGCAGGTGCTAAGTAAAAAAATACGTGAAGACAGGTGTTTATCAGTGCGAGTGAATAGTAATCAGTGTCTATTCACTTTTACTACGCCAAATACTGAGCACTCGCACTGATCAATGGCTGTCTTCACGTATTTTTTCCTTAATACTTAGCACCTGCATTAAACACTCGCACTAATCAAAGTGAAAATGGGGCTTTAGTACGAATGCGAGTGTTTAATGCAGGTGCTTATTATTAAGCAAAAAATACACGAAGATAGGCGTTGATTAGTGCGAGTGGATTAGTAATCAGTGTTTATTCACTTTACTACGCTGATTACTAATCACTCGCACTTATCAACGTCTGTCAACACGTGTTTTTTTAATACTAAGCACCTACATTTACACTCGCACTAATCAAAGTGTAATCGGGGCCATTCTTATAGTCCAAAACTCATAAGCGTGATAGGAAATGTTATCATCACATGTTTACTTTTGCCTATAGGCTGTGAGTGATCGATCTGGTTCATTGACCCATATGATAACCTTTTATTACCGACATCATTGATACAACATATCTACCGATATCATAATGAATAGTTGTTATTTATGTTTTATTTAATATTTTATTAATTGATAGTAAAATTGTTAAAGTGCTTGTAAGGTTCCGAAGTGGCCCGTCACGATAATGTGGACTGAGAAGACAGCTTTTATTGTTTCGTACGACGAACATACGTGAATGACGGTTATATGACGCACACTTCACCGCCTATAATAACTTCTTCATAAAGATGGGCGATTGTGTATGACATTATTCGAATAATTCGATTATAGAATTCATGCAAATTATTCAAATTCATTCGAATTTCATTATTACTACATATATTCGAATATCCGTAAGCTCATCTAAAAGTAAGCTCTATGCACTGAGAAAAAATTACCTGTTTAATGTGGCAAATTAAGAAAGAAGAAAGGAAGAAAGAAAATATTTATTTTCAAGAATATGGGTGTTACAAGTTGTTAAAAATAAATTAAGTTACCAACATATTCTACCATTATATGGTGTGCAAATATTTAAAAAAAATTATCATTATATAATATTACATTTAAAACATTCTTTCGATTATTTAAACTCAGCGGGCTGGTCTTTTTTCTGTATTTTATGTAGTTGTTATAAATGTAAAATGATGATTTCATATTACAAAAGTTATTTTTATAATTACAAGTTTCATATTTTGTGCAATTAAATTTTTTATAATTTACAAAATGTTCACTATATACAAAATTTTACTAGGTACATTGAAATTTTTTAAGGACAATTCAAATCAAAAACAATTCAAATCATCGAAATCGAATCGAAATCATCGGAATCAAAATCAAAAACAATTCAAATCATCGAACTTAACGAAAATTACTAATCTATTCAAATATTTGTAGCTTTTATGCGCCTATATAAAAACATTTTAATCGTAAAATCTGACTTAACTAATTATTTCTATCAACCAAAACGTAAAAGTATTTTTTTAAATCCGAAAATGGTCAATTTTGTATGGCAAACCGAATGGACTAAGCTATTCGCAAATCAGTAACTATTAATTTATTACTCCCACGAATTAAATGGATACGCCTTTCAAGACAATATCTTTTTTTTATATCATAAAATAGCAAACAAGCAGATGGGTCTCCTGATGGAAATAGTCAACCATCGCCTATAGACACCAAAGATGTTAATGGTGCGTTGCTATCTTGTGGCGAGGTCTAATGCCACATGCATAAGTTTACCGGCTACCTTACCCTCCAAACGGGAACACGACAGCAACAAGCACTGACGTTATTGCGGCAGGAATAGGTAAGGCGGTGGTACCAGACCCGGGCGAGACAATGCAGAACTCTACCACCTAGTCTACCAATATCTTAGTTTGGCAGCGTAGCTTGCATTTAAAAATTATTTGTAATTTAGCAATTTAAAAATTTAGCAATTAATGCTTCTTCACCCTTCATAGTTCTATTCGTCTCTCCTGAAGACGCTTCGGTTGCGAAGTGAAATGTGCGTTCAGTACATAATTTGTGATTTGCCTTTGCTTCTGACATGTAAGAAAGTGTGGTGGAAGTAGGTCGACTATTGAGCCGCTCTGTGATCTTCTCAAATTTTCATCTCTTGGTTAAGTTTGTCCCATTCCTTACACTACCTTTTACCTCAGTTGCATCACAGCAGTTCCACATAACATTTCACGGAAAATTTGCAAATTAAAAACCATAATGTCTCCTTTAAATTATGGATGTCCACAAAGTAACGCCTGAATCTATTAAATATTGACTTGAATAAGACATACAATGCACAGTTGCGATTGCAAGATGCGAGAAAAACTGTGCATTTTATGTCTTCAAGTCAATACATTTAAAATTGACAAATTATGTAAAACATCCAAATTTTGGTAAATAATCTTTGTTATATAATATTATATATTGTATTCTAGACAATATTAGAATCAGATAATAACAATAACGTAATTATTGTAAATATAATTTAACTATTAAACTTATATAAGTAATTTCAGGCATAAAGGACAAAAAATTTGTTATAACTTAAAAATTAATAATTAGTAAATATGTTTCTCATATTTAGAAATTATTAATTTTATAAACATGTTGTAAACAATTTGTAAACATTTTACTCATGTAGAGCCCTGAAGAACAAAGTTGAAGAAACGTTGGTGATAAAATAAAAATGTTTCACATAAGCTATTTGTCCATCTTTCGCTTTAAAAAAAATATTTGAATTTTTGTTACATTTGATAAGCGATTCACCTAAGGTGGCAGGTGTGATGGAAATCACGACAAGACGAATCTCCAGTCGATAAACCAGTGAATTGTGCTGAATTTGGACAATAACCAAATACTGGCTATCATAAAAGGAAATTAATGTAATAATATTTATGATTTTATTTTATGAGAAGATTAGACGAGATTAGAAGATGGTTTGATGTATGCATATGAAAATATAACAAAGTAGTAAGTGGTTATGATTTTCAAAAAAAGTATGTTTGATGATACCTAATAGTACTTACGTAATATGTCTGCTTGTGGGAACCATTTCGAAAACTTAATATTTTTATATTGTGTAGGGATTTCATCTATATCTAATTTCCATAAAACATCATATGGAAGTTCTGATAAAACTTTCATAAGTAGTTTAACTTTCTCAGGATATAGTAATGATGGCCGGGCGCTTGTTCCAAAGCTTACATAAATTACCCCATTTTTTGATGAATCTAAAAAGGTTTTCAACTCCTAGAACCATATAAATATGTCAATCTTAAATAAAGAAAACATTTAGTTGTAGCGGTTTCGAAACAGCTATCGTTAAGGTTATGTCATTAATACCATGAGCAAATAATATACTTTGGTTTGGGTTTAAAAACGTGCCGCATCGATAGAGGAAATCTGAAGCTGTGGGAGGCTTCTAAAAGGTCTTCCGATAATGCCCCGTTAGTTATTTTTGTAGGAGGATAGGCGCGTAAATATTTACGATAAACTCTACCCCGCCCGTGAGTTTTACATTCGGTTTTTTTAATGAAAAGGTCTTTATATATTATTATGCAAAATTTAAATTTGCGCAAATACGTATTTTTTACAAAAAAGATTATGAAAATTTTGTCTTTATAGAAAATTACGAAATAGTTGCAAGTTCATTTAATGGCGTAAAAATAATTGGTATAAGTAGGTATATTCCAATGGAAATAATTAATCCTCCATAAATTCATATAGTCAAATTCACATACTTCTAAATTATTGTGATGGTGTAAAAATGTAATGTTAAACTGTTGCGTTACGAAATTTAATGGAGGTTTTGTATATAAAAATAGAATTGCATCAGTATCTTCAGATAGCTTTAGTTTTTGTTTTCAGAATAATTGACCTACTTAAATGATGACAGATCCGAATCAGAGCACCCCAACTTGCAAGTGGTCTTGTTTGCTTTACCCCTAGATTGTTTTTAGAAATCGCGAAGGGAGGTAGCTGGTGCCGCTGCTGTTATGCAACGACGCGGCGGGCCTGCTCTTCCAGCAACGCCGAAGCACACGCAATCCGAATAGTATTTATAGTTAAAACCAGATGTGCCCGCGACTTAGTCCGCGTGAAAAAAATTCTAAAATAAGAGTAGCCTAAGATCAGCTATCTGCCAGTGAAACTCCCGTCAAAATCCGTCCAGCCATTACAGATATTAGACCAAACAAACAGACAGACAAAAATTAAAAAAAATGTTTTGATACTTATATGATGTATCGTGTATACATCCATATGTATTTAGTAAAAAGCGGTTATTTTAATGTTACAAACAGACACTCCAATTTTATTTATTTGTATAAATGTATAGATAAAGAAAAACACAAACACATTTTTATGTAGGACACTGTATGTTATAAAACTTAAACCATATTTTTTTGTAGAAAGTGCATGTTATAGAAAATTAAATAGAACCTAACTTTAAAAAAATATTAAAATCTATATCCATATTATAAATGCTAAAGTTTTAATGTTTGGATGGATGGATGTTTGTTACTCAATCACACAAAAAGTACTAAACGGATTTGAATGAAATTTGGCACACAGGTAAATGATGACCTAAAATAGCACATAGGCTACATTTATCCCAAAAAAAAATAGGAGATCCCGCGGGATTCACCAAAAACTTTTATAATACAGTGGGCTGCACGCTGCAGCTAGTAATATAACAAAAATGTCTTTCTCGGCGAAGGCGGTGGAGGGAGGGTGACTTTGATTATTTCTCTCTTCTCTCCTTTCTTTTTTATACTATCTAGTGGCAAAAATTAAAATTTTTAGGACATTTTGTATGGCAGTTTAACGACAGAAAAAAATAATTCAAAAGGTTTAAGGGGTACTGGAACACCCTTCCACTGCTCCCACCCCTCTTTCTCCTACTTTCCCCTATCGATGCGGCACTTTTCTAAACTCTTACCTACACTTTTTGTTTAAATTAATTTAAAATTGGAAAAGCGAAAGAAGAATGATAATATTACTAACCGTTGGTAGTTCTTTCTCTGGTTCTTGATGTAAAGCCCCTAAATAAACAACATTTGCAGGTACTGGACGATTTCCGTCCCATATTGAATGAAAAGTTAAAAATAACATGTGTATATTTTTTTCCAGCTCATAAACACTTGGTATATTAGGACCAAAATGCCGCTGAAGCATTTTGTTATCTTCATTTTCAATATCCAACATAGCTCGATCCATAGTAAAACTTTTGTAATACTCATAAACTTTTTCCCACATACTCAAGTTGACTGATGTTTCACTTATTGCCATAGGATAGAGTAGGGGATGTGCTTCTGCTCCCATTACTTCAAATACTCCATATACTCCTCCAAGTGTACTCACAGATATAACTGGAGCCTTAAATCTATATGAAAATGCTAATGTCCCCCGTATCCACTGCTCTGTAAATATTAGATCAAATTTTTCATCTACATTGCTTAAAAGTTTTTTGACGTCTGGTAGTTTTAGTTGTGCATCAATCAGTTTTGTTGCCAGACCCATTATATTAATAAAGCTTCTAATGTGATTATAGGCTGAATTTCCTTTTATCACTTGCATATAATCATGCCATATATGATGATTAGGTGAAATTATCTCAGTGAAGTTGGGTGGTGTCTGACCGTTTGGGTAATAAGAATCAGTAGCTATAACAACTATCTCATGACCTTTCTCATGTAGTCCATTAACAAGCGATCGAAACACAAGTTGATGGCTAATGCATGGTGTTGGAAAAATTGCTAAAATTTTTGCCGATTCACAGAAAAATAATGTCATTGTAAATATTACTATACAGAGTAATTTCTGCATTATTAAAAATATATTTTAATCTTCTGTTAAAGAGCAATACACTCGAGAACTATTAATATTAAACTGATAATCATGCCGTACCTACTTTAGTTTTATACAAAGATTTAAAACTTTATCAGTTAACAGAACTAATTTCAGTGCTGCCAACCCCTGCAGAATTTCTCCCCAAATTTCGTTTTAAAATGATTTAAATAGGTATTTTTTTATTAAAGTAAACGCTATCTAAGCTTATTCGGAAAGTTCTAAAAAGGAAATATTGTAACTTGAAACGTCCCATTAAGTGGCGCAATAACATAATGCGATTTATGTATTATTATACCTATAACCAGCTTTTAGGGCGGCTTGCACCAAATTCTATTTAAATTGTTTTTAAATAAAATTTACTAAATATGAATTTCAATTTATTTTATATGATTGATACACTATGTGTGTGGAAGTGTGAAGCATTAATAAATCATTAATGCTTCACTCTTCGTAGAGTGAAGTGCTATTCGACTCTCCTGAAGATGCTTCGGTTGCGAAGTGAAACGTGCGTTGAGTACATAATTTGTGTGTTACTGCCTTTGCTTCTGACGTAGAAGAAAGTATCGTGGAAGTGGGTGGACTATTATGCCGCTGTGGTCTTCTATAATTTCAGACTTTGGATGTTTGCCCTATTCCTTACACTACCTTTCATTTCTGTTGCATCACGGCGGATCCATATAATATTTCGCGGAAATTTGCAAATTAAATACCATAATTTCTCCTTTAAACCCCTTTAACCTTTTATAACAAAAAAAAACACAGTAATTACACAAGACACACGCGTCAGTTACTTTTGGCGCTAAAGTGAAATCATTTTACAGACTAAATAATCATAGACAATTTGAATATTTTGAATGAATGATTAAGTGGTTATGCTAAAGAGCGCAAGCCACACAAATTGTTCGTACTAAAGTAGTCTATATTATTAGTAACTAGTATTTGAAAATCAAATGGGAACGCGGCTCGATCGGGCCTCTTGGTTGTCAACCGTACTCTACAAAATATCGGCGCGGCTCGATCGGACCGCCCTGGTCCTTCACCGGTTAATAACCGGTTGATATTATATGGTACTTAATAATTTGCCTAAGCGTCAGCCAAGGCCGCCAGGTGCGATTGTCCTCTATGGGTTCATTAAATTAAGATGAAATTTAGGCGAATTGTGGTGCGCACGCCGGGGTAGTTTTCTGAGTTACATAATTTTTAACTCAGAAACCTATCCCTACAAATTAAATACAATTTTTTACTAAATACAGTTCAGTGTTTGAGTTATAAGAACACTTATTTTTAAAGTTATAATACATAAGAAATATCCAGACGACCACAAATACTTAATGTTCATCACATAAAAACTTGCAAGACTTGAAGAAAGAAAACCCACGAACTCGTGATCAGATCAGCAGTCCAACCACTAGACCACAGAGGTTGTCAAAAAATAAAGCCTAATCATTGGCATAGGTATAATATACCTTCCACTTTTACGAAAAAGAAACCTACGCCTAACATATACACAAATATATTAATACATTCGTTCTTTCAAATAAATGTTAATTTTTAAGTATTTTCTAAGATACATTTATGTAACTTAAACTTAAAGACCATAGCATAAAATATTTTGCCCATTAACTCGGGTAGCAGTTAATCAGCTAGCAATACAATTTTCACGCACACTACTCACTATCATCTCTTTGCACATTGTCATGTCACACACAAACACTACAACATGAATTGCCGCATTCACGGAGTTGTCTTTTTTAGATATTGCGGTATCTAGTCAAGCTCCGCGAGACCAATCATTTATCTATGTAGTTGTCTTGCACCAAGCGCTTCAAATGTCAGTTTAGTTACACGTAATTTTTGCACCTGTAAAATGATTTAAACCGATCCGTGTTTTCATTTATATCGCAAGAATAAAGTTAAAATGACATTATTTGACGTATCACCCAAGTATACCAAATGTAGTAAAATTTTACTGGGGACACTTTTTATCGCCTAATTATCAATCTAGACGTGTAGTATATCGGCGCGAATTTCCTGTGGCCAGGCCGTTAGGCTGCATCTTAGCTTACCGTCAGGCGAGATCGAGGTCAAGCGCTTCCATATCAAAATAAAAAAGTCAAAGTCAAAATATTTTTATTCAAATCATCCTTTACAGGCACTTTTGACGAGTCAACATTTTTTGAGTTACTACCGGATCGGAAACGCGGCCACACACTGAGAAGATCCGGCGGAAGAAACTCAATCAACAACGGCGGAAGAAACACTCAAACTCAAAAAATTGTTCATTGTTTGAAATTATTAAATATTTTTAGCATGATTTACATTTTTAATACAAAATAACAAAAATTGTGCTTTTATTGAAGTTATGTAAATAAAAAAAAACTCATTGATTCACAAATATCATTATGAATCAATGAGTTTTTTTTTTTTATTTTACGTTAAACATTTTTTCGTTTGACTACTACTAATTTTGGATTGAACAATAGATTTTTGAATTAATTTATGCGTGGGCCGAGTCGCTGGAAGAAAAATATTAAAATTAAATCAATCCAGCAACTGGGACCGCGGTTCCAGTCGCCGGAAACCTCTCACGAGTGACATGTATTATTTATTTATGAATTATGACGATTGCGTGCTGTAAGCAGATGGTTCTCGTAATGGAAAGATGGAAATAGAAACCATCACCTATAGACACCAAAACTGTTTATGGTGTGGTGCTATCCGTGTGGCGAGATGACAATGCCACATTCATAAGTCTACCGACTACCTTACCCTCTAAACCGGAACACGACAATGACAGGCATTGACGCTATTGTAGCAGGAATAGGTAAGGCGGTTGTACCAAATACCTGGGTGAAATGTTGCAGAATTCTAACGCCTAGAAGTCACAATGGTAGTGAAGGAAATAGCCCATCGATCGCCTTTTACGACCTGCCTGGTAGAACGGCAGTTGGCCTATTCTATAAAGAAGCCCGGCGGGGTGATCACGTAACTCGCAATGCGAAATTATCGTGATTGTTTAGTTATTGCAAGACACATAATAGCCTTGTACATTAGTGGTAGTCGTTGCCGCTTGATTAGTTTTGATGCTGTGACATTGCAAAAAATGCATCTAGTGACCAGCAAGCAATTGGCGACGTTTTTGTTGATTTTTTCATTACGTTTAAGAGTCATCGCTGATCGCTGGCGAATTGCAAACGTTAGGTGATACGCCTACGGACCAATACGGGGTATACATTACTGAACTGATTTTGTTGAAACTAAGACTGCTCCCTTAGTTGAATTATACCTTATTTAAATCAAAAATTATTATTATTATCTCGATAATATGTCTTTATTTACCGAAAAATCGCGACACATACAAATATACCTACATAACTTACGAAATTTAGTACACGTTCTTGGACCCCTAAATACCTAGATCACCATACTCAAATGTTATCCAATTCCAGCAATCAAACTGATAACCTCCATTTTTTCGTCGGTTGAAAATATTGTCCAAATGATGATAACTACTGATTTATGTAATGAAGACCGAATAACGAAATACTGAAGTAGGTATATAGGTATGTATAAATTACGTGTTACAGTTAGGATAAATTTTATCGTTCAATTTTCGTTTAAATTGTTAAATCTTTAAATCGTTATACCTATATCCTAAACAATTACTTGAAATGAAAAATGATGAATGAAACCCAAAATGATTTTTAAATACTTAGTCAACGATGCCTCACATGACGTTGTTCATCAATATATATTTTTTTGATTTTGATAATATGGCGCCTGGTGGTTTCCATGGTGAATTCTTATAATGTCATATCTTTAGTGACACTCGCAAGGTTAAGACGAATCGATTGACATAAGAATCATCAAAATCGGCCTACGCGTTTGGCCTCTAGAACGCCACATAGGAACAAACATACATACATACATATATACATATATACATACATACATACATGTATAGACTGGTAAACATATTGCCCTCCTGCAATCGGGTAAAAAATACTGTTTCGCTAAAATTTTTTTGGTATTTTTTAAACATTTCTCAAAATCTCCTAAACCGAATCGGTTCAAATTTTAGGAAAGTCTAAGTTGAGCGGAATCCAATTGAATGCCATCAACCGCGTTTCGATCGGTCCAGCCGTTCAAAAGTTATGAAATGTGTGCATACACACACACATATACAGACATACTGACGCCATCGTATTTTCGAAAGTCGGTCGAAAAGTGTTCCTAGGGCCCTCAAAACGTAGACATCTCGTGAAAACTCGATTTTCGAAAATCTATCTATCTATTAAACTTTTAGGCATTATCAATAGATGCTTAAATTAAGAAGTTTAAGCACTTGTTTTTTTTGAAGTGAAAACTTCTTTAGGCGCGTTGAGCGTTTTGGTAGAGGGTAAAATCCTCGGTTCGCGTCACCGACATGCTAATGATAATAGTATATCTATAGCTATGGAGAGCCAGACTAGCGCACGCGCAGTAGCCTGTGTACACGTATACACTAATACATCGACTATACCTGACTGTATTTTATTATTTAACCCATCATATGTAACTAATAAATAAAACATAAAAAATTTCATATAATTTTTGCATATAGTTTTAATTACTCTCAACTTAATAGTTCCGTTTTCACTTCTATCGGCAGTCCCACGACTGCTACTGTTTTTTTTATATAGAGGCGTATTAAATTCTCTTTTTCTTTCAATTAAATGTAACACTTTTATAATTATGAAAACTGGTAAAAGTACACCAAGATTTAATACTTATATGGTACTAGCGACCTGCCCGCGGTTTCACCCGCGCAGCTTTTGTTCCCGTGGGAATATCGGAAAGGTTTATACACTAAAACCTTCCTCAAGAATCAATCTATCTACTAAAAAACACCGCATTAAAATCCGTTGCGTAGTTTTAAAGATTTAAGCGTACATAGGGAATTAAGGACATAGGGACAGACAGAGAAAGCGACTTTGTTTTATACTATGTAATGATAATGATGAAGTTTCAGATTTTCAAAATATATAATAAATACTAGCTGTTTCCTGCAACTTCGTCCGCGCGGACTTCGTTTACTCCGCACAGCACCTCCCCCGTAAGTGATGGCATAATAATATCTAACCTATATGTTGACCCGACCTGTTAGTAATATTCATGCAAAATTTGAAGTAAATCCATGCAGCACTTTTTGAGTTTACCCCGGACATACATACAGACAAACAGACAAAAATTCTAAAAATTATATTTTTGGCTTCGATATCGATTGTAGATCACGCCCCATGTATTCTTTTAAAAAAATATACAATGTACAGTTTTGACTTTCCTACGATTTTATTATATGTATAGAAGAAGATATAGATGACATTCGATGATTTTGTCATTCAAAGGTTAAAAAAAATGTAATTGCTTGTATGTAAATAAGTAAATAAAAAAAGACGTGTGGCACTCGGAGACTGCCGCGGTAAAGCTATTGCATAGCATTTTTTATCAACTTATGCAATTACAATTATATATTTATTTTATTTATGCAGTATTTTTTTTTCTTTGTTTATTCATATTTAAAACACTTTGTACACAAATTATACGAGTACAGATACTCACTGTTGTACGTAGATGATAAATATCTATGCACCTATATACTTTCTCACAAACAGCTGATTACGGTAGTTTTCCAATACAACCAATGCCACCTAAAGGCGGGTTGCTGAACTAAAGAGACAAGCGTGATATTTCAAAAAGTCATTAAAAGTTCTGGTATTTATCGATAGATGGAAAAACTAAAAAGTATCACCGCTGTGCCAATCGGAGTGGGGGGTGTTAGGTTTTTTTCGTAGCGGAATTTCTAGATTCGGTCTCCACGCTCAAGGCCCGCGATAGAAGCTATGCAATAGCTTAATAAATGTTAGACTTATTTTCTGTCGGAATAAGGTTATTTTTATTTCTTTTTCTTGAATGGCGTATTATAAAAGATTGTTTTAAAAAATTGATTTTTCCTTTATTTGCTTATAATAATAAAATTATACATAATTATTCGAAATAAGAGGAAATTTACATTCATTTATATAATAAATAGACACCCAGTATTCTATTTTTATCTATATAAATAAATTCGTAAAGTTCCTGGACCGATCTTAAAAATTGTTTTAACATTAGTAAGCTGCACTGTTCAGAGTGATATAGGCTACTTTTCATCCGACTGAGAACAGGTAAGAAATGATTTTGGGACACGCGAACGAAGTTGCGAGTAAAGGCTCGTTTACATTGCGAGTCCGAATGTTTAATGCAGATGCTTAGTAAATAACACGTGTAGACAACCGTTGATTAGTGCGCGTGATTAGTAATCAGCGCAGTAAATGCCCCGTTTTCACTTTGCAGGTGCTAGCATCTATTCACTTTTACTACGCTCGCGCTGATTACGAATCACTCGCACTGATCCACGGCTATCTTCACGTATTTTTGGCTTAATACTAAGCACCTGCATTAAACACTCACACTCGCACTAATCAAAGTGAAAACGGGGCTTAAGGAATAGACACTGATTACTAATCACTCGCACTTTTCAACGGCTGTCTACAGGTGTTTATTGCTCAATACTAAGCACCTGCATTAAACACTCGCACTGGCATTAATTAAAATGTAGACGGGGCCTAACAGCTACTTGTTGATTCTTTGAAGATTATGGTCCCGTTGCATAAAATTAAAAACTTTATTTTTTCAAAAAGTTAGACAATAGTTAAATAACTAAATTTTTTGGGACCTCAGTTGGTATTTGAAATAAAAATGTACCTAATGTATACTATTTTTCCTGTTAAATATAACCATGTAACCTTTAGTAGTAGTTAAGTAGTAAGTAAATGACTTCTTGGAGCTTTTATATTTAAGTACCTC
This sequence comes from Apodemia mormo, assembly GCA_036924255.1. Lineage (NCBI taxonomy): Eukaryota > Metazoa > Arthropoda > Insecta > Lepidoptera > Riodinidae > Apodemia > Apodemia mormo. Next base: position 4,748,932 of record JAUPFN010000024.1, on the reverse strand, counting down.
TTTACATTTTTGCTGGTATTAATAGTACTGGATTAATACGAATGCTAGCTCCACCTTTACCTAATACTTCATGGACGTACGTATATATATATATATATATATATATATATATATATATATATATATATATATATATATATATATATATATATATATATATATATATATATATATATATATATAAGCAGAGGTACAACAAGTGCACCCACGATTAGCCGAAGATACTTGGTCCCACAAATGTGATAGGTGGCAAGCCTATCGCCAACCGGGCACTTTCCGATCCCGGGCAACTTTGTGTTTATTAGAAAACTGGAAAAACACTTTTTTTATATGCCCGACCTCATGTGGTCAACGCCAACGCTGGACCACTAGACCACAGACGCGAAAAAGATCATTATACTAAAATATCTAACGCTAACAATATTACATGCTTACATAGGTTGAAAATTGCATTGCAAACAGCACTTTATTTTGTTGTGCAGTTTTTACGAGTAGTTTATATCTGTGAAATAAAAATGACACTTACCAGGTTGACATAAAGTTGAATGTCTATTAACATTATATATGCCGGATAATTGTAAATGCATTTACGGCTTTAATAGTCTAAGATACGGCACTAAAAATCTATGCTCATCTGTTAAATGGAAAAAATAATGTTTCAAATTTCATTATAATCTAGATCAAATGCTTAAACGCTTTTATAAATTTAGATGAGTTCTTAATAAATATATTTCTTAACTAGCCTGTTTTTGTTGCCTGCGACTTCGTCCGCGCGGACCGCGTTTACTCCGCACAGCACCTCCCCCGTAGGTGATAGTGTGATAATATGTAGCCTATATGTTGACCCCACCTGTTAGTAATATTCATGCAAAATTTGAAGTAAATCCATGCAGTGCTTTTTAGTTTACCCCGGACATACATACAGACAAACAGACAAAAATTCTAAAAACTATATTTTTGGCTTCGATATCGATTGTTGATCACGCCCCAAGTATTCTTTTAAAAAATATTCAATGTACAGTTTTGACTTTCCTACGATTTCATTATATGTATAGATAATATGCAGGATATCCTTGAAGTATTCTATGAATTTTATTTTTATATATTTGTTTTAGACATTTGACTGTGTCGAGGATTCTTCTATGGGGAATTTCTGCTAAAATAAAAACTACTAGCTGGGTGACCGGGATGATATTTTTTCATGTACAAACAGGTAATCACGTAGATAGTATTTACCTAGATTAATGTTAATAATAAAAAGACTGCCTAAATACGTCAGAATCGTTAGAGCCGAAATTACTTACGCCCGAGAATGCTTGAGCGTAGAAGAGCTTATACGGAAGATTGAAGAAGCCGATACAGTAATTAGAGCGAATCGTGACGCCTTCAGGTATTTAAAAAATAATTTCTTACGCAGATGTAGATTGTACATTTCTGTGGGAGGTGGGCATTTTGAAAACCTATTGTAAATAAATTTAATTTTATTACAATTACCTTTGTTTTATTAAATAAATGCATCCAATGTACCAAACCTCATAAGATATTTTTTGGTTAGTTTCTAGCGTTTTCAGTAATTAATTTTTGACCTCATAAATAAAAAATTCAAAAAATGTTCACTTCGCTTTGTCTTTGATGGCTGATTTCTACTTAAGATTAAGCTACTTAGAAACTAAGAAATTTTTCTTTTTTCAAATTTTCCACCTCGCTGTCTTTGTCTATGACGTACAACGTTTTTAAAAATAGCCTATGACGTAGATACGTTTTTATTATTAGCATTAGCAACGTTTTTAATTTCTGCAAAGGTTTATTCAAATACAAGATGTAACTTGTATTTATAAATTTATAAAATCTTGGATGTATAAATTTAAAAAATTGAAATCAAAATTTTGATTTTATAAATTTATGAAAATAATCGCTGTCACCGTAGTCCTGCTGAATAGCATTAATTAATTATTAATTAGAAAAGCATCCCTAAATTAATAATTAATTTAATTAAAATCATTTAAAAAAATATTTCGCAGTGACTGCCAGTTAAAGATATATTTACATTTTTGTAATTTTTCCATGCGTGTTAATACTTTTTAATTAACGAATGAGAGAAATAAGTTTATTATAGTATAAAATCTGTTTGCGATATGCCATTAACACATAAAGCAAAATTATTAATTAGAACAACACTACAGTGACACTGAATCTTAGCCTATAAGATATTTTACTTAATAAAACTTGTAATACTCACGGACAGGATGAAGGTATGTTTTACAGATAAAAAGATGTTGAACGCTCGTAACTGCGTCATTATGTTTGGTGTAAAGAATCATCACCTTGAGGCTTTTCTCATATATTCAAAGAGCCTCTTGTTCAGATTAGTTTAATAGCAGCAAGATTATAATGACAGAAATTGTTTTCCTAAATTAATTATATTGTAATAACCTAGCCTTTTAAAACATTGTTTTAATTATTTAATAGATGGGGATAGGTTTTTAATACTGTGTCTTAAACTATAGAACTTTTTACTTAATAAGACTTGTCTGATAATACCCACGTACAAAATCTACAGTCAGCAGTAAAATGGTTGGTTTAACGCTCGTAACTACGTTATTATGTTTGGTGATTCAAGTTAATTCTGGAAGAATTCTGGCTGTTTTTCCTACGCCTTCCATTAGTCATCAAGTAGTTTTCCGTCCTATTACCCAAGAACTTGCTAAAAGGGGACATGAAGTCGTGGTTATAACAACAGATCCTGTGTTCAAAAAAGAAAACGCTCCAAAAAATCTCACCGAAATTGATGTCCATGGGCCATCTTATGAAAAATGGCAAGAAATGCTTTTAACTGTCTTCAGTAAGAATGAAAATCTTCTATCACAAATAAAAAGTATATATACATCATTGGTAAAAGTGTTTGAAGTGATAATAAAAGTGAAAGAAGTGAAAAATATAATTGAAAAGAAATCAGGTGAATTCGACTTACTTTTAACAGAAGCTTGTTCAAGACAATCTTTAGCCTTCTCTCATATTTATAAAGTGCCTCTTGTACAAATTAGTTCGTTTGGCGCTGTAGCTTTCAATGATGAATTAATTGGAGCGTATACACATCCTCTGTTATTCCCAATTCCATGGTACCAGAAAACTTACAATTTAACTACTTGGGATAAGTTTTATAAACTATGGAACCATTGGGATTTTAAATATTTTTACAATAAACTTGAGAAAGAAGAAAACAATATATTAAAAACAGCATTTGGAAAAGATATTCCTGATTTGAAGAATCTAAAAAACAATATAGTGTTGCTGATGTTAAATTTTCACCCTCTATGGGCGGACAATCAACCGGTACCCCCTAATGTAATTTATATGAGCGGTGTTCATAACGTTACGAAGAAGGATTTACCAAAGGTATTTATATGTTTTGATCTATTGCTTTTTTGTCTGGCTTTTTATCAGAAGATAGCAAACAAGCAGATGGGTCTCCTGATGGAAAGAGTCAACCTTCGCCTATAGACACCAAAGATGTTAATGGTGCGTTGCTATCTTGTGGCGAGGTCTAATGCCACATGCATAAGTTTACCGGCTACCACACCCTCCAAACCGGAATACGACAGCGACAAGCACTGACGCGACAGGAATAGGTAAGGCGGTGGTACCAGATCCGGACGAGACAATGCAGAACTCTACCACCTAGAAGTCACGATGGTAGTGACTCGCATAACCAATCGGTCGCCTTTTACGACCTGCCGTGCAGAATGGCAGTTGGTCTATTCTTCAAAGGAGCCCGGAACCAATACGGGAAAATATTTTGCAAAGTAACTAGAAGGAAGGCAGGTTGTTTAGTCTTCAAACGGACCAACCAATTTATTATTGGGGATTTTTCATTTTTTCCGTACGGTAGCAAAAAAGCAAAGAAATTTTATGTTAAGGTTAATATATAAATAGACCTAAGTTATTTTATAAATTAAAGTTACTGATTTTGCCTTTTTCTCCTGAAAATTCGGAAATCCTAAAATCGTAGGAAAGTCAAAATTGTACATTGAATATTTTTTTAAAGAATACTTGGGGCGTGATCTACAATCGATATCGAAGCCAAAAATATAGTATTTAGAATTTTTGTCTGTTTGTATGTCCGGGCTAAACTCAAAAAGTACTGCATGGATTTACTTCAAATTTTGTATGAATATTACTAATAGGTCGGGTCAACATATAGGCTACATATTATCACGTTATCACCTACGGGGGAGGGGCTGTGCGGGGTAAACGAAGTCCGTGCGGACGAATTCGCTGGCAACAGCTAGAAATTAAATATTTAAATACCGGCCAACTACGAGTCAGACTCACGCATGAAGGGTTCCTTGCCATCATAGAAAAAAAAAACGAAAAAAACACGTTTATTCCCCTGTCCCTGTCCCTGTAGGGGAGTCCCTACAGGGACTCCCCTTAATATTTTTAGTATTTGTTGTTGTAGCGGCCGCGGAAATACATAATTTGTGAAAATTTCAGCTTTCTAGCTATCACGGTTTATGAGATACAGGCTTGTGACAGACAGACAGACGACATACAGACAGCGGAGGCTTAGTAATAGGGTCCCGTTTTACCTTTTAGTAACGGAACCTTGGAAAAGATCGGAAAATCTATTTTTTATATTATAAGATAACAAACTTCCACATGGGTATTCCGATGGGAAGACATCCATCGCCTATAGGCACCAAAAATGATAATGGTGCATTGCTATGCATGTGGCGCAATGGTAGTCGCATCTCATAATACCTATCAAGAGCAATTAATTTGCTTTTAGATGGTTTAGGGTTATTTATCCAGTGATATTTATTCATATAAATTTTAACACTGTCTACACAATAATACGTGAAGCAGACTTTTTATCGCTTATTACGTTAATTTCGCGAACGGAGAAGTATGGAATTTGTCACAGTCAAAGTGAGGAGTGCAAGTGCAAAAACCTAATATTTTTAGATCATATGCAATAGAAATACTTTAAATAAAAAAAGTGAAAACGGAACTATTAAGTTGAGAGTAATTAAAACTATACGCAAAACATAGCTATAGATATACTATTATCATTAGCATGTCGGTGACGCGAACCGAGGATTTTACCCTCTACCAAAACGCTCAACGCGCCTAAAGAAGTTTTCACTTCAATAAACATTACACACACTATACTAATTTGACATATAATACACACACATGTATATTATATATTTTTTTAATGGCATACCTACTTAGATGAAGGAAACTACTATTAGATATGAAATAACCAAGGGAAAACCGTGTCATTTCGTCCCTAGCAATGGCGGATTTAAGAACAGCTGTTTCGAATGGCATCTAGCGGAATTTTTTAAATCTAAAATGTTGTTTTAGCTACATGGGGCACACTATAAGTTTTGCACTTCTAGCTAATCGGAACTATTTGAATTTCAAATGTTATATTTTTAAAACGTTGCAACCTTCTTAGTAATAAAACAGAACAATTGGTGGGAAATGATTTGTCAATTGTTTTTTTATCACACATCAAAGTTCTACGCATGCAAAGAAAATGGAATTAAGTCGAAAAGATTTTAAAGCGATGATTTTTCATGATTTTAAAAGTTCTCTTTCTCCGCAAGACTATACCGCTCGTCTTCAAAATACTTTTGGGAGAGAAGCACATTGTTTGAGCACCGTGAGGCAATGCTGAATTTTAGAGAGGTCGAGTTTCTTTACATGACGAATTTCGTTAAGGGCGGCCTTCAACTGCCGTCAACGAAAATAATGTGGCTACTGTTAAGCGGTTAATTGAAGAAAACCCCCGATTACCTATGAGACAATTCGGAAACTTTGTAGTCGTTGGATCCCTCATGAACTGACAGCGGAGCACAAATGGGCTCGCGTGGAATGATGCTCACAGATGCTACTGAAGTACAACCACGGACATTCTGATGCTGTTTATGACATTTTCACAGGAGACAAAACGCGGATTTATTGTTTTGAGCCCGAAAAAAAACAGCAATCTTGTGAATGGGTGTTTGAAAATGAGAACAGGCCAACAAAAGTGAGACAGGCGAGAAACGTTGGTAAAAAAATGATCGCTTTTTTTCTCAGCTACGGGTCCCATCTGTACAATTCCACTTGAAGATCAAACGAGTGTTAATGCCGAGTGGTATTCTACCATTTGTTTACCCTTAGATAAAGTTCGCGAAAGACGACCCAAAAGCTGCATTCTCCTATACCATGATAACGCTTCTTCACACACGGCCAACAAAACAAAGTCATTTTTAGCTTCCGAAAAAGTACATCTCGTCACTCATCCTGCGCATAGCCCCGACCTAGCACCCTGTGATTTCTGTATTTTCCCCAAAATCAAAGATTTGATAAGCGGTTTTACTTTTACCAACTCCGAAAAGGCAGTGATAGCGTTCAATCAGCACGTAGAAAACACGCCTTCAGATCTGTGGTCCTCCTGTTTTAAAAAATAGTACGATCGCATGAAAAAATGTTTAAAATATAGGTAAAGGAGATTATTTTGAAAAGCAATAAACATAATATTTTGGTTATAACATGTTGTTTTTTTAAGTTACGCAAAACTTATAGCGTGACCTACGTATATAACCGATAGATTGAAAAACGTCAAAGTAATGTCAAAATTTTTTTTTTTTAAATGTTCGTCAATTGACTGATTTTGAGCCAGTTGACGCTAGTTGACGCAGTTTTTTAAGGAGGAAAGCTGAGTAGATTTTTAAATCAATCGGTATATCAGCCTTAAAGTTATTTTAAATATATGAAGTAAGTTTGTTGTAAACAACATAATTTGATATTCGAAAAGCTGTAACTGTTGGAATCTTAATTCAATTTGGGTTTTTGGAAACGGTATTAATCGCAATTTTTTAAATTATAAAGTTTAAGTATTTAAAAGAGAAGCAACCAGAACGGACGTAAGAGTTGTGGTAGATGATGCAGTGCTGGAACAAGTGGATGAGTTTGTATTTCTTGGATGTGCTTTTAGCAGGGATGGAAGGTACACCGCTGATGTTGAAAGAAGAGTGTGTGCAGGGAACAGAGTGATTGGAGCGTTAGGGAGATTACTTAATAGCACAATTTTAAGTCAGGGTGCCCGTATGCATAATCATGTGCTTATCCCAACGCTATTGTATGGAAGTGAGAGTTGGGTATGTCAGAAAGGGCATAAAAGTAGAATCAACGCGGTTGAGATGAGGTCGCTAAGAAAAATATGTGGTGTGACACTCGCGGACCGGGTTCGTAATGTCGAAGTGAGAGAGAGGTTAGGTTTGAAAGAAAGTGTCGGTGTAAAGATGAGAAAGGACATGCTCCGTTGGTTCGGACATGTAGAAAGAATGGTAGATGAAAGGTTTACAAAACAGATATACAATGCGAATGTGGAAGGATGTAAGTACCGGGGAAGACCAAGACTGACGTACCACGATCAGATTGATCGAGTACTGTCCGAGGGTGGTGTCAAGAGTCTTCGCAACCGTCGTGTGTGTATGAAGAGAGTGATGAATGTGGAGGAAGCGAGACAAGCCTGCAAGGATCTGCAAGGATGGCACTCGGTTCTCTCTGCCTACCCCGCAAGGGATCTGGCGTGAAGATATGTATGTATGTATGTATGAAATATTGTAAGACTTAAAAATTGATTGGTTGAAAAATCTCTAAGTTAAAAAAAAACTCATATTTAAAAATTTTTCATCAACAATAACTCGCTGAACGGATACACCGATTTTTTTGCAATTTACGGCATTGATCGCTGTATTTTAAGGAATAGAGTTGATTAGATTATTTTATCAATCGGCACATTAATTTGGAAGCTAAAAAACTATGTTTAATGTTTTTTCAAAATTTCTCGAAACCTCCTTGGTCAAATTGGTTCAGATTTTCAACAAGTCTTAGCTTGGTGGTACCCAATCGAATGCTATCAACCACGTTTATCAAGTCACGTGGTCAAGCCGTTCAAAAGTTATGAGATATTTACATACACATACACACACACAGAGAGAGAGAGAAAGTTATACTGACTTCATCGTGAAAATAGAAAAGGGTCTTAGAACCTTAAAACTTGGAGATCTGGTGATCGAAAATCGGGAGCCAAATCGGTAACCTTATCTGTATCTACTTGCGTATATAGAGGGAAGTTTAAAAGTCAGTTGTAAAAAGAGAGTTTTATTGTTTAGTTTATGGTCAAACGTAGTCATAGTGTTATGATCGAATTTCGACGAGAGCATTTCAACTGTAATTGAGAAAATATACCTAGCTATAATATGGTATAAATAACATGACAATTTGTAATAAATTATACCTAAATAAATAATGCGGCATTTTAAGCCAAATTGGAGTTACTCTATGTAATGGTTTTTTAAATAGAGTAGGTAATTGCAATATAATCATGAATTTTACAACAAGAAACATAAAGACATGTTAAGTCATTTGTATTCTTTGATGTGAAGTAAATTAGTATAATCATTACGTTTGTGTGGGCTGCTATTGGCCTTGGCAAGACTGACTCGTAGGCTCTCAAGCTAGATGTTACGTGTTCACACAATTTGTATATTTTAAAAATATTTTTTATATCATAAGATAGCAAATAAGCAGATCGCTCTCCTGGTGGGGAGGGTCAACCATTGCCTATAGACACCAAAGATGTTAATGGTGCGTTGCTATCTTGTGGCGAGGTATAATCCCACATGTATAAGTTTACAGGCTACCTTACTCTCCAAACTGAAACACGACCGTGACGCTATTGTGGCAGGAATAATATAAGTAAGGTGGTGGTACCAGACCCAGGTGAGATAGTGCAGAATTCTACCACTTAGTAGCCACAATGGTAGTGACTCGTACAGCCAAGCGGTCGCCTCTTACGACCTACCTGTCAGAATGGCAGTTGGCCTATTCTTCAAATGAGCTCGGACCGATTTTGGGAAAATAAGTGATTCTTTGAGTTTGCTTATAAGACGTTCTGCTACAATATTAGGGTCATCTTCCTCGAGTAGTTCAGACAGATTTGTTCCCTTTAACACACCAAGGTAGTAAAAGGTATGAGCAAGGGGCAACTGAATACTTGATTATAAATGCAACGGAAATGCGTTACGAGAATATTATAGCGTATACAAATAGCATTTGATTTTCAAAAATTTACCTATGCGTTTAAACGCTTATGATTTTTGAAATAAATAGCTTACAAATAAATAAATCAAAAATTATTAATAATAAATTATTGCACAATACTCTATGTAAATAAGTTTATAATATCTTTAGTGTTATTTTATCAACAAATATTGTTTTTAAATGTTTATATGACTCATTTTATCTTACTCGTCCTCTGTCAGAATGCCAAAAGAAAAAGAAATCGCATGTGAAGGTTACATGCACCCAATTTTCGGTGGTGCCAAGCTTCAAGGTAAACCGAGTATGAGCATGCAATACGAAATTTTAAATTACACCAATCGAGTCATTTATATAATGTACAGTCAGCAACAAAGGAGAATATGGACTCTCATGTCCATACAAAGTTCGCTTGGAAACAATTGAATGTTGATAGATGTTTATCATATTGTACTTTAATATACCTTTATTATTAATTTCTTCTGAAATGCAAATTGTATATGGACACTTTTTTCACTATTTAAGAAAATTATATAAAGATTATGATTATTTGAATTCGCAATTATTACAAAATATTTTTAGCTATTCAATTTTATTACGTTTAAAAAATATGCGCGTTGAATTGAGGAGCTCTATACATTAAAATATCACTATTGCTGTTAGTAGGTACTCGTACTTTTATGTATATTGACATTTTAATTGTATTGACTTGAATATAAATTTTAATAAATGCATACAAAATGTATGTAATTTTAATTTAAATTATAAAAAAGTAGTATTATAAAATTATGTATATATCTCCGATGACATCTATAGTATTTCTTTTCCCTCTAATTCAGGGAATTATTTAATCTTTGCAACATTGTCATTATTCCATATTTCTATCTACCTTCATTTACACGTTGCTGTTGAGTGTTGATAAGCTGTATTTATAAACAAAACAAGAAATCTGTGAGTTGTCTATAATAGATAATGTATTTTTGGGATGATGTATCCAATTAAGTATATTTTAAAGTATTTTGTATATTTTTTTCTGATAAGTATTTAAACTATCCTGCACAAGTTAGCTTGTTCTTTTTGTCAGACGAGCTAGTGATGGGAAACAGAAAATATCTAGTAGTCCAAAAAATAACGTTTTAAAATACTTGTAACTGTGACGAGATGGTGTGGGTGTATTATGTGTGAAATTCTTACATACTGACGTATTTCAAGTCTAAAAATTATAACTATGAAATAAAAACATTTTGAATTTTTTGGTATCACTCATGATACGCAGTTTAATTAACTTGAAAATGCAAATTAAAACTTTTGAATCCGTTGAAATTGAATTTTGAAATTTAAAATCTATTTGCAAGTCGCTCGCTGAGGTCTTCTACAAATAATATAACCCGAAATGAGAATAATTTTTTGAAAGACCGATATCGAAATTTGACGACGAATGGGTGGCGATAATGACTCTTTATATAGTGAGACAGTTTTCAAGTTCGCTATTCTATTCACTTGGCCGATTTTTATTTAAAATTTTAAAAATTTCGTAAAAATTTTTTTTATATCATAAGATAGCAAACAAGCAGATGGGTCTCCTGATGGAAAGAGTCAAGCATCGCCTATAGACACCAAAGATGTTAATGGTGCTTTGCTATCTTGTGGCGAGGTCTAATGCCACATGCATAAGTTTACCGGCTACCTTATCCTCCAAACCGGAACACGACAGTGACCAGCACTGACGCTATATATGTATATATACGCAGCAATATATTTAGCTCTTTTAATTAAACCTTAACAAATAGATCGATATGCACGAACTCGCCGTACTGGTAAGCCTTCACCTGAATAATAAAATGTATCTTACTTTTATAGACTATTGTATGCCAATATTAAGCGACAAATTAAATAGCGTTTGATTGTTAAAATAACATGCCCAATTGCAATATAATTTATCAATTGTTATGTATACAGTAAACAGTTGTTTGAACTAAAACTGTTTTGTGTGAAGCTTCAGAGATGGCCTGCAGGGTTAACCGGTTTACAGATTTTTATATTATGTAGCGTGTCAAATATATGCTAATTATATCACCGATTTAATCATCAAAAATGTAATAAAACCGATGATGATAAAGCAAGTTGATGATGAAAAAACTACCGTTACTTTGTTTTGACCGAAGTAACTCTTTTTTTAAGTCTTTAAGTTTTTCTTGCAGGATCTACAATCTTATCTAGATAAGTCGAGTAATGGAGTGATATACTTCAGTTTTGGGACGAATGTAATCCTATCGGCGTTACCCGAAAAGGTAATCCAAAGAATCCTCAGAGTGCTGTCTCGTGTACCGTACAACATTCTCCTGAAGTCGGACACGGAAAACCTGCCCATAACCTCAAACAATATACGAGTTAGAAAATGGTTCCCGCAAACAGATATCTTGAGTAAGTTTTTTTTTATAAAAAAATTGTGTGAATGTTTTGTTAAGGACCGAGCTCCCTGATGCAGACCAACGCAGGCTAACGGACCAGACAGCATTGCAAAAGTACACCTAGATCTCTCTCATACATTTTAATAAAGTATCAGCAAATTTCGGTGAATGCGATGCACTCCGCCTCGTCGCGCCGCAGTGTACAAGCGAAATTGCGCGCTCATGTTCCTCCATATTTTGAATATTAGTCTATAAAGTCACGTTACTATGAATGAAGAACTACTATTTATTAATTTTAGTTCAAGGCTATAAGTTCTATATGATTTGCAAAATCCGTTATTTTTATCGACAATGAAGAATAACATTTTGATAAAAACACGGAAATACCTTACGTACACGTAATTCCTTCCACATTTTCGCCGTGTTGGTCCCGGCCTCCTTTGTAGAATAGGCCAACTGCCGTTCTGCCAGGCAGGTCGTAAAAGGCGACCGATTGGCTATCAAGTCACTACCATCGTGGCTACTAGGTGGTAGAGTTCTGCATTGTCTCGCCCGGGTCTGGTACCACCGCCTTACCTATTCCTGCCGCAATAGCGTCAGTGCTTGTCGCTGTCGTGTTCCGGTTTGGAGGGTAAGGTAGCCGGTAAACTTATGCATGTGGCATTAGACCTCGCCACAAGATAGCAACGCACCATTAACATCTTTGGTGTCTATAGGCGATGGTTGACTCTTCCCATCAGGAGACCCATCTGCTTGTTTGCTATCTTATGATATAAAAAAAAAAAAATAAAAAAAAAACATAACTTTTATACTTTTAAAATTAACACCGAAATAATCTCTCTATCCCCCTCTTACTCCACAGGTCATCCAAATGTGAAAGCATTTATCACCCAAGGAGGTCTCCAGTCCACGGACGAAGCTATCGCAGCAGGAGTCCCTCTAATCGGAGTCCCGATATTCGCAGACCAGTGGTACAACGTAGATAAATATGTCAAACACAAAATCGGTGTGCGATTAGACTTGGACACATTTACTGAAGAAAAGTTTAAGTCAGCTATCGAAGATGTTATCTCAAATAAAAGGTATGTGTTAAACATTATTTTTTGTATCGGGGAGACTGGGATACTTGTTCCCTTGGGAGACTAGTTTCTCACAAGTTATTTATTAAATTGTTGACAGTATTATTGTATTCTGCGTTCTGACAAGCCACGTATAATTTTGACAGTCTCACACCAATAAAAATAATTTTGTGTTTCTCCAAGTAAGGGCGGATCCAGCCTTCGAGTCAGGGGGAGGTTACATATTTGAGGTTCATGCATAGGGGAGTCATGACCCTCATTGACCTCCCCCTCTGGATCCGTCCTTGTCTCCAAGATACTATAAAACCAAATTTATTTTGTACAGCTACCTTAATATTTTCAACAAATATCGAAATTATCCTATATCTCAAACTCCAAAACCGTATCGATTTTGTTCAAACCAATTCAACTTAAAAGATTTTATTCAATTCTATAATCCCAATTTCTTTTGCAATTTCTTACTCCATAATACAAAAGTTAGAAGGGGGATACACTTTTTATGTCTAGTGTACTTTAGAATCGAATATATCATAATTTTTTTTTTTAAAAACCTCCATATTTACACCTAAACTATCCAATCAAGATTGCCACCTGCCACTTCTTGATTTAATAGGTTGTTGATTTAATAAGTAAAAACATCAAAAATATGGGATTTAGATTTTGTTACGGGTTATCTCCCGTTAAAGCAGCATTATTTCATATAAAAAATAATTTTTAAATTTATATTTCTTGGCAAAAGAAACAGCCTTTTAAAAAGATCTTCATTTCTTGAAACAAATGTAACAAAAAAATTTTACATGATAAACACATGAACGAACGAATTCAAAAAACAAACAGCCGGCGCCAGTCACACAAAACGCTTGTTTTTAAACGCATTGGCCAGCAATGACGGAATTCGTTAAAATACGGGAACAATACGGGATGTAATTTTGAAAACTAGGGGTTATTTTTAGTGCAAAAAACTGGGTAGCCTATAAAATACGGGGTACTTGGTCACCCTACATCCAATGATACCCCACACGGCTATGCTGTCGATTTTTTTCCTCATTCCTGAGAAACATATGTTTGGTTCTCCACGTTGGTCCGGGCTACTTTGAGGAATATCAACTATCGTCCGGCCAGGCAGGTCGTAAAAGGCAACCGATAGGTTATAAGTGACTACTATCGTCACTACTATCGTGACTATTAGATGGTACAGTTCCGTAACGTCTCGCCTGAGTACCTATTTAGTACCACCGCCTCACCTATTCTTACCGCGATAGCGTCAATGCTTGTCACTGTCGTGTTCCGGTTTGGAGGGTAAAGTAGCCGATAAACTTAAACATGTAGCATTGCCATCCCGCCCCATCACACGGATAGCAACGCACCATTAACGTTTTGGTGTCTAAGTTTCTCTTTTCATCAGGAGAGCCACCTGCTTGTTTGCTATCTAATGAATTAAAAAAACATATGACGACGGATATTATAAAGGTTCCGTTTTTTGTAATTTGCCTACAAAACCCAAAAATGTTTGCAGTCCCTGTGGTCGGGCACCCTGCGTGACCGCTTGTGTCACCGTCTTGTTATTTCCGTCGTATTATTTCATTTTTTATATCATAAGATACTAACCAAGCAAATGGATTTCCTTGTGGAAAGACAAACCATCGCCTATCTATATTTATAAAATAAAAGCGAAAGTTTGGATGGATGGATATTTGTTACTCACGCCAAACTACTTGACGGATTTGGATTAAATTTGGCACCACAGGTAGATGATAACCTCGAATAGCACATAGGTTACTTTTTATCGCGGAAAATGAATTGTTCTCGCGGGGTTCAACAAAAACTATTATGCAGCGGGCTGCACGCTGCAACTAGTAAACATTAAATATGTTTTATAGATTCAGGCGTTACTTTGCGGAAATCCATTGTTCAGACGAAGAAACTTGTTATTTTGCAATTTTCCGCGAACTTTTAAATATGTTAATGGTGCGTCGTGACCTGTGGGTGGCGGGTTGTTAAGATGCCTAGCAGAAAGACAGATGGTTTATTCGTCAAAGGGGACCTGCAGGAAATGTATTTTATACAATGTATATTCTTTCCAGCTATCGTGAGAATATAATGAAACTTCGAGCCTTGATGCGCGATCAGCCCCAGCCGCCTCTGGAGCGCGCCGTGTGGTGGATCGAGCACGTGCTACAACATGGCGGCGCTCACTTACGACCGCCCACAGCCAACATGTCCATGTGGGACTATCTGGAGATGGATTTAGTGCTCCTGATAGTGTCAATGGTCTTTTCTGCTATTTTTACAGTAATTCTAGTTCTGTATATCATGTGGAGTTATATTAATGCCAAGGCGGGTATAAAACTTAAAATTTCTTAAAAAATGTCAAATATTTAGAATTTTGTTGTTTTTAAAGTTAAAAAAGTGTTGTGTAATCTTTACGGGTGATTGAAGTATTGTGCCAAGGCGGGTTCAAACGTTAAAATTTCTTAGAAAAAATGTTAAATATGTAAAATTTTGTTGTTTCTAAAGATAAAACAGTGTCTGTAGTCTTTATGGGTGACTAGCTGACCCGCGCAGCTTCGCCCGCGAGTAGATTAACATATCGTTAAGATACTTTTCATACAAATTTCATCCCCTTTTTCAACCATTTACGGGTTGATTTTTGAAAAAAAAATTAGCCTATGTTTGACCCCGGCTCTTCGTCTACTTCCATGCCAAATTTCATGAAAATCGGTCCAGCGGTTTAGCCGTGAAAACGTAACAGACAGACAGACTTTCGCATTTATAATATTAGTGTGGATAGTATGGATTTAAGTACCAAGCCGGGTACAAAAGTTAAAACTGCTTAGAAAAAAAATATAGAATTTTGTTGTTCCTAAGGATAAACAGGGTTTGTGTAATCTTTACGGGTGATTGAAGTGTTAGTGCCAAGGCGGGTATAAAAGTAAAAATTTCTTAGGAAAAATATCAAGTATGTAGATACTTTTGAACCCGCCTTGGCACAATACTTCAATCACCCGTAAAGATTACACAACACTTTTTTAATTTTAAAAACAACAAAATTCTAAATATTTGACATTTTCAGAAATAACAAATCAGAAATAACAAAATTCTACAATTTTGTTATTTCTGATGATAAAAAATGTGTATGTAATCTTTACAGGAAATTGAAGTAAAACTTTTTCTTTTAAATAAAGTTCGTTATTACTTCCTCTTTTAAATTAATTGTCACTCATTATTTTTTCATATCACCTATGTGGCCTAGTGGTCCGATGTTGGTATTGAGCACTTGAGATTCCGGGTTTGATGCCAGAGTCAGGCAATTCAAAAATGATTTTTTCAGTTTTCTAATAAAAACATTTTTATTTGGTGATCTAATACAGAGTATCTTCACGCCCATATCCCCGAAGGGGTAGGCAGAGGTACAATAAGTGCACCCACGATTAGCCGAAGATACTTGGTCCCACAAATGTGATCGCCAACCGGGCATTTCCAATCCCGGGCAACTTTGTGTTTCTCAGAAAACTGAAAAAACACAATTCTTATGCGCCCGACCCGGGAATCGAACCCGGGACCTCATGTGGTCGAACGCCAACGCTGGACCACTAGACCACTGGACTAGACATATAGAAAATGGGAAGACAGTTCCTTCAGTTTTACCACAGTATAAGGACATACAGTATGGAAACTAAGCCTAGCTGATAAAATAATTACCTACGCTCCGTAGAAGCAAAAAGGTTGTCACTTTTAATGTTTCGTGGTATTGTTTTTTTAGTTAAAATATTTATTTAATGCTTTATTGTACACAATTAAAAGAGAAGTAATACATGGAGACTTATTAAAAAGAGACTGTAAAATGAGTAACAGTCTTGATACATTTAATTTAACTACATCATAATGAACAATAGATAGAAATTAAAGAAAAATACTATGTAGACCCAGCACATATTAGCATAGCAATATTCTATGATCTATAGTGATTAATTAATCGAATTGAAATAGCTAGTTTACACATAAAAATTTAAATAGGCGTCTCATGGCGTCGGTAAATATTAATTTTTTTTTAAATATTGAGGAAATAAACTTTTACGTGACCACTCGTCTTGAGCAGCACTCACTACTGACAGCACCGCGACAACCGCTTTGGGGTCTGGTCGATGCGCACGTTTGTGTGAATGAGCCGTTTTGGATGTTTATAGGTAGTTTCCGTACTGCTTACATATTTATACTGTGGTTTTAAAAAATATGTAAATACAAATAATAGGTTGAGGAAGAGGTTTTTCGTATTTTATTAATAAAACGCGTTAATTTTTCTTGTTGTAGGCACTTTTTTATGATATATTTTGAAAATTATATATTTTAAAAATGGGCGTGTCAAAAATGTCTTAACCAAAATACAAGGTTTTACTTTACCGCTTGTGAGCTTTTAAATCATTAGATAGCAAACAAGCAAATAGCTCTCCTAATGGAAAGAGAAACAAAGGGTTTTTTTGTTATATATCATAAGATAGCATCAAGCAGATGGGTCTCGTGATGGTAAAAGTCAACCATCGCCTATAGACAGCAGTTAATGGTAAGTTGCTCTTTGAGGCGACCTTACCCTCCAAACCAGCGACAAGCTACGCTATTGCGACAGGAATAGGTAAGGCGGTGGTACCAGACAGTGGCGTGACTCGCACAGCCAATCATGGTATCTTACGAGCTGCCCTGCAGAACGAGAGATGATCTATTCTTCAAAGGGAGCCCGAAACAACGCGGGAAAGCTTTTTTTTTGTTTATAAAAAACATTTGATTTTGAGGGTAAGGTAGCTGATAAACTTATGCAAGTGGCACTAACACCTCGCTAAACGGATAGCAACGCACCATCAACATCTTTGTTGTTTATTAGTATTGTTCAAATAAACTATTTTATGATAGCGCGTTATAAACTATATTTTTATAGCGCGCTACGTTATGGACTACATTATAACGTGTATCTAGAACACTGATCGCGCGAGTCGGCCGAAATAGCGCGTAACTCATCACGTCATACAGCGAGCGATAACAGAGTGTAGTGATAACACTATAAATGATGTTATAACGTCTAGCGTTTAAGCTTTAGCATGTTACTCGTCAGATCGCGTAGTTCGTAACTTGTAAATTATAACCTAAATCATGTAATAGTACAATTTCTGATAAATCACATTTTCATCGATTTTCTTCTTAACCAAGACTACCACGACTTGTAGCCTATTATAAAAGGTTTTAGCAAAAAAGATAGAAGCAGAACTAATGAAAAGAAAGTAGGTCATTGATGAGACGACTCTTACGTTAGAAGAGATGACTTCACTGCTTAGCCAGAGAAAGCTTGTCTTAATTCACGTTCACTCACAGAAAATAGTTCAGATCCTAATGTTCCACTGCCTTATCACTAGGACACTTTCTTATTGGTGAGACTCGACTAACAGTATCACATAATAATCTATACATATAATAAAATCGTAGGGAAAGTCAAAACTGTACATTGAATATTTTTTTAAAAGAATACTTGGGGCGTGATCTACAATCGATATCGAAGCCAGAAACATAGTTTTTAGAATTTTTGTCTGTCTGTTTATCTGTTTGTATGTATGTCCGGGGTAAACTCCAAAAGAACTGCATGGATTTACTTCTGCATGAATATTACTAAAAGGTCGGGTCAACATATAGGCTACACATTATCACGCTATCACCTAGCGGGGAGGTGCTGTGCGGAGTAAACGAAGTCCGCGCGGACGAAGTCGCTGGCAACAGCTAGTCATTATTTAAAATCAAATGTCAATTCATTGAGATGGCAATTTATTCAGAGTATTATAATAACTGCGGCCTATAGCGCCTAGCGTAGGTATGTAGCGTTTATGTTATAGCGCCGAATGCAATTCTAAATACGCTATACGTTGAATATACACAGCATGCTATAATTTAACGCTAAGCGTTATATTAACCACCATTAGTGTTTATAGTTTATAGGCGATGGTTTCTCATTTCACCAAGAGAGCCATCTGCTTGTTTGGTATATTATAATATACAAAATAATATATATTCTCTTATATATAAAATTCTCGTGTCACAATGTTCGTTCCCGTACTCCTCCGAAACGGCTTGACCGATTCTCATGAAATTTTGTGAACATATTGAATAGGTCTGAGAATCGGCCAACATCTATTTTTCATACCCCTAAATGCTAAGGGTAGTCCACCCCTAAATGTTTTATTTTATTTTTTAGTTAACATTTTTTGTTTTTTATGATACAGCATTAAAAAATATATACAACCCTTAATTTTCAACCCTCTACAATCAACCCGTATTTTTTAATTCAATAATTTATATGGCAAAACAACGTTTGCTGGGTCAGCTAGTAATATATAAAGTTACGGATGTTAAGCAATAAAAAACCGATAAAATTCAAGTATTATTTTAATAAGCGTACTTTAAGTTAACAAAAGCAATGTGAGAAAAATTTCTGGATATTGTTTTACATACTAATGCTTCACAGGATACAGATCCCACGGGATTTTACTGGGATAAAAAGCCTATGTGTTAAATCGGGACCTAGGCTATCTACATAACAAAGGAGATTGATGAGGGTCCATACAAAGTTCGCCTCGAAAGCACCGCACGTTAATAGATGCTTATCGTATTGTCATACAGCATTAATTTATTCTGAAATGTAAATTATATCGCGGATACTTTTTTAATGATAAAATTTACAAAAATCCTTTAATATTACTTGAATTCACAATTATTACATAGTAATTTAAGCCATTCACGCCGCAACATATCGTAAACATAGATATAATACGTTTTTGTATCTCTCATATTGATTTTAAATTCTTAAAATTTAAAAGATGAACAAGATTTGTTTACAATAACAAAGCAAAATATTTATTGCCACTGTTCACAGATTAAATAGATGACACTTGTTTTTTTTTTGTTTCTTTAGAGACTAAGAGTAGCCTGTTTATACAGTCTTCTGTGTTTCCATTATAGTAATAAATATTTTCCTTTTTTTTAAATAGATTTTGCGTCTTACCTATCCGAAATATTTCAACCTTTTTTATTTAGTCATAAATTAAAGAAAGTGCTAACTTTATGGCAGAAAAAAAATTTTTGTTTGATTTAGAAATAAGAAAAAGTATACAAAATTTATTACTTTCATGACTCAATTATGTTCCTTTTTAAAATTTACTTGCTATTCAAAAGTGTCCGTTGAATTCTAATATAGGTTTACTAGATGAAAACCCAGCTTCGCTCGGAAGTCTCATAATACGCAATCTTATATACTTACTCAAATAGTAGACATCAAAAAGTAGCAACACTGTAGTGACGTCTTCTTATAACTATTACGTTGGTTTAATAAAGACAACACTATAGTGTTGCTATTTTTTAATTTCTACTTTTTTATGGACGAAGAGAAATAAGTTTCACGATAATCTGCGCTCCGTTTTACGATACTTTAATAAATACTCACGCCATCTACACCACACATTTGTAACCTTTACAGAAATATGGCCGATTGGTCTGTCAGCACGGTTGGAATTTTTAATCACTATTTTTAAAAAAATACTCGACAATACGAATTTTGCGGATATATGTTGTCGACTCAAATTTTTTTTTTTTTACGCTTTATAATTTAGATAGGGTTACGACTGAGTCTACCGTAACCCTTGACGAAATTATTAACATAGATTGTATAGGTATTAACATGATAATTTCGGCTGAAGATATCTCCTTTCACGCAAATCCGTCCAGCTGTTAGGGTATGGTTTAATCCAAAATGTTTACATTCACATATCTTCACAAACTTGATTAATTTACAAAGGACTTTAAGAAAAAAATTATTGTAATTAATAAGTATAATAGTCCCTGTGTTGTGTAATGGCGTCCTTTGGCCCATCCTTTCCATCAGGAGAGCCATTTGCTTGTTTGCTATCTTATATTTTATAAAACAATGACTTCTATGTGTTAACGTATTAGAAAAAGCATGCACCACGCCACTAAAGTGCAGTCCGAGGACTGCACCTAATTTAGAGCACACTGAATTAAACACTTAAGCGCCATGAAATTCACAGTGGTAACGACCTTCTGATCGCGAATATACAGTGTAAAACCCGGTATAAATTGTCATTTCCTCTGTCAGTTGTTGTTATTTATTCAAAATAGTAATTTTGTCATAAGCACCAGCGGTAGATATGCATTGGGGACGATTGAATCAGCAAATTTAGGCCCAATTTTCCTTTATTGCTCAATTTGCACGCCCTTGCCCGTCCACTGCTCGTCCAGAGCCACCTCACACTCGAGATCCCGTAGCGCGGACTTTATATCGAACCCAAACTCCTTGCCGAAAAGCTCGTACGACTTATTTAATATTCCCTCGACCCCTAGCTCATGGAATTTTGAATTTTGCTCACGACATCTTGCGACCATGTTCCTGATCGCCCAACACCCGTTTTTCTGAAAGTAATAACTTTAATAAGACTCAAAAATCGCAGAATTCGGATTTACTTTCCATAGTTTCCACAAAATCTGCAGTGTGCTTATAAATTTTTTTTAATAAATCCCATGGGAATAACTCATTTATCCGGAATAAAAAGTAGCCTATGTGCTATTCCAAGTCATCATCTACCAGTGTGCCAAATTTCATCAAAATCCGTTCAGTAGTTTTGGCGTGATTGAGTAACAAACATCCATCCATCCATTCATTCAAACTTTCTCATTTATAATATTAATAATATAGATTTGTGTACTTGTATAAGGTCTAATATTATGATAACCATACTTTTACATAGGACTTCTTAACCGGTTAATTTTGAAACCTAAATCGGCTCAAGTACATAAGGAGCGTTTTATAAAGGTTTAGTTACCTTACCTTAACCTTAACTTCAAAATAAGTAATGGTCGAATTTCGACCATCGACTGAACAATACATGATAATATACACACTTATACAGGTTTACTTTTAAAAGTACGGCCATATTTTCAGAAGCTGTCCAGGATCGATAATACGTTTAATTTATGTAATAAAAAAAAATTTCAATATTTTATTTGTATCCGACAGAAAAAAAAGACGTGTGGCACTCGGAGACTGCCGCGGTAAAGCTATTGCATAGCATTTTTTATCAACTTATGCAATTACAATTATATATTTTTTTATTTATGCAGTATTTTTTTTCTTTGTTTTTTTTTTCTTTGATATTAATTCAAGTTACACTTAGAGCGTGGTGACCGATAAAAAATATTCATATTTAAAACACTTTATACACAAATTATACGAGTACAGATATTCACTGTTGTACGTAGATGATAAATACCTATACACCTATATACTTTCTCACAAACAGCTGATTACGGTAGTTTTCCAATACAACCAATGCCACCTAAAGGCGGGTTGCTGAACTAAAGAGACAAGCGTGATATTTCAAAAAGTCATTAAAAGTTCTGGTATTTATCGATAGATGGAAAAACTAAAAAGTATCACCGCTGTGCCGGTCGGAGTGGGGGGTGTTAGGTTTTTTCGTTACGGAATTTCTGGATTCGGTCTCCACGCTCAAGGCCCGCGATAGAAGCTATGCAATAGCTTAAAAACGAAACAATTTCGATTACGTAAAATTCGAAGTAAAATATTTTAATGCCTTCGAGCAAATTAAAAATGATAGGGGAAAATGTACTTAGAGCGACAGATAACATAACAGTTACCATCGTAATTATAGGTAAATGTAAAATGTCATACTGCCAGCATTACAGAGTTCATTCACAAGACTCGGTGCACCCAATTCATGAATTTAGTGGGATACTTTGAATCAAATATTTTTATATTAGCTTGTAATAATTTCCAATAATTTTCCAATCTATATATCTATACATATAATAAAATCGTAGGAAAGTCAAAACTGTACATTGAATATTTTTTAAAAGAATACTTGGGGCGTGATCTACAATCGATATCGAAGCCAAAAATATAGTTTTTAGAATTTTTGTCTGTTTGTCTGTTTATCTGTATGAATATCCGGGGTAAACTCAAAAAGTACTGCATGGATTTACTTCAAATTTTGCATGAATATTACTTACAGGTCGGGTCAACATATAGGCTACATATTATCACGCTATCACCTAGCGGGGAGGTGCTGTGCTGAGTAAACGAAGTCCGCGCGGACGAAGTCGCTGGCAACAGCTAGTAATAATTAAAACGCACTTTCAATTCAATATTTAGTTCCTAATTTTAAAATTTGTTCGGACCTTTAAAAGTAACCATGTACATACTTTCTTTACGGTTAAAATCTTTTGTCAAACTAAGAGATTGTCTTGTTCAGTCTATGGTCGGATTTCGACCACAAGGCGATTATTAATTTATAAAAGGCAAACGTTCGTCTTATCAATTGTCTAAGCTTAATATTTCTGTAAAAAATAAGAAACATCCAATTCCTCAGGATTCTACGGTCAATATACCATATCAAGTGTGTCTCACCTGCACATTGGAGTTATTCTGGTGAACCTTCAAACATTCAACCACCGCCTCAGGAGCTCCATTGTCTAAGAACTGTTTGCTGTGAGCGGGCTCGCGAAGTGTCAACGCTGCCACACATTTGAGTAACAGAGCTACCGCTGTCGGATTACTCTGAAATTAAATATTGTAATTACACCGGCACACAAAGGACATAAGTAGTCTGTAATTTTGAACAAACTAATTTATCTTTTTATAATTACACCAGATCACAAAAAAGTGGTCTATAATTTTGACCAGACTAACTTATCTTTTTTATAATTACATCAGATCACAAAAAAGTGGTCTGTAATTTTGACCAGACTAACTTATCTTTTTATAATTACACCAGATCACAAAAAAGTGGTCTGTAATTTTGACCAGACTAACTTATCTTTTTATAATTACACCAGATCACAAAAAAGCGGTCTGTAATTTTGACCAGACTAACTTATCTTTTTATAATTACACCAGATCACAAAAAAGTGGTCTGTAATTTTGACCAGACTAACTTATCTTTTTATAATTACACCAGATCACAAAAAAGTGGTCTGTAATTTTGACCAGACTAACTTATCTTTTTATAATTACACCAGATCACAAAAAAGTGGTCTGTAATTTTGACCAGACTAACTTATCTTTTTATAATTACACCAGATCACAAAAATGTGGTCTGTAATTTTGACTGGACCAACTTATCGTTATGTATTTCGACGCCCTGAATCCGAATCTGAAGACAGTTTTGCATGTACACCCTCAAGTTAAATTGCAAAAAACTTTAAAAATCGCCAAAAATTAGCAGTTCAGATTGAGATTCAGCATGTCAAAATACATAAAGATAGGTAGGTCTGGTCAAAAGTACAGACCACTTTTTTTGTGGACCTATGTTATTTATATGAGGATCGTTAAAATTCACACACGTGATGAAGTAAAAGAATTGTATTCTGTGTAAAATATACCCATGCTAAATTAATTGCAATCTACAACAATATCATAATTTTCATCATAATTAATATATTGTTTGAATATAGGTAAATCAGGATGTTACAATATAAAATACTAGCTGCTGTCCGCGACTTCGTCCGCGCGGACTTCGTTTACCCCGCACAGCTCCTTCCCCGTAGGTGATAGCTTTATAATATGTAGCCTATATGTTGACCCAACCTGTTAGTAATATTGGTGCAAAATTTGAAGTAAATCCATGCAGTACTTTTTGTGTTTACCCCGGACATACATACAGATAAACAGACAAAAATTCTAAAAACTATATTTTTGGCTTCAATATCAATTGTAGATCACACCCCAAGTATTCTTTTAAAAAAATATTCAATATGTAGTTTTGACTTTCCTACGATTTTATTATATGTATAGATAATTAGTGAACTACCATTTTGCCTATAGACCTTACAAAATAATTATTAAATATACCAATTAGTAATAATTGGTATATTTAAGGTAATTGTAGGTAATTAAGCAACATTAAAAAATCTCATATTTAATTATAGTATTTAAAGCATGTGCAACAACATATCTGACGTTACTATACAAATTTGCAATGTCATAATATTTTTTAAATACCTAGTAGGTTATAAATATAAACTAGTGATCGCCTATGGCTGAAATTCGACCACAGACTACAACATAAAATCTCTTTTAATTTTGACAACTGACTTTAGCCATAAACAAAACAGTATACATGTGTGTATATTATTGTGTATGTCACATTAATGTAGTATGTGTAATGATTATTTTTATTAATTTAATGCATTTAAATGTATATTATTTTAAAATATTATGTTTCTACAGTCCTTCGCAATGTAAACTTTAACTGTGCCAAATTTCATATTCCACCATTTCCGCATTGCCTTAAAAAGGGGTCCACAGTTTTTCCTTCACGTATTATTATTTAGATAATGCCATTTTGTGTGAAATTACGTTTTTTTATATATATCATAAGATAGTAAACAAGCAGATGGGTGGGTCGGGTCTCCTGATGGAAAGAGTTAACCATCGCCGTAGACACCAAAGATGTTAATGATGCGTTGCTATCTTGTGGCGAGGTCTAATGCCACATGCATAAGTTTACCGGCTACCTTACCCTCCAAACCGGAACACTACAGTAAACAGCACTGACCCTATTGCGGCAGGAATTCGTTTCTGTATTGTTGTGTGTATAGGTATGGTTATATGTGTGGTCTCGATCATATCTGGTAGTAGGAGTAGAATTTCTAAAGTAGTTGACGCGTCAAAAAGACATGTAAAAAAATACTTTTTTGATTTGTATAATAAAATGTATCTTAATATCTGAATGTAACTAAAACCAATTTTAAATTCAGTTTGATACAACTAATGTAAATTATATTTATAAAATTTGTAAATAAATTGTGTATTCATTTTTAAAACATACAGAATTTATAATATTTAAAAAATCTGAGAAAATTTGACCCTGCAGGCCTTCCCTGAAACTTCCTGCTAAATTAAGGTATTTTAAGCTTAAAGGAGTAAAAACTATAAACATAGATTTTTTCAGTTCAAACATTTATTTCTTTTAAAATTTAATTTACTGCATAAATTGATCTTTGAAAAGCAATAATTATATTATTTTGAAAACGATGATCGATTTTGATCTTTCGAATTTCATTTAACACAATTTTTCAGATCTAAAACATTGGTTTAGCTACATAAATCAATAAGTAGCAATGCACCATTAACATCTTTGGTGTCTATAGGCGATGGTTGACTCTTTTCATCAGGAGACCCATCTGCTTGTTTGCTATCTTATAATACAAAAAAGTAGGTTGAAAAATTTCAAAGCTATGTTAAAAATATTTTTTCAAATATTTTTTTCATTAATAAATCCCTAACAGATAGATCGTTTTGATTCAATTAACGGTATTTCACTCTGTTTTTATTAAGGAGAAAAGCCAACAAAAAATTTTAAAGTCAATCGGTGTATTAGCCTGAAAGTTATGTCAAAAATATTAAGTAAGTTTTCTAAAAACAACGTAATTTTAATATTTAAAAAGCCATAACATTTAAAAATTAGATTCGATTTTGATTTCTGAATCGGCATTTGACGTAATTTTTTTAGTGTTAAAATATTGTCGAATACCAAAAATAATTTTTAAATATTTGCACACCACATCTTGGTAGAATATGCTGCTAAATTTCATTATTTAAACAACATGTAACACCCATATTTTTGCTAATAAATATTTTTATGTCATTTTATGTCTTTATCTTACTATATAATATTAATATATATAAAAGTACCGGTTCATAATTATCAATATAGAAAAAATTATGTATTTAATATATTTGCATACTTTCGCACTTAAATAGTTAGTATACTACTAATATAGGATTATTTTCACAAGAATCCCTGTGTGGTCTAAAGGTCCAGTGTCGGTGTAGACCACATGAGATCCAGGGTTCGATTCCCGGGTCGGGAAATTCAAAAATGTGTTTTTTTCAGTTTTCTAATAAAAACAATGTTGCCCGGAATTGAATATATGCCCGGTTGGTGATAGGCTTGCCACCTATCACATTGTAAGACCAAGTATATTCGGCTAATCGTGGGTGCACTTATTGTACCTCTGCCTACATCTACGGGGATACGTGAATGAAGATAGATTAGTGCATCTAAGAATAATAATTATTATTTGTATTTTAAGGTTGTAAGCAAACAGAATACAAGTTAACTCACGGAATGCCTTGATAACAGAGATACAATGACGGGTACAATCCCACTTTTGACCAACTGCCGTTTTACATCATCGTTACCCGCAAGAGCTGTGATTCTGAAACAATGAAATAAAAATTTACTTATTTACTCACTGCTAGTAGCCCGTTGCATTATAAACAGTTTATGGTGATTCCCACGGAATCAACTTATTTTCTTCCTGAGATGGTTGACTCTTTCCGTCAGGAGACCCATCTGCTTGTTTGCTATCTTATAAAAAAAAAGATTATCAATTATAGCATATCTAATACCTTTAAACGAGCAATTCTTGTATACATATATATAATTGGAATCTCGGAATCGGCTCCAACGATTTTATCAAGGTTCCAGGTCCAAGAAAAGCTCCGTTTCCAAGATATGGGTATGTGAGAAACCGAGCAAAGCTAGGTCAACCAGATATTTATATTAAAACATCCATACTTAGATATGTATAAAAATCAATTGCTGTTCGTTAGTCTCGCTAAAACTCGAGAACGGCTGGACCGATTTGGATAATTTTGCTTTTGAATTAATTGTTGAAGCCCAGGGAAAGTTTAAAAGGCGAGAAAATATAGAACGAAAAAATGAGTAGTTAAAAAGGCAGAACAACGATTGCCGGGTCAGCAAGTAAATAATAATATCGATGTACAAATTATACTTACTGATTTAATTCCAAAGTAAGCAAATTATTTGCGTGTGTTATGGGTGTTACTCAACACTACTAATACATAGAAATACATAGATACATACAAGTAATATACGTAATAAACACCCAAATTCAGAAATACAAACATCAATGCTTTTAATACGCACGCCTGACTGTTAATCTTATACGACTAAATTTTAACCAATTTTGATTAAATTCGACATGAAGAGAATTAAAGATCGGAAATCCAACATAGGTTATCTTTTTTAAAAACACAGCTGCTACAAGCCCCTACATAGGAGACGAATTTGTGTATGAAAAACTATATAATAATAATCTATATACATAAAAATCAATTGCTGTTCGTTAGTCTCGCTAAAACTCGAGGACCGCTCAACCGATTTGGCTAATTTTGGTTTTGAAATAATTGTTGAAGTCCAGGGAAGGTTTAAAAGGTGAGAAAATAAAGAAAAAAAAAAAGTGTAGTTAAAAACGTAGAACAATGTTTGCCTGGTCAGCTAGTAAAATAATAATATTGCTGTACAAATCACAGGAATTGATCTAACGCCAAAGTACTTAAGTAAATTATTTACTTGTGTTATGGGTGTTAGTCAACGATACTAATACATAGAAATACTGTTACATACATAATAAACACCCAAACCCAAAAATATAAACATCTGTGCTCATCACAGAAATTATTGTCCCTGACGGGAATCGAACCCAAACCCAATTATTCGTACTTAAAAAAACCTTAAAAACAACAAAGAAAAATATCGACACGCGGGATTTGAACCTGCGACTATCTCCCTAAAGCCGGGACGCTCTTCCACTGAGCTAGTGTCAAATCCCGCGTGTCGATATTTTTCTTTGTTGTTTTAAAGGTTTTTCCAGTTTCCCAAGCACGGGGTGAGTGCTAGATGCACAGTCCCGAACAAAACTGACACTCAAAAGTGTCCCTAATTTCTTTAAGTAGTTATAGATATGGCAAAAACATATGTCTTTGCATATCCAACCTTAAGTGCAAGACTTACTAGTTGTTTTTACAAAGCAATGTACGAAAATAAATAAAATTGACAGTGACGCGGCCGACGCGATTCTATTTGAAATGAGTGCACAATTTAAAATTGTGCACTCATTTTTGGAGGACGTTTTTGACACACTGATTGTGTATCTTGGGTGTTTTATATCAATGAATATGATTGAATATGGACAGCGCCATAAAATTTCTCGTTGCTACCAACAAAACATTCCTTAGATACCAAACCCATGGATATTTGATCAATAATATAAATCTATTCGAGTTTTGTTCACGTAAAAATGTCTGGAAAACCAAACAAATATCTTTTGTCCTTTGGAGATAAAAACTTCGCCTTAAAAACCTTGGAAAATTGGGATAAACACAACACTAAAGTCACTCATTTTTGGAGGACGTTTTTGACACACTGATTGTGTATCTTGGGTTTTTTATATCAAGGAATATGATTGAATATGGACAGCACCATAAAATTTCTCGTTGCTACCAACAAAACATTCCTTAGATACCAAACCCATGGATATTTGATCAATAATATAAATCTATTCGAGTTTTGTTCACGTAAAAATGTCTGGAAAACCAAACAAATATCTTTTGTCCTTTGGAGATAAAAACTTCGCCTTAAAAACCTTGGAAAATTGGGATAAACACAACACTAAAGTCACTCATTTTTGGAGGACGTTTTTGACACACTGATTGTGTATCTTGGGTTTTTTATATCAAGGAATATGATTGAATATGGACAGCACCATAAAATTTCTCGTTGCTACCAACAAAACATTCCTTAGATACCAAACCCATGGATATTTGATCAATAATATAAATCTATTCGAGTTTTGTTCACGTAAAAATGTCTGGAAAACCAAACAACTATCTTTTGTCCTTTGGAGATAAAAACTTTGCCTTAAAAACCTTGGAAAATTGGGATAAACACAACACTAAAGTACTCAAAGGAGACATAATAGGTATAACAAATGAAAACACATCCATAACAAAGAATTGTATAGTCAAAGTTAATCAGACTTCATGTAATGACTTTAGTGACAGCACTGATCAATTGCAACATAGAACCAGACATATAAATTATTGGAAATCCGAATTAGAAAGAGCTATACAAGATATAGACGCTGAAATTAATGTTCTTGAAAATCTGAGACAGCAATTAAAAAACGCTATGGACGTTCTGACTATACCAGAATATATAACCGAAGAATGTCTCGATTTGAGAAGAAACAGAATGGAATCTGATTTAGTATTCGATGAACCACAAGATCAACTATTCAAAGAATCAGTTTTGATTGATAATATAAAACGCTTGCAAAGAGATCTTTTAAGAGATGTAGAAAATCAAATGAGAATGAATATAACAGTTAAAGACGATTTAGAAAAGGATTGGAGCAATAAGTATTTGGCTTTTAAGTATGAAAGCTTTAATTCTGATCTGGAAACCAAATCTAATAACGTAAAAGAATCAGCAGGAGCAACAAGATTATCTGAAGGACAATCAAATGTTGAATCTTGGGAACAGAATACAGTTTCTGCTCTAAGTCAATTCAAAACAGCAATAGATAGATCGAAATCACTGAGAGAAAAGGTTGACGCTGTACTCATAAATTCAGCAAGGGATTTGCGATCTCAAGATGTTAGAGTTAACAAGGCAATAAGTGAGAGAATCGCGCGTACTGAGCAAGTTAAAACTCAACTGGAAAATCAGTTACGTTTAACTTTAGATAAAATTGTCGAAGTGGAGAACATCCTACAAACGTTACATGATGAAATTATGAAAGTTTCACAGAGGATTCAAGTGGCACAAACGAGATTGAACGTTAAGAACTGTAGACCGAATGTCGAAAACTGCAGAGAGGGATCTCTATTCAGTTTGATAGATGAAGTGAAAGATTTGAATGATAGTATGAGTTTGTTACAAGCCAGATCATTGGAGACAGAGAAGCTGCGAGCACAGTTAATACATGAAAGATCTATGATAGAAAATGAACTAATTGTTAAAAAGAAAAGCCTGTATATTGATAATGAAAGGTGTTTGTTTTTGAGGTCGCATTTTCAATCAGCAGAAAAATTGTGTGGTTATTAGACTGCTAACCAAGATGTCGCTAAATACGTAACGATTTTACACATTTATATTTAAACACTTACTTCTCTGAGATTCTTTCATAACATCAGTGCTTGTCACTGACATGATTCACTTGAAGCGTGTGGTAGTTTCTTATTAACAAATAAGAATAGCTGTGCCCGGGATTTTGTCTGTGTGGAAATTTTTCTAAAATAAAAGTAGCTTAAGTTAGGTCCCGTCAAACTCGGTCCAGCCGTTTCAGAGATTAGCCGGAATAAACAGACAGACACCAATCACCAGTGTAATTTGTATTAAGTTTTTAATAAATAAAAAAAATTAAAGCTTGGATTATAATTTAATCTTTATTCATTACTACCTGTTGCCTGCGACTTCGCTTGCATAAGGCAAGAACATTAGTTAAACGATTAAAATCGATTTAGCGGTTTAGACGTAAAAGCGTAACATACAGACAGACATTTGCATTTATAATATTAGTATCATTATATTATTTTTAGTATGGAAATATGGTTTAGAAGTGAGGCGTTCATACTAAAACAGCGAAATAGAACAGGTTTTAAAACGCAATAGTCCGATAATTCCCTGAAAAGCGATCAGTACAATCAACGGAATTGATCACATAGCAAAGAATTTCGCCACTTTGAACCAGTTGACACTAGCTCAGTTGGTAGATCGTCCCGGCGTGTGGAACGTCGCAAGTTCAAATCCTAAATTTTTTTTATAAGCCATTTTGTTTCCGCACTTAGCCACTTGGGCCTTCGTACGTAGCTGGCTAAACCTATTCCAGCCGTCCTAACTCCTTCCAGAAACTTATAAGACGGCTTATGTTTTCACAACTTCTTTTGGAGTTTTTGGGTTTTTCAGGATGCGTGCCCGTTGTTCGGCCACGCTCCTGCACTCAAGGAGAACGTGAGCGGTTGTTTCTTGTTCCTCCATGCAGCTGCGGCATAGAGGGATGTCTGTTACACCTATGTTGAATATATGTCGGTTTAGGTGGCAGTGCCCTGTTATAGTGCCCACAACTTTTCTCAGGTCACTTCTGTTGAGTTTCATGATGCGTTGTGTCATGATGTGTTGCCTGCATTCATTTCTAGCCATCCACAACGCTTCATGTTGTTGGCGTGTTCTCTCAGTTAGCCATGTGATTAGTTGGCTATAGGCACCGACCACACAGCCTATAGACGGCTAATGTTTGATTTTCCGTATTGAATGCATTCTGGCAACTAGCTGAAGTAAGACGAAGTGGGGTTGCAACGCCGTAATTGGCTAACTCAAGGCCACAGTGAAAGATAGTAATGTACAGAGCATCTGATTGGTCGACACTGATTACCCAATCACTACTCATTGGCGCGTGGACATTTACATCGGAACTATAAGTCAGATGTGTTGACACAAGTCATTCGCCTATTATTAGGTGTCTATGGGCTGTGTGGTCGATGGCTATAGGGCATGACGGCTATCGGTTCTCAAATCCTATATATAGAAATTTTTCTTATTTATATTTAAAGTTGTTTTTCCCAAGCACGGGAGAGAAATAAAAACACTAAGATGAAATTTCACTAAGTGCCATGCGACAGAAAGTATAAATTCTATCAACTTCAATATAAAATAGTGATTATTTTTTTAACAACCTGTATGGTAGGTTTTGCTGGAAGAAATCTCTTAAAGAGATAAGCACGCCATTGTACATATATTTTCTTTTTAAATAAGTATTGTTTTGTATTTCTGTGTGTACAAAAGAAGAAATAAATAAATAAATAAATAAAAGCATATTCTTCTTGTTCCGAATCGTGAATCAAGTAATTCATACTGAATAAACCCCTTTTTAACGCAGTCGGGTAAAAAATCTATAATGACATCTGTCAAGCTTAAATCCTGTATCACAAATCAGAAGTACTTTATGCAATAAAACTTTTTACAAGTTATTTTGACACATCAACATTTTTTTAAACTACTACCGGATCGGAAACGCGGCCACACGTTGAGAAGATCCGGCGGAAGAAACTCAACGGGCTTGTCTTTTTTCATATCATTTTATTTTATTCACAATATTACAATATTACAAAAAATATACATTACTTGAGATTGGTATAATGAACAATTAATCCCAGGCTTTTTAAGTCGTTTAAACCAGGGATTTAAAACGTTATCAAATAACAGAACAAATTTTTCGATACATACCGTTATTATTATAGCGATACCTCAGTAACAAAATTATTTTAGAACACTATGTGTATCGCTACCAAACTAACAGAACGAAATTATGAGCGGTAAATAACGTTATAAATATTGATATTTATGCGACGTTGCCGCGTTTCATGCTGTTTCGTGATTGGTCGTTCATACTACCATGACTGCGAGTTGGCAACAAGCTACCTACGCAAATTTACAAGTTTGATGTAATGAGATATCGCGATTTACGATTTACGAGACACCACAAATTACAAAGTAATATGTACTAGTACGAGACACGCATTAAAAATATTTACAAGCGGTACGCATGGTTTTCAAATAATTATTTTTAAAGGATTCCAACCTACATATAATTGGAAAACAATTCTAAGTTTTAATACATATTATTATACCTACATAAGACAATGTATCTTTATGAAACATGTTTTTTTCTCCCGTGGGTTTTTATGTAATAAGAAATGTTACTAGGTATCTTAAGTTTTCTTTAAAATGCAAATATAATTTCCCCGTGTTGGTTCCGGGCTCCTTTGTAGAATAGACGAACTGCCGTATTCCCAGGCAGGTCGTAAAAGGCGAGCGATTGGCTATGCGATTCACTACTACCGTGGTAGAATTCCGGATTGTCTCACCCGGGTCTGATACCACCGCCTTACCTATTCCTGCCGCAATAGCGTCAGTGCTTGTCACTGTTGTCTTCCCGTTTAGAGGGTAAGGCAGCCGGTAAATTTATGTTTGTGGCATTAGACCTCGCCACAAGATAGCAACGCACCATTAACATCTTTGGTGTATATAGGCGATGTTGACTCTTTTCATCAGGAGACTCATCTCCTTGTTTGCTATCTTAAGACATAAAAAAATAAAAAAATGATTTTTTTCAAACAAATGTGTTAATTATTAACTAGCTTTCGCCCGCGGCTTCGCCCGCGTAGTATTAGTAGTAAATAGCCTACCTATGTCCTTCCCCAGAATTAAGCATATCCATTTGAAATATCATCACACACAGCTTTGCAGATTAACCATGACCATGAATCATACATTTACAAAGAAACACAAATAGATGGACAAGTAGACGTCACTTTAATTTTCATTATGTAATGTGAGAATTCTGTAAGGTTAGTATGCATATTATTGAATTTATTGAAGAGCGTGGCTTATAGCAGCAGCAAAATATAAAAATCTGTAAAATATAATTCCTGAAATTTTCCGCTAAATTATTTAAGCATAGATTTTTGTTTGTATTTTATTATAATTTTTGAATTAAAGCTGTTAAGCACGATGATCCATTTTTTGAACTGTAAAATGTTTTCTTAGTCACAAAATTTATTAATTAAAAAATATCGATGTAGGGTCACTGCGTCGGTAACGCGACCGCCTCCAGTATGCGACCACTTGAGGGGCTAGGTTTCTCTAATTAAAGATAATAGTATTTTGACATAAATACGTCTTTGAATTTGCCTTCGTAGAGGGGATAGTTCAAAAAACTGATGATAAAAAAATTGGAGAATACAGTTTGATGTTATTGCTACATAACTATCACCAACATCCAAAATATATAAAAACCTTAAAAACAACAAAGAAAAATATCGACACGCGGGGTTTGAACCTGCGACCATCTCCCTAAAGCCCGGACGCTCTTCCACTGAGCTAGTGTCGACAGGCTCGAGGCGGCGAAATTCTTTTTTGATATATGATCGAATACGTCGATTGTACTGATGGCTAGGTATACATACTTATAACTAGTTAAATGAGTTCATGGTTACAGATGAAATTCATATTTATAATTTTGATCAGTACTTTCGTATTTCTAAATATTTTTGTGTTATAGCACTCACCCTGTGCTTGGGAAACTGGAAAAACCTTAAAAACAACAAAACCGGCTAGGAGTGCATTAAAGATGCACACTAGTATGTATATAGAGGAGGGAGGTGTTAAACTACCATATTTGTGATTTTATCCGGCCCCGGGGCCTTTTTATTGTGAAGGTTTTTGTATTCTTCGGTTTTCGTAAGTACCTTACGGTGGTAGCGCCACCCTACGCACTACTTCGCTATCCAAATGATGGACGGACGTGGTCTAGGTTCGTAGGCGGGTTTGATGGGGAACATTGTGATTGGAACGATGAATGAAAAATGTGACCATCGCAAGATATTACCTGTGACGTCGTCGTATTCACGTAAAAAATGCACGGCTGTGTCCTCAACACAGCCACAACCCGTTTTTTTTTCAGGAGAAAACAATTTTATTTATTTATTTATTAAAACTCTTTATTGCACAAAATATACAACAGGCGAACTTAACGTCTATGGACATTCTCTTCCAGTTAACCTTCATTTGTAGTCAACTTATAACGGGCAGTGCATAGGAAAAGTGCTAAGGAAATAGGTACATAACTTTACATTAAAACAAAGAAAGTGAACACTATTTTCTAAGCTGCTAACACGGGCAGATTAATCTATTTTCTAATATATACATATATATACGTATACATATATAAATAAATACATATAAAATGTGCATGAACATACACTGTCAATATAATAAATAATAAATACATACAACCGAAATAATATACGATGTTAAAATAAAAAAAAAAAAATAATAATATTAGTAATTATAATAAATACACATATTATTATTCAGAGTTACTTAGAGCAATTTTGAATGTCTAAAAAATAATCATATATCCTAGATTTAAATATATTGAGTGAAGTAATTTCTTGAATGTTATTTGGGAGACAATTCCAGAGACGTATTGCTGTAAGTGTAAAAGAATCCAAACAACTTGCTGTATTATGGGCTGGAACCAGAAGGGTATGAGTGTGTAAAGCACGCTGAGAACGACCTTGGGTATTCAGATATTGGAAACGCTCACGCAGGTATGATGGAGAAGAAGGATTATGAAGTATATTAAAAAGTAAAATAAGAACATGAGCATTCCTACGGTTGCGTATGTCCAACAATTTTAATTGCGACCGAAACTGACTTACGTGGTCAAATTTACGCAGGCCATATACATAGCGTATACATAAATTGACCAGACGATTAAGCTTATTGAGTAACTCTTCTGTGATATCTGTATAAGAAACATCAGCATAATCAATTATAGGCAGCAACAGAGATTTAATTAAGGTTACTTTAGTTGATTGAGGTAAGAAATTTTGCATTCTTTTCAATTGATGAAAGCGCGCCATCACTTTACGGCTGACTTCGCTCACTTGGGGAGACCACGAAAAATCGTTTGACAAAGTGAGCCCGAGATTTTTAACCTTCGTGTAATATTTAAGTGGTTGACCATCTAATAATACTGGTGGAATTTCGTTGAGATTAATACGCGCAATATGTATCTTACGGCCGACAATCATGACCTGAGTTTTATTTGGGTTTAAAACTAGACCAAATGCTTTTGCCCAGTTGCTAATACAGTTGAGATCTGTGGTCATTTTATCGATATTAGCTGTAAGTTCTGATGGGTGGAAAGACAGATACAGTTGGACATCGTCGGCATACAAATGAAAAAAACTA
Organism: Apodemia mormo; assembly: GCA_036924255.1. Classification (NCBI taxonomy): domain Eukaryota; kingdom Metazoa; phylum Arthropoda; class Insecta; order Lepidoptera; family Riodinidae; genus Apodemia; species Apodemia mormo. The sequence continues at coordinate 4,712,647 of JAUPFN010000024.1, read as the reverse complement.
TACTTAATAACAGAAGATAATTTATTTATATATACAGAAAAAAGCAATGGAGAGAGTACTCCACCTTGGGGAACACCCATACGAATGTCACACCAATCTGAATAATCGTTATTGAAACGGACACGTTGTTGACGTCCTCCCAAGTAGGAGCCAAACCATTCAAACACTGACGGCGAAAGATTAAAAGAGCGAAGTATAGCTAATAAGATATCGTGATCGACACAATTAAAGGCGTTACTAAAATCTAGAAGGGAGAGTAAAGATATCTTTTTTTTGTCAATACCAAAACGAATGTCATCCGTAATTTTGATGAGAGCAGAAGATGTGCTATGTGATGGACGAAAGCCCGACTGATACGAAGAAAGAAGATTATTCTTTGAGAGGAAGCTTGAGAACTGTTGGTAAACGATTCTCTCTAAAATTTTTGACAGGAAAGGTAGTATCGAGATTGGTCTAAATTGGGAGAAATTAACGGGATTAGAAATTTTTGGAATAGGAATTATATAAGCTTTACACCATAACGAGGGAAAGCTGCCAGAACAGAGAGAAAAGTTAAGAATATGGGAAATGTAAGGTGTAATTATATCAAGGATAGGCATAATCATATCTCGACTGATACCATCGTGACCAACAGCCTTAGTGGGTATTGACGTAATAATTCGCTTAATAGCACTGTCAGATACAGCTTCGTAACAATAATTAGTAAGCATTAAATATTCATTGAATACTTATGTAATAAGGAAATCATAAATGTAAATCTATCGGGCTTAACCCAAATCTAGAAAATAGTGCCTGAGTCGGGTGATGACCCAATGGTGTGTTTATGTGTCACGTAGTGCTGCAAAAATACCACGCCGGGCGGCGAACAAAGTTACCTTTTGATACCTTACACTAATGTTACACTCAAACAAGAAGCGTTATTACTTCAATTATAGAGCAATGTTTGTTCGAAAATTGTAGTCATATCATTTTTTAGCTTATATTTTTTTTAAATCCAGTGGTCGCAAACTGAAGTACATAAATATCTAATACGCTAGAAAGTGGCCGGGTGGTCGCATTCTGACACTTAAAGCTACATAATATTTTGCTTGTTATAATCTCAATAATGCTTTTATGATTGTATAATTTAAAATCTGATGTTGTAGAAGCATAAAGATGCATGTCATCAGTTTACGACCAAATGTTTTCTTGATAGAACTTTTTTCAATTCATTCACTAAAATAGGTGGTCGCAAACCCACTTTGGTCGAAAATTATGATGTTAGTTTGCGACCGCCCTGATTTAGTACGAAAAAAAGTAAATTAAAATAAGTAAATAAATAAAATATTGCTTCCTTTATATGATGGCAGCCCCGCAAGATAAACACAAAATGAAAAATACCAGTTTTCTTAGGACTACTTTAAGGTAAATTTACTCGGCGAGGAAAATGACGTTATCAAAATATTGCTTAACTCTTATGTTGTCAACCACAACCAAATTAGTAAAGAAATATTAAGAAAATACGGTCACCGTGCGTGTAATAGCGTTGTTATCATCCGCGCGGTGACTACTCGACACCTCCTACGTACAGTATCGTAAATGCATTTTTGCTACTTTACGGATCACCAATTTCAAGATTCTATCATTATTTTTTGATAATCATTCAATCAAAGAAATACCAATAAATACAACGATGTGCAATCAGACATTAAAAGTATAGATAACATAAATATTTAAAACGATTTAATATGCATAAAATAAAGCATGAAAATTGGGAAAAGTGAAAATCGACAATTTTGTACTTACGACATTCTACTTAGGAGGTGTCGTACTGACAAATGAGTCTAGTCACGAGTTGGGAAAATCACTGTTTGTAAATAATGAACTTCGATGGTGCCTATAAAAGAGAATTTGAATAAACATGTTTTGTATCTATGCGCGGGCGTCCGTATAAGTATAAACATGTCATTGGATAATTAGCTCAACGTTTAAGTACCTAATTTTTTTTACATATTCGGTATTAAAATCGAGTACTGAATACCCTCTTTTAGTATGTAGTTTTTATCAGCCAGTTTCTATACAAAATAATTTACAGATGTGAAACGAAAAAAACAAGTTGTTGTTAGTCTAGATAATTAGTGTTCAAAATGAATATTTGTTTTTTATATCATAAGATAGCAAACAGGCTGATGGCTCTCCTGATGGTATGAGAAACCATCGCCTATACTCTAGACATCAAAAATGTTAACGGTGCGTTGCCCTCAGTGTGGATGTGTTTGGTGGTGTGGCCACCTTACCCTCCAAACCGGAACAAGACAAAAAACTTGAGAGGTGTCAAAGGACACCCGGATGGAACGAAGTTCCTTTTATTATTATTTACAAAAAACCTGTATACACTCAACAAAAATAATCGTCGCGTCACCACATTGTTCAATGCGAAATAGAAATGAAAATATCTGGCTTGCTTTCTATAAGAGAGAGAGAGAGAGAGAGAGAGAGAAACATCCGCACGCCGCACAGCTTACAATACCTTACTATTGCAAAAAGTGTCGTGACAACTTTTCGTAAGAATTTTTTCCGTCTAGCCCCCTTTCACAACGCGCGATAAGGGACTTCGTAGAATTTCGACCCACGGTCGAATTTCGGCACCCGCCCTATTTCGGAACCTGGTTGAATTTCGGCACCCAGTCGAATTTCGACCCACGGTCGAATTTCGGCACCCGTTCGAAATTCGACCGGCGGTCGAAACTTGGCAACCGATCGAAATTCGACAATCGGTCGAAATTCGACTGTCCGTCTAAATTCAACTTTTGGTCGAAATTCGACATTCGGTCGAAATTCTGTATAAATGTCGAACATTTGGCACTAGAAAAAAGTAAACAATCAATCAAATATAATGCACGAGCTTAAAAGAAGTGGCTGGATATTTCTGTGCTTACAATACCTTACTATAGCAAAAAGTGTTGTGACAATTTTTCGTAAGAATTTTTTCCGTCTAGCCCCCTTTCACAACGCGCGATAAGGAACTTCGTTGCAATAACAAACAAGTGGTAGATTTCTGCGTTGTCTCGTCCGGGTATTTGGTACCAATGCCTTACCTATTTGTGTCAACGCACCGTTAACATTTTTTAAAGTCTATAGGCGATGGTTTCTCTTTGCATCAGGATGGCTCTCCTGATGGAAAGAGAAACCATCGCCTATAGACATCAAAAATGTTAACGGTGCGTTGCCATCCGTGTGGCGGGTTTACAATGCCACATGCACAAGTCTACCGGCTACCTTACCCTCCAAACCGAAACAAGACAATGACAAATAGGTGGTAGATTTCTGCTTTATCTCGCCCGCGTATTTGGTACCACCGCCTTACCTATTTGTGTCGCAATAGAGTTAATGCTTGTCATCATCATGTTCCGGTATGAATGGTAAGGTAGCCGGTAAACTTATGCACGTGGCCTTAGACCTCGTTACAAGATAGCAACGCATCATTAAGATCTTTGGTGTCTGTAGGTGATGATTGACTCTTTCCATCAGAAGACCCGTCTGCTTGTTTGTTATCAAGATATAAAAAAATTGACATTATTGCGGCAGGAATAGCTAATGCGATGGTATCAAATACACGGGCGAGACGTTGCGGAACTCTACCACCAAGTAGTTATGATGGTAGTGACACAGGGTGAAGTAGGGGATAAAAGTTTGTATGAAACTTTATATTCCTTGGACATACTTGCATAAAATTTCGTATGAATTGAGTAAAATTGTCTGTCTGCTTAAGACAAGAAAAAGTGTTATTTGTTATATGTACCGTGTATATACATCCATATGCATTTAGTTAAACCCGGTTATTTTAATGTTACAAACAGACACTCCAATTTTATATATTTGTATAAATTACTTTAGTATGTTCGATAGGTATGTTACCAATAGTTATTTTTATTTTTCGTGTTTTACTTAAATTTTGATAATAAAATATATTTTAATAAATAACTAATATGAACATGTTAATATTATTTTTATACAATATTAGCGGCCCACCCGACTATGTCGAGATTTTTAATAAAGTAGCTTATAAAGAAAGGTTAAATAAGTTATCTTGTAAGAAAGGTTAAATAAGTCTACCCCGCGTTGGTCCCGGGCTCCTTTGAAGAATAGGCCAATTGCCAGGTAGGTCGTAAGAGGCGACTGATTGGATTTACGAGTCACTACCATCGTGGCTACTAGGTTGTAGAGTATTCTGCATTGTCTCGCCCGGGTCTGATACCAACGACTTACCTATTCCTGCCGCAATAGCGTTAGTGCTTGTCACTGTTGTGTTCCGGTTTGGAGGGTAAGGTAGTCGGTAAACTTATGCATGTGGCATTAGACCTCGCCACAAGATAGCAACGCAGCATTAACACTTTTGGTGTCTATAAGCGATAGTTGACTCTTTCCATCGGGAGACCCATCTGCTTGTTTGCTATCTAATGACATAAAAAAAAAAGTTCTAAAGTAAATATACGCGAGCGAAGCCGTGGGTAACAGCTAGTCTCGCTATGAAAGGTAGGTACTTTCCTGTTTATAATTACGAAACTTCACACGAAATATAAATGTAATATTAATTATTTAAAAATTTGAAAAACAGTATTTTAAAAATAATAGTACCAAAAACTGGTACATTCAACAAAATCTTTCAAACTCTGATGAAAACCTCTAATTTTAAATCTAACTTGTCCGATATGTGAAATACAAGAAACAACAAGCGGAGCACAAATGAGTGAATCATAATACCATATACCATAACGAAAATTTTTGGATATAACAGAACGTAATGAATAACGTTATTAAATAGTAACAAATTCTGTATCATTATTGGATAGCGCTATGCTTGAAAATATCGTTATGTCTTGCCTTGAGCAATAACGATATCACATAATACCGGTATTTCAATCCTTGGTTTAAACTACAGAGCTTGCCAAAAAAATATACACATTCACACACATATGGAAAACATGACCCTTCTAGCGCAATCGAGTAAAAAAAGGTAAATATAACTCACAATTTCACCGCCTGTTGTATAGTGACGACGTCGTCATAATAGTCCGCTAGTATGGCGAACAACGCGTCCGAACAACGAGCGGCGCTCGCGCACAATTCGTGGCGCACTAGCAGCGAAGATATCGCCACCAACACTTCTCCGGTACATGCGGGCGCACTTCTGTCTGTAAACATATATATATTTTAGGGTTCCATACCTAAAAGGTAAAACAGAGTGCTAAGTGTGAGTTTTTCTTTTCGCATTCGATCGTGAGCGCGTTTCGAGTTTACTAGGAATTTGTATGTGATTTGTACAGCGCCACCTAGTGGTGAACGTGAGAAACCAGTTTACCACTAGGTGGCGCTGTACAAATCCCATACAAATTCCTAGTAAACTCCAAACGCGCTCACGATCGAATGCGAAAAGAAAAACTCACACTTAGCACTCAGGACCTTATTACTAAGCCTCGGCTGTCTGTCCAGACTGTAACTCATAAACTGTGATAGCTAGAAAGCTGAAATGAAGTTAATGGAGCGTTGGCGTTTTTCCCCATGTTGGTCCCAGGCTCCTTTGTAGAATAGAGCAACTGTCATTCTGCCAGGCAGGTCGTAAAAGGCGACCGATTGGCTATACGAATCACTAACATTGAGGCTACTAGGTGGTTTATAGAGTTCAGCATTGTCTTGCCTGGGTCTGGTACCACCGCCTTACCTATTCCTGTCGCAATAGCGTCAGTGCTAGTCACCGTCGTGTTCCGGTTTGGAGGGTGAGGTAGCCGGTAAATTTATGCATGTGGCATGTTAGACTTCACCACAAGATAGCAACGCACTATTAACATCTGTGGTGTCTATACGCGATTGTTAACTCTTTCCATCAGGAGACCCATCTGCTTGTTTGCTATCTTATGATATAAAAAAAGTTGGTATCCATGTGGCGAGGTGTTAATGCTGGAATTCAGCCACTTACCTATTAATATATCAGTGAGAGGCTCCAATAACTGTATTCCTAGATCTCTAGCGTGTTCGTGAGCTTTACCAAACTCCACACGTATGTCATCATCTAATGTCAAATTTCTTATCACTTGAAGTGTTTCAGTCAGAAGCTAAAACAAATAATTACTGTTAACATGGTTGATACAGGCCTTTTCAAAAGATTAAACCATTTCATTCACCATTCCCGTGTTGGTGCGGGCTCATTTGTGGAATAGACTAACTGCCGTTCTGCCAGGCTAGTCGTAAAAGGCTATTGCTATGCCGATAGGACCGATTGGCTATGCGAGTCACTACCGTCGCGGCTAATAGGTGGTAGAGTTATGCATTGTCTCGCCCTTGTATGATAACAGCGATATACCTATTCCTGCCGCAATAGCGTCAGTGCCTGTCACTGTCGTGTTCCGGTTTGGAGAGTAAGGTAGCCGGTAAACTTATGCATGTGGCATTAGACCTCACCATAAAATAACAACACACCATTACCATCTTTGTTGTCTATAGGTGATGGTTGATTCTTTCCAACAGAAGACCAATCTGCTTGTTTTTTTTTAATTGAATTGGCAGGTGTACGAGCGAGTGGGCCACCTGATTGAAAGCGGTCACCACTGCCCATGAACATGTACAACATAAAGCGTTAGTTGCCAATGCGATGCCGGCTTTTAAGAAATTTGTTGATCCTCCTCTTAAAAATCCCAATATGGTAGCTACTCGGAAAAACCGTATGAGGTAAACTGTTCCAAAGCTTGACTGTTCGTATAATGAAGGTATGTGATGATGATCGAACAGTCGTAGATGACCAATCGTCCATGGTGTGAGTGGAATCCCTCACTACGGCGTGTAGTGCGTTGGCGGAACGTAGTAGCCGGTATTAGATTAAAAAGCTCATCAGAACCCTCCTCATTATATAAGCGGAAGAAAACACATAGAGAATCCACATCTCTCCGGGGGCTAAGGGGTTCAAGACCACTAGTAAGAGTGGGGCTGTCGATAAGGCGCTCCAGTCTGCGTTGGATTTTGTCGAATTGAAGGGTTTGATACTGGGGTGTACTGGCCCATAGGTGCGAATGTGAAAACTCCATGTGCAGTCAGACTTGCGCTTTGTAAAGCATTAATATTTTTTTTATAGAAAAGGGGCAAACGGACAGTAGGCTCACCTGATGGTAAGTGATCACCACCGCCCATACACAACCACACTATCAGAAGATTTGCAGTTGCGTTGCCGGCCTTTTAAGAGTAGGCTCTTTTCTTGAAGGTCCCTAAGTCGTATCCGCTTGGAAAAACCCCCGCCGGTAATTGGTTCCATAGAGGAATAGTGCGGGGGAAGAAGTGCCTCGAGAATCGCACAGTAGTGGATTTCCAGACATCGAGATGATGAGGATGAAATTTTGAATTTTGTCGCGATGTGCGATGGCGAAATTCTGCGGCAGGAATTAATCCAAACAGTTCGTCGGAACACTCCCCATGATAGATCCGATAGAAGATGCAGAGCGAAGCCACATCTCTATATGGGCAGGAGTGAAGTACCGTCTAGCCCGATTTAATATTTCCAGTTTCTTGGCAGCTAATTTAGCTTTTCCGTCCGAATGATGACGAAATTGGACGTCATTTGCAATTTCAACGCCTAAAACATTAATGCTATTAGAGATGGTAAGGGGAGTATTCTAGAATATTGGAGCTTTATTAAAAGGATTTCTTTTAGTGGAAAACGCACAGACTTGTGTACTCAAAAAGTACTGCATGGATTTACTTCAAATTTTGCATGAATATTACTGACAGGCCTGGTCAACATATAGGCTAAATATTATCACGCTAACACCTACGGGGGAGGAGCAGTGCGGAGTAAACGAAGTCCGCACGGACGAAGTCGCTGGCAACAGCTAATATCAAGTAAAATTTATTCACAATCAAGTCTTAACAAGAGCTGACAATATTATATATCATATTGATATTTACTTTTGTATTTCCTTTATTCTTCAGTAATTCTTTTAAATTTGTATTGATACCAGCAGCAAATAGTCTCTGACGATTCATTTCATGTTTCAAACAACAAACATTGGCCCATTTCAGAGTATGTATTAATATTTGTTCATTTTTAATGTCGTCAAGAAGTCTGAAAAAACATTACATAAGAATCAATAAATAAATAATCCAAATGCCTTGACATTTCTTTGTGCTCCTGTTGTAAGCCTGTACAGTTAAAAACAAAAGTTTCATTCCCACGTCAAACAAGTGTTAAGTAAATTGGATTGTTTTCATCGTCGGCACTTGGTGAAACTGCATTTTAAATTACGTATTACAACAAAACTCACTTGTACTTCCAGTTCACGTATATTTTTAATTATTTACTATTCACATCCAACCGGTTTCGCTTATTAAAGCATCATCAAGGATGTTTTACACATATTTTATAATATCTTAACATATTTTTTACATTTCTAGTTATATTATTACTCCTTGTTTCGCTTATTAAAACATCCTTGATGATGCTTTAATAAGCGAAACCGGTTGGATGTGAATAGTAAATAATTAAAAATATACGTGAACTGGAAGTACAAGTGAGTTTTGTTGTAATACGTAATTCAAGTGTTAAGTGTTTTTGGGGTTAATTTTCAAAATTGATACCTATGTAAAAAAGCTGGGGTTCTGGAGGTGATGAGTTAACACTTCATTGCCTCCGATGAGCAAGTACAGTTGTCGATTCTGGTTATTACTCTACACAAATAATAGTCATTATCTGGTCTATAAAAATATATCACCCACTTCGCCATTTGACAAACAGGTGAATCATGGTAAACTGATACATATTTTCACAATTTTCCCTGCAAATTTTGCAAAGGAACCTGGCATAAATGTGCTTAATAATTTAACTGTGTAACAATATCAGCCACTAACACACCTGAGGGACAAACATGCATCAAAATATATAAACCTATTTCCATTTTCAGTTACCTATAATTGCCAAATAACATTTCAATGAGGTGAAACATTGTAATTATAAATGAACAGAATAGTGAAAACTTAAAGCATAAAAAAGTGGTATGAAATAAAACAGTAAATCTGCTTCCATAACTTTAGTATAAAGAACAGTAAAAACTAAAAATGTAATCTATGTACATATAATAAAATCGTAGGATAGACAAAACTGTACATTGAATTTAAAAAAAAAAACTTGGGGCATGATCTAAAATCGATATTGAAGCCAAAAATATGGTTTTTAGAATTTTTGTCTGTTTGTCTGTATGTATGTCCAGGGTAAACACAAAAAGTACTGCATGGATTTATTTCAAATTATGCATGAATATTACTAGCAAGTCGGGTCAACATATAGGCTAAATATTATCACGCTATCACCTACGGGGGAGGAGCTGTGCGGAGTAAACGAAATTACAGGCAACAGCTAGTATGAAATAAAAACAATAAAACAACTTTACATAACAGTATCTTGAATTATTTGTTTTAAAGAACTTTATTCTCATAAGAAATTTACATTTCTTACAATTTACGTAAAATAAGATACAATATTTTATTAATTCATAAGCAATAGTCGTCTCTGTGGTGTAATGTTCTGACACTTTACCACCAGATCACAGAGACGTACCACATGAGGTCCCAGGTTTAATTTCTGGCAAAATACAATGTGTTTTTTCATTGATAAGGATTGGATAAGCGCCCGGTTGGTGACGTTGGATGGTAGTTGGTGGCAGGCCACCACTTATCACATTGTGGGACAGTGTCTTATGCTAATCATGGGTGCACTGGTTGTACCTCTGCTACCTCTCCAGGGATACGGGTGTGAAGAATATATTTTCTTTGTTTTTTGAGATACAATTAAATACATATAAATTTATTTATATCTATGTTATTTATTTATATGTATAAATGTAGGCTGGAAAATAGTAAAAACATTACTTTTTAATAAGATCAATGCCAGTCTTCTCCAACAAATCAGGCTGCATATCCATAAGACTTGTCAAGCAGCTCAATATTTTTAGTATTAGTGTTTCAATATTTTTATCCCCCTTTGTGTATCTCTGTAAACTCTTATCCAGAAGTTTAATGAGAATTTCATAAGCTCCATCTTTTCCAGCTTTTACTCTGTGTGCTATGTCTTTCTGACATTCTATCTAAAACAAATAGTTAATGAATTAATAACGTCAATATGGAGTTGATATTTTTCATAATACTTGATACCCCAGACGAGTTGTTAAAATTATAAATATAACATACCCTTAAAACGTCTAATTCCTTCAAAATAGATTCATCCTCTCCATCATTATTGTAAATGTCTTTTAGCTTAGCTATGCATGAACTTACAAGATGATTACAATCAGGACTCAATGCCAAGTCTTTTATGATATTTGATAAATCCACTCCCTGAAAGAGTACATTATAAATTATTACTAGCTGACCCGGAAAACGTTTTTCTGCCTTTTTAACTACTTTTTTTCTATATTTTCTCACCTTTTAAACCTTCCCTGGACTTCAACAATTAATTCAAAACAAAAATTAGCCAAATCGGTTCAGCCGTTCTCGAGTTTTAACAAGACTAACGAACAGCAATTGATTTTTATATATATAGAAGATATTCAAATTGACCTTGACTACTTTTTTAGACCAGATATATTTAAAGTGTGGAAAATCTTCTTCGTAACAATTTCATCTCGATGTTGTTGATTCTACTTTCATGTGCCTTCCGACATACCCAACTCTCACTTCCATACCATAACATTGTAATAAGCACATACTTATGCAGGTGGGTACCTCACTTAAAAATGTGCTATTATAGTTTACTCTGTTACTATTATAGTACACTCATTCACTCTGTTACCTACACACACTCTTCTTTAAACATCAGCGTTGTACCTTCCATCCTTTCTAAAAGCACATCCAAGATATACAAACTTATCCACTTGTTCCAGCACTATATCATCTACCACAACTCTTACATCTGTTCTGGTTGCTTCTCTTTCAAATACTAAAACTTTAATTTTCTTTGCATACAAATGTAAGCCCATACTCTTACAATCATCATTCATAACAGTGTTTGCAGCTAAGATGGAGTTGAGCCAAGAAATACAGAGTAATCTGCATAAAGCAGGCAGTTTACCACTAGATCACATTATTACGATATTGCTCTATATTAATTTATAAAAAAAAAGTTTTCATTGCGAATGAAATACATGCTTTTAATTGTATTTTTCAAGCCACTAAACACTGTTTTAATTATATTTTTTAAGTCACTAAGAGCGGCTTGCACGAAAATACTTAAATGCATTTAGTCCCTTAAACATGTTTAGCAAATGTCAAATCGCCTTAAATGTATTTAGTGACTTAAAATGATTTAAGCACTTTGGTGCAAGCCGCCCTAAGCAACATTAAAAATTCAATTTAAACAGTTACCATAACTAGCAGGATTCAATAAGATATACATATTTAAATAATGTCACTCAATCCCAGCTATTTGCACTACCAATTCCAATCTATAGTAGCTAGTAAATTCAATTTTTAAAATAAATAAAATGATTACATAAACAAATTATCCAGACATTTAAAAGTGATGTATTTAGTGACTTAAAATGATTTAAGCACTTTGGTGCAAGCCGCCCTAAGCAACATAAAAAATTCAATTTAAACAGTTACCATAACTAGCAGGATTCAATAAGATATACATATTTAAATAATGTCACTCAATCCCAGCTATTCGCACTACCAATTCCAATCTATAGTAGCTAGTAAATTCAATTTTTAAAATAAATAAAATGATTACATAAACAAATTATCCAGACATTTAAAAGTGTATCTACAACAAAATAGGGAATAAAATACCCTAAAAATTTACCAAACTAATGCAATAATTTTATCCCATACCTACACCATGCAAACTACACCATGAATAATGTAATATATCAAAATAGTCTTCCATACAAACTTTCATCGCTTATTATAACCATTATGAGATTATTAAAAATATAATTACTCAGTCAAAATAGATTGTAACAAAATTGAAGATTTATTAAGTAAGTTAGATATTACTAAATCTGCGGGACCTGATCATCTTGCGCCGCAATTTTTGATTTCTTGTGCGAAAACCATTGCCTATCCGATCTCTCTACTATTCCAAAAATCACTCAACTCTGGCGTTGTCCCCAAATTATGGAAATCGGCTTATGTCACCCCCGTACATAAGAAAGGATCAAGAACTGAAATATCTAACTACCGGCCTATTTCCAAATTATACACTCTAGCTAAAATTTTTGAAAGAATAATATATGATCAAGTATACGCTAGCTTAAAAATATCATTCCATCAACATCAGCATGGATTTCTTCCAGGCCGCTCCACCATCTCAAACCTCGTCCTCTTAAATGAGTACATTACAGAGGCAATGGAATCGGGTGTGCAAGTTGACACTATATACACAGATTATAGCAAAGCCTTCGACAGAATTGATCATAATACACTCTTACACAAATTATTTGACATTGGTATAAGAGGTGACCTTTTAAGATGGTTCGCCTCCTACGTTAACAATAGATCTCAGGCAGTTGTAATTAATAATTATATTTCTAGCTGGGTTCTTATTTCAAGCGGAGTACCTCAAGGCTCACTTTTGGCGCCCTTACTGTTTTCGGTATACGTCAATAATATTGACCAATGCTTTCACACATCAAAGCTACTTAGCTTTGCTGATAATATGAAAGTATTCTCAGCTATTAAGAACATATTAGATGGCTCACGCCTTCAGAATGATTTATCTCGTTTAGAAAATTATTGTACAAATAACAACCTTGAGCTAAATCCAAATAAATGTAGTGTGATTTCGTTCAGCAGAAAACGGACTAATTTAAATACATTTTACACGCTAAAAGGTCAACCTCTCCCAAAAACAAGTGTAATACGTGATCTTGGTGTATACCACGAAGAAAAATTGCTATTTGATAAACACGTCGACAAAATAGTAACCAATGCAGCCAAAGCACTTGGGTTTATTATAAGGATTTCCAAAAGCTTTAAAGAAATTAAGACATTAAAAATTTTATATTGTTCCTTTGTAAGAAGTAGACTGGAATATGCATCTCAAATTTGGAATCCGCAGTATAAGATATATGTCGATAGAATTGAAAATATCCAGAAAAGATTCATCAAACACCTTTGTTACAAAGTCAATATCAAATACAAATCCGAAAATTATCTAAAGCTATGAGCAAAATTCCATTTACTTCCGCTTGCAATCCGACGAGAAATAGCTGATTTGACATTTTTAATTAAAATCTTACGAAATGACATAGATTGCCCTGAAATCCTAAACAAAATTAATTTTAATGTGCCATCAAAATCTATTAGATATAAACCTCCATTATCGGTACCCCTATGCTGTACTAATTATAGAAGAAACTCATATTTGGTGCGAGCAAGCAACATTTATAATATAGTTTGTAAAAAATACTCTTTGGATCCATTTACAATGCGTGTCCCTGAGGCAAGAAGGGCGATGACCCTCGATTTTTTTAATTACTACAAATGAATAACCTACATCAGTCAAACTCAGTGTATTATCTTTATATGTTGTCACTTAAATATCAGTCATATTATCACTTATACGTGAAAACCTGTAACAGGCTTTTTATTTTTTAAGCTTCATATTTGTTATCTTAACTATAGCGGATGGTTTTCCAAATAAAATAAAATTGAAAAAAATTAAAATAAAATTAAAAAATGTTTCACACTGGGCCTTCAACTATCTCCATGCCAATTTTAATCAAATTGTTTCAGCATTTTAATAGTTCAACCATAAAAGTGTAACAAACAGACATACTTTCACATTTGTAATATAAAAATGTATTTAACACAATTATTTAGAAAGTAACCAGATTTGTTAGTCATAGATTATCCCGGATTTGTGTCAAATAACTGAAGTAGATGATCACAGCCATTGTGTAATAAAAAGAGAGTATTCTGTTTTAAGCATTTAATAATGTAGTCTTACCTAGCACTTTAAATAAATTGAGCATAATATAAACCATTTCTTGGGGGTTTAGAAATTAAGGAAAATCGCAATACGAGATTACATCTGGTAAGGTTAGGGTTTCCAGATGGCCGGGATTTCCAGGATTGTCTGGGAAATTTTAGGTGTTGCCCCATGTCCAATAATTTTACTTTGCTGTCCCGGAAGGAAAAAATACTAATTTTTTTCACAAAGTTACGATACTACGACTGCAAAAGTCAAGCAAACATTGTGTGCTCGCCCTGGTCACGAACCGGAGACCAAAACTCTGATTCCGTTCGTGGCCCCAGAAATGTCCAGGAAATTATCAAATATCAGCCTGGATCTGGCAACCCTAGGTAAGGTCTGTTTAATAAAAATACAAAGGTGACGTCAAACTATCAGCCTGATTTTAATGACATATTCATAGGTTTACCAGCTACTTTACCCTCAAAAGCAGAATATGACAGTAAAGACCCCTGGCGATGTAGCAACAGGAAAATTTAGTCAAATAAATACCTGCGCTTCAAATTGAGCTATCGCTTCTTTTATTGCCTCTTCTGGTGTCATATCAAATTCTTCTATATTCTCTTTCACTATATCGTCATAAGTTTCTTGAGTTATTACACGAACCATTTTTAATGTATTCTATATGACTACGATAAATTTAAGCTAACTTTTATACGTTAAATAGTAATATTTACGTTTATTCTGCTCAGCCGGTATACAAAACAAAATCTGAGTCAATCTGAGTAAGACATTTACAAGGAACTTATATACGATAACTGGAATTACGAATCAATATTAGAAAAATAAAAATGTACTTTACGTCGTTGCTAATAAAGTTGACATTTGTTTCTTACTTATACCTTAACAGAGGGGAAAAACGTTCTGAACAAGACAAAGACTAGAGTGGATGTTGATTGTTGTCCCTTTCTTGCAATTGCCAGTGTAAATAAAACTACCTAATGGTAGATTTTTATATATACGGTAATCGTTAAATCCCTTTTATTCATACACGTCGATAAATACATTAGCATAAAATGTGTTGTAATTAGTATAGTGAGTTCTAAAATGTGGTTATTTTAATTATTACGTAATTACTTATGCAATGCAAAGCTGTTTCACAAATTAGTAGAATTCCTTAGTAGTAATTTGCAAACTACGCATGGCCGCACTTATATATGGTGATTGGCGCTTTATTTAGTAGAAAGAGACACACTCCACCCATGTCGTGGTACTCTTCGGAACGATTTTGAAGCGCGTGTTGACATTCCGGGTAAAATGTAACTTCCTTGGACATTTATCTCATTATCTCATGTCAGCTGTACTCCGTAGTCTTACGGATGTGAAAAAATAATCGATTACTAATAGATTTAAAAAAAGTAAAAACCAATTTAATACCTAAGTGATTTTATTTTTATAAATAATTGATTAATAATCGTTTTTTTATAATCTTTCAATCAATTATTACCTAGTTTTCATCTGTAACCCCCACATTAAGTTTTGGTCTTTTGGGCCGGAGCCCGAAACGCAAATTGTCAAAGAATACATACTATCTCCATAATATTACATTAACCTCTTGCATCTCTTTTTCTTTTACTGTCGATAGGGAAGCGCTTGACCATGATCTGGCTTGATGGTAAGCTAAGATGCGGCCTTATATGGAACGTGCTTCCCTAGAACTGTTCCTGTTTACTCTTCTCTTGAAGATCCCCAGGTTGTATCCGTCGGGGAATACAGACTCAGGTAGCATATTCCAGTCCCTTGCGGTTCGGATCAAGAATGTCGAGTCGAACCGCTTTGTTCGGCTACGTGGAACGTCCACCATATGGCGATGCCTAATATCTGTGCGCCTCGACGATCGATAGAAAAAAGGGGATGGTGGAATTTAAATCGTGCAATACAGCGCACTCTCCAAAATGTATCCGATAAAAGACCGATAAACTAGCCACTCTGCGGCGATGAGCGAGGCTCTTGAGTTTTTTGCCTACAAGATCATCGTCGTTTATGTGCCTCTTGGCACCCCTTTCTATCGCCTTAGGCGTCTCCAGCTGGTATTCGGCGGATCCATCCGAGAGGTGAGAGCAGTATTCCATGCACGAACGGACTTGTGCTTGATAAAGATTGAGCAACTGTCCCGGGCTGAAATACTGTGTCACCTTCGCCAGAACACCACGCTTTCTCTTGAATATTCGCGCTACACTCTGACAGTGGAGCTCGGATACTCGCGCGTTTCGCGGGAATGGTGACGCAAATTCTATGTTAAATAAAAAATAGTTTTATTCTAAAATATAACCATATTTTATTATTCTGTATTGATTGACAGCTGTGTTAATTTTTTTTAAATATTGTTTAGGATATTTCACATTCACATTATATGATTTTTTTGAGATCATAAATATCAACACTAAAATTTACGAAAATAAATAAAAATTGGTACCGTCATACCCAAAGCGCTGATATCATTAAGTTGGTCATTAACGAAATATATGTTTTATTAATTGATATTTACGGTTTTTTGATAAAATTATTATCTAAACTGTTAGATTTTGAACTAATCTTGATTATAAAAAAAGTTTACTTGTTAATTAATACGTCAAAACACTTTTAAATTAACCTGTATCATAAAGTGCAACCAACACATAACACACAGCACGAATCAAAATGGCGAACAAAGTTCTTTTATTTTTCCCAAGGAAGTTACATTCTACCCGGAATGCTTACACGCGCTTCAAAATCGTTCCGAAGAGTACCACGACATGAGTGGAGTGTGTCTCTTTCTACTAAATAAAGCGCCAATCGCCATGTATAAGTGTGGCCATGCCTAGTTTGCAAATTACTACTAAGTAATTCTACTAATTTGAGAAACAGTTTTTGCATTGCATAAGTAATTACGTAATAATTAAAATAACCACATTTTAGAACTCACTATACTAATTACAACACATTTTATGCTAATGTATTTATCGACGTGTATGAATAAAAGGGATTTAACGATTACCGAATATATAAAAATCTACCATCAGATAGTTTTATTTACACTGGCAATTGCAAGAAAGGGACAACATCCACCCTTGTCATTGTCTTGCTCTGTGCTCAGAACGTTTTTCCCATCTGTTAAGTAAGAAACAAATGTCAACTTTATTTGTAACGCGATAAAGCATATTTTATTTTTTAAATTTTGCTTCGTAGTAATTCCAGTTATATAAGTTCCTTGGTATATAGCAAGGAACTTATATACGATAACTGGAATTACTACGAAGCAGTATTTGAAAAATAAAAATGTACTTTATTTCGTTCTTAATAAAGTTGACATTTGTTTTGTACATAACAGAGGGGGAAAACGTTCTGAACAAGACAACGACATGAGTGGATGTTGTCCCTTTCTTACAATTGCCAGTGTAGATAAAACTTTCGGATGTTAGATTTTTATATATTCGTTAATCGTTAAATCCCTTTTGTTCATACACATCGATAGATACATTAGCATAAAATGTATTGTAATTAACATAGTGAGTTCTAAAATGTGCTTATTTTAATTATTACGTAATTACTTATGCAATGCAAAAACTGTTTCTCGAATAGTAGAATTATTTAGTAGTAATTTGCAAACTACGCATGGCCACCCTTATATATATATATATATATATATATATATATATATATATATATATATATATATATATATATATATATATATATATATATATATATATGGCGATTGGCGCTTTATTTAGTAGAAAGAGACACACTCCACTCATGTCGTGGTACTCTTCAGAACGATTTTGAAGCGCGTGTAAGCATTCCGGGTAGAATGTAACTTCCTTGGTCTGTAGTCAATTGTATTATTTATTTAAGTACCTATCCAGTATCCGGATCTGTCATGCATATTTCTCTCTAATCTCTGCTGTCATGATTCCGATCTTTCCGTCGATTCTCTGCACATTGTGAAAATATGTTTGCAACTTTTACAAACCAATTATTTGTTGACTGTTTTTATTTGTACATAAAGAAACGTTATGTTACCGCTTAATATTTGTACTGTTACCCAGTAGGCTAGTACTAAACTTAGTGTTAGTGAAAAAACTAATTGCAATCCAATTTTATTAACAAGCAGAAAATGAAAAAAAGGACGATTATAACCATTGGAGAGAAAAGTGTCAGTAACCATTTTTGATTTTACAATTTCTGCAGTGAGTTGTCAAGCAGAATTGTGACATAAAATGATATGAATGTAATTGGGAAATAATATGACTGGCGAATGGTCATTCATTTGTTGTTTTAAATTATTTTCATTCATACATATTTCTGTCATTAATTTACCCACTATAGAATAAGATGGTAATGTTTCGGGACGGACATAACGGGACTATTTCATCATGTATTATTTAGTACTAGTTGAGTTGACATTAAAAACGGTCTGCACGCTTTTGGATTTCTATGTGGTAAGTTAGATTGGGGTTGGTTTCCCCTTTCTAATGATACTGCTTCCACCACACGGAAATGCGGTGCCTAGTTTTTTTATACCTATTTTTCTGAACTAGTAAGGAAACTACCTAAGTTGGGTTAGAACTAAAAATGTATAATTAAACGTGTAAGAGACAACCTCAGGGCAGAGCCTCCCCATCCTGGGGAGATCGGGTGGCGAAGCCCTCCACTAAACAGAAAAACTCACTCAATACCACAGCTGAAGTAAGTTAGGTTTTCATTAGATCCCACACTCAGAAATACGAGCCTTCCATCAACATGCTCCTACCCAACTTGTTACAGAAATATTTAGTATTTTATTGCAATTATGATGATAAAAAATGCAGCTCTCTGCCATATGCCGCCCGGGCGGCGCTCTTGCTGAATATACCTAAACTGTGGAGTGAGAACCCCTTCTATTGTGGCAGAAATTGGTAAGGCGGTGGTTGAGAATCCAGGTGAGATAGTGCGGAACTCAATCGCTAGTTGTTATGACGGTAGTGACACATAAAGCTAATTGTTTTCATTTTAGAAACTGTTCGACAGAATTGCAAATGGGTATATTTTTTAAAGGGAGCTTGGACCAATATAGAGTAAATGACTACAGATTTCAATAGAGATTATCGTTAGAAAGGTCTTGAAAGTACATTTTAGTGTTAGGGCTTAAATAATTTTAAAGGAATAAATTTTTGTTTATGTCATAACATAGCAAACAAGCAGATGTGTCTCCTGATGGGAAGAGTCAACCATCACCTATAGACACCAAAGTTGTTAATGGTGTGTTGGTGTGAGCTGCCTTGTGGCGAAGTCTAATGTCACTTGCATATGTTTATTGACTACCTTACCTCCCAAACTGGAACAAGACAGTGACAAGCATTCATGCTATTGCAGCAAGAATAGGTAAGGCAGTGATACCAGACCTGGGTGAGACAATGCAGAACTCTACCACCTAGTATCCACGATGGTAGTGACTCAAAAACCCAATCGGCTGCCTTTTATGACCTGCCTGACAGAACGACAATTGGCCTTTTCTTCAAAGGAGCCCGGACCAACTTGGGAAAAATATAATTATATACTTAGCAATAATTTACCAAATTATGCTTAAAATTATTGTTTTAGGATTATTATACATGCAAATATTGTAAAGTCTTGCTACCAAAAGAAAACTTCAATGTCTTGCATCACAAGTGTTTTTCTGACGTTGATTTGGTTAATGAAGATATTTGTGCAGATCCTGACAGCTTTATATTTAGACGTATGTTCATTTTTTTTTAACATTTATTATAGCTAGATATTGATAGAATGTAATTTATTCACTTTACAGCACAGTGATCATTGGATAGCAATAATTAGTTTTTTTTTTAACTTAAAGAGAGAAATATAATTTAGTTGCACATAAATGCTTAACATTTTATTTATTATGTGTCATAATGCATTGTTATTGGGTTTGATTCCCAACAGGGACAAGCATTTGTATGATGTGAGAGATAAGAAGAATCTATATTAATATAAACGTGAAAGACTTGGTGGATGGATGTTTGTTACTCAATCACACCAAAACTACTAAACGTATTTGGATGAAATTTGTCACACAGGTAGATGATGACTTGGAATAGTACAGATGCTATTTTTTATCCCTGAAAAATTAGGTGATCCTGTGGAATTCGCCTAAAGCTTCTATAATGCAGCGGGCTGCACGCATCATTTACGGTCATATATTTTTTTGCTTCAGCTTACTTTATTGTTATTTATTGCTTATATGTTATTATTTATTTATTGCTTCTTTTATAATCTGATGAAAATCATTCCATCCGCATCCTTAATAGAAACTTGAACTATAATAAAAATATTTATTTATTTATTAAAACTCTTTATTGCACAAAATATACAACAGGCGAACTTAACGTCTATGGACATTCTCTTCTAGTTAACCTTCATTTGTAGTAAACTTGTAACGGGCAGTGCATAAAAAAAATACTAAGTATTATTTTGCAAATATTCCAACATTGTCATTTAATTTGTGTGATTTTTTGGTATAATATAATTACACAGACTCACATCACTTATCACTTTTTGTATGTTTGTATAAATTATCATTTATACATGCAAAATTTTGTGACAAATTTTGTGGTAATAATTTTAATTTTTTTTTTAAATTGCTATATGCATGCCAGACATCTAAACACACAATTTTTATGATCAGCTTTTAAGCCAAAACATACCAATAAGAAGTACTGACACTATTATAACAGTAACAGATTCCCCGTGTTGGTTCCGGGCTCCTTTGAAGAATAGACCAACTGCTGTTCTGCCAGGTAGGTCGTAAAAGGCGACCGATAGGCTATGCGAGTCACTACCATAGTGGCTACTAGGTGGTACAGTTCTGCATTGTCTCGCCCGGGTCTGGTACCACCGCCTTGCCTATTCCTGTCGCAATAAGGGTTTTTTTTTTTTACGGGAGATAATTAAAGCAGCATTATTTTATGTAAAACTCATTAATTTAAAAATTTACATATCTTAGTAGAGTTTTTACAGCTAGGTTATTATAAGAAACAAATAATTGTTATAGATTGATAACATGCAGACATGGGGATAACCCATTTTGCCAATCTACTAACTGCATATGTATATTGTATGTATATTGTCTGCCCGTAGGTTTAGATAAATATAATTAGCCTCTTTGTTTAGTGTAAAATTATTTACAATTGATCCGTAAGACTTTTTTCCTGTGCACTACCCGTTACTACAATTACAAGTTCAAGGTCACCAGTTGGTAGAAAATATCTTTCGACATTCAGTTCGCCTGTTGTATATTTTGTGCAATAAATAATCTATACATATAATAAAATTGTACGAAAGTCAAAACTGTACATTGAATATTTAAAAAAAAAATACTTGGGGCGTGATCTATAATCGATATCGAAGCCAAAAATATAGTGTTTAGAATTTTTGTCTATTTGTCTGTATGTCTGTTTGTCTGTATGTATGTCTGGGGTAAACTCAAAAAGTACTACATGGATTTACTTCAAATTTTGCATGAATATTACTAACAGGTCGGGTCAAGATATAGGCTACATATTATCACGCTATCACTTACGGGGGGAACCAGTGCGGAGTAAACGAAGTCAGCACGGACGAAGTCGCAGGCAACAGCTAGTAAATAAATAAAAAAAACTATTTAACTTGCAGGCTCAAAAAACCTAGAAGCTTATGAAACGGTCACAGAAAGGAAAGAGAAAGCGTGGTCAAGATACGATGAAATGCTAATAAATGCCATGAAAAATAGACCTTGCTTATGGGACTATGGTATACCAGCTAGACGAAACCCCCAAGTTGTGACAAGGGCTTGGACGGAGATAGTAGCGGAATTAGAAGGTATCTTAACAAATACTTAACCATACTTATTAGACACTTTTACTAATGCACTTGTACATTAATTTCACTTTTACACATAGATATCTTTTAATATATTACTCGACCGGTTTCAGTTTTTAAAACATCTTCAGGAATCAATGGAATTTTACTTGAAATACCTTAATTTAGCGGGAAGTATCAGAGATGGCCTGCAGGGTCAATCGCTTACTTTTTTTTTAAATTTAAAAGATTAAGAGATTCGTACAACAAAGCAAATAACAAGGAGAATGATTCGTTACCATTTGCCTTGGAAAAAGGCGACTAGCTTTACGTGTCACTACCATCGTGATTAATAAAAGGTAGAGTTCTGCAACACTCGCCCCGATCTTGTGTCAACGCCTTGCGTATTCTTGTCACAGAAGCGTCAATGCTCGTCATTGTTTGTTATCCTATGATATAAAAAGCAGATGGATCTCCTGATGGAAAGAGATAACAATCGACTATAAACATAATAGATGTTAAACTGACGTTGCTGATCTAGTGGCATGTTATGCCCCATACATTATTTTTTTAATATTGTTACGAGCTTCGAGTTCGTATTGTGTAATAATATACCACTTATATTAAAACCGTGTATAATACAACAAAAATATACAATACACCACAATGCAATACGTAAATACACTAATAAACACTAATAACACTCACTATATTAATACTAGAATTAACCGACTACACTGAATCACTAAACTTAAAAACTTTCCGTAACATTTTCCATTGTACTTACTTATATCGCTTCAGGCTGGTCGCCCGTGCTATCGCTTCCAATCGCTCTTTAAAACTGAACTCTATTTGCCAACACATCCCTATTTATACCCAAGGTAAAATTCGACCATATTCCGGAAAGTTCCGAAAATATCGCATAAACAATTATTCTTAATGTAACAAATACACCCTAATGCCATATAACAGAAGGTCAATTATGACATAGCTGCTTGGGTAATAGCGGCTATTGTTTATCAATAGAGCAGCTGTATCTTTCTTTTATTTCTAGATTTTTCCAGTGTTCTAACTCTTCACTTTTCTAGATATTATCATAAGATTGCAAACAAGCAGATGGATCTCCTGATGGATAGAGAATCTATCGCCTATAGACACCAAAGAATGTCTGTCAGCTACTTTACCTTTAAATGTATATACATATAATAAAATCGTAGGAAAGTCAAAACTGTACATTGAATATTTTTTTTAAAGAATACTTGGGGCGTGATCTACAATAGACATTGAAGCCAAAAATATAGTTTTTAGAATTTTTGTCTGTTTGTCTGTATGTCTGCTAAACTCAAAAAGTACTGCATGGATTTACTTCAAATTTTGCATGAATACTAACAGGTCGGGTCAACATATAGGCTACATATTATCACGCTATCACCTACGGGGGAGGAGCTGTGCGGAGTAAACGAAGTCCGCGCGGACGAAGTCGTGGGCAACAGCTAGTCTTAAATACAATATTAAACACTGATTCTATTGTGACATGTGATGATTTCTACCATAGACCACATGAATACTAATAGACACATAATTGGGAAGGAAACTTGTCGCTGCGCATATGAGCAAACGCTGATGTCACTATCAAAAATGGTCATATATTTGTAGATATATCATACTACTGACCCGCGCAGCTTCGCACGCTAGTAAATTAATAAGTCATCCAGATATCTTTTAATAAAAATTTCATCCCCTATTTCAGCCCTCCAGGGACTGATTTTTGAAAAAAAAAATTAGCCTATGTTTGACCCCGGATCTTCAAATATATTCATGCCAAATTTCATGAAAATCGGTCCAGCGGTTTAGCCGTGAAAGTGTAACAGACAGACAGTCAGACTTTCGCATTTATAATATTAGTATGGTTTGTGAAAAAATAGAAATAATGAAAATAAATATGTTTGCAATCGATATTGTTGCGAAAATCTAAAAAAGTGAAGAGTTATTTTTTCATATTGAAAGGTTAACAAAACAGATATACAATACGAATGTGAAAGGATGTAGGTACTGGGGAAGACCAAGACTGACCTACCATGATCAGATTGATCGAGTACAGTCCGAAGGTGGTGTCACGAGTCTTCGCAACCAGCGTGTGTATGAAGAGAGAGATGAATATGGAGGAAGCGAGACAAGCCTGCAAGGATCGTGATTTATGTATTGTCTCGCCAACCGACAAACCGGTAAATCGGAAAATCTGTAGACGTTCGGTTCTCTCTCCTTACCCCGTAAGAAATCTGGCGTGAAGATATGTATGTATGTAGAAATAAACCATGTTGTACTGTTTTATGGTTCCGAATAAGGTGACAAGATTTAAAAATTACCCTTGAAGTGATTTTATTTCATCGGTAAGTAGTATAACTCAGTATTTCTCTATGTAATTGAAAGCTACACTGACAAAATAAGAAATTGTCTTGAAAGGCGTAAAAAATAATGCTTCATATACATTTTTAGATCAGTTTGACGTAGAAACTATTAAGAAAAGATGGAAAAACTTAAGAGATTCATACAACAAAGCAAAGAAAAGGGAGAAAGATATAGCTTTAGGATTAATAAATCCTGATGATGCGAAACGAGAGGGCTTTCGGTTTTATAAAGAAATGGCGTTCTTAAGTGAAACCCCATCTTACACGTAAGTTTATTGAGTAGTCATGTTAATAGGATAAATAGTATCATCTCGCTGATTTACTGCGGATGAAGGCAGAGTGAACAGAATTCACATATCTCTCCGATTATATCGTTACATGAGACCGCAGACCTGGCTGGGGATAAGCGGGGCTTAATCAACCCCTAGGTCTTTACCTATGAAATTGTCGTTTTAAACTAAAGCGTATTTTTTCTATATATCTTTAATTCTATTAATCAAATTAATCACCCATGCAATCAATGCATCTTTGCCAACGCATGGGTAGCTTATTGATGCCCTTCTTGAAGAAATCAGCTGGACGGAAGGCAACAAATTCTTCAAAGGCATTTTGTACTGCCTCTCTGATTTTTTTCCCGCCAAGAAGTTATCCAAATTCTGGAAAAAGTAGAAGTCTGTAGGCGCAAGCTCTGGTGAGTACGGCGGATGACAGAGAACTTCCAACTCCAGCTCTTGAGGCTTGGAGATCGTCTGCTGTGCAGTATGAAGTCGCGCGTTGTCGTGCAAGAGCTACAAGTGCTTTTATTATTATTTTTGTTCCAAAAATATTGTTACGAATAATCTAGAAGCGTGTAGAGTTGGAGCGCGCGCGCGGTAATTATCTAGAAATAAAAGAAAGAGATAGCTACTCCTATTGACAAACAAATAGTTGACCTGGGCTATGCCGTAATGGACTTTGTGGGATATGGCATAAGGTTGAAAGTAGCGTGTACTAGGATTTATGACTCATAACATGTTTACGATAAGAAGTGAATCATTGTTTCCCGATACATTTAGATTTTTCTGGATCCAGCTAGGACTTTCCTCTGCCTATAAATACATATAATTAAATCTAAAATTTAATTATATAATTTAATTATATAAAAATTTAATAATATAATATAAATAATTTTTTCATCTTAAAATTAATAAAGGCTATAATCACTGCATAGTATAAAACAAAGTCACTTTCTCTATTTGTCCCTATGTATGCTTAAATCTTTAAGACTACGCAATGGATTTCGATGCGGTTTTTTTAACAGATAGATGGATTCTTGAGGAAGTTTTTAGTATATAAACCTTTCCGATATTCCCACGGGAACGAAAGCCATGCGGGTGAAACCGCGGACAGTAATGAAATAGGTACAAAATCAGATTTATTGAAATGAAATAATAATACAACTGAAAAATTATTATGAGCACAAAAATATAAATTTTATTCATTCTACGTCAGAAATAAATTGTTTTTTATACCCATATGATATCAAAATTACATATTTCCTCAAATTCATTTTTGAAACAAAAAAAATAATATTTAAAAAAATGTAGGTGCTGATTTAGTCCCTTTAATTCCCAGCCAGGTCTCCAGATCTGTGATGGGGTATAATCAGAGAGGTATGTTACGAGTTTTCAGCTTGCCGCAAATACCTACCCAAAATTATTAGTGTCAGATCTCCTACTATTGATGGATCCGGAGATCGATATCGGGACCTAATGGGCGCGGGAAGGAGATTTGCGGAGATTAGTATTTTCGAGACACCTCGAAAAAACCTTTAACACTTGCTTGCTTCGGGGATTTTTGTTTGTTAAGTTTTAAAGTTTCCCTACCGCGACATGACTGTTAAACTCATATATGTATTTTATTATTTTTAGGTCCGTGGATAATCTAGGTTTCAATGTAGATTTGGACGAACAATCTTGTGACATCTCTACACCCACAGATTCTTCTAAAGACAAACCGGCAGATAATGTTAAACGTAAGATACTTTTAGGGGTCATCCAAGAATTATGTCATTGTTTTTTTTTACTCTAACCCCCTCGACATTTGAATTCTTCAAATATCTGTGAACTATACCCATATCTCTAAAACCACTGAAGCGATGTTGATGAACTAGGTCTGTTCCCTAAGTTGAAGTAATTTGATATGAGTTTTTTTTTATAGAAGAGGGGGCAAACAATTAGGAGGTACACCTGATGGTAAGTGATCACATCCGCCCATGGATATCCGCAATACCAGAGGTCTTGCAGTTTGTTTTGTCGACCTTTTAAAAATGAGTAAGCTCACTTCTTGTATGTCCCCAAGTCGTGTCCGTCCGGATGATTGATGATATACGCACTCAGACTGACTGGTGAGTTACCTTCAATATTTATGGACGTGATAGTTGGCGATCATATATGATGTGAAAAAATAGCATTAAAAATAAATATTAAAATACTTCTTAGTAAACAGTACACCGCGAATCCTATATTTACCTGCGCCATAGTTGGACACCGCGCGGACGCACGTGTCGCGCAGGCTGCTATCAACACAGAATAGTGGGGGGTGGTGGCGGCGTGTCCTTGATGTCGACTAGCGCGTACTAGTATCTTTCAGTGTTACCACAGTGTTACTTTTTAAGCGTACTAGAGAGTATAATATCCACATTTCACTTATTTTAAAGAAATATTGGTCAAAAATTAAGCCCCTAATTTTAATATTTCATTTTAACGAGAATCGAATACCGAGCACTCTCCAGAAGTATCGAAGGTAACTTACCAGTCAGTCTCTCTCTCTCTCTCTCTCTCTCTCTCTCTCTCTCTGTGTGTGTGTGTGTGTATATCTTCTCTTAGCTTACCATCAGGCAAGATCATGGTCAAGCGCTTCCCTATCGATAATTAAAAAAAACTTGAACAAGCTGAAGTTTCAGTATGGTCGGTCACTATTTATCTGATTTGACCCCTCCAACCTTCCCACTCCCCTCTACCCCTCCCCCTCCCGCCCTCCCCCACTCACCCCATCTCCCTCCCTCCGCTTTTTTTAGTACTAAAATGAGGCACTTTAAATTACGATATTTTTCTTATTTTAATAAAAATATATATTTTTTGATAATTCATTGACCTACCTATTATACTTCTTCGGATCGGGTTTCTTTACATTCTGTATAAATAAATATAAATATTCACGGGTAGAGATGTGATAAACGGCTTTTAATTATTAACACGTTTAAAGGTTTTGCTTATACTTTTAAGCGTGCTTAAAAAAGCGCTTTTCGTTTAAACGCTTTTTGAAACAAAAGTTGTTGATCGTTGAGGTCGATTATAAAACGAAAATTTAAGTGAATTAGTGGGGACCGCTAAAGCCGAGAGCTAAAAAAGCGTTCAAAGTTTTGTGTTTTGTTAGTGTTATTACTTTTTACTAGCTTATAGAAATGACGTGTTATCAAATACAATACAAATTATTATACAATACTAGCTGACCCAACAAACGTTGTTTTGCCATATAAATTATTGAATTAAAAATAGGGGTTGATGATAGAAATGTGAATATTAGGGTTGTATGTGTTTTTAATGCTACTTTATAAAAAAAAAATTGTCCTAAAAAGAAAAAAAAAACAATGTTAGGGGTGGACAACCCTTATCACTTAGGGATATAAAAAATAAACAGTAGCCGATTTTCAGACCTACTGAATATGCATATAAAATTTCAGAAAAATCGGTCTAGCCGTTTCGGAGGAGTATGGTAAATTACATTGTAATACGAGAATTTTATATATGAGATACTTTATCAATCAATCAACTTCCCTTCTTACTTTTTAGACTTAGGACTATCTGAAATGAATAGTAACACAATATACACTTTTTTATCCATAACCAAATTTCAATAATTAATATAAACAAAATTACTTTGAAAATTTGTAAAGGGATTCGTGTCATGTTCGTACGCGCGCTAAGTAAAATAAACAATTGATGAGCTCGTCGAATTTCTTCAACAACGAAAAGCGTACTGTTGAAAAAATGTTAAGTTGTTAATTCGTTGTAAAAAGTACTAATCAACCAAAAACGGAGCGTTGTCAGCTGCTTAATACGATAACCAATCCAAATTGTTATTGTTTCTTATAGGAATAGTAATAAGGTTGTTAATCCATTAAAATGAAAAATTATATTGAGTCTTAGAGTATAGAAGTCAATTTCTTTAATATATTTTGTTTTGAATTTTAACGTTATTGAAATAAGGTTACTTTTCGTCAATCATGCTAATGTGGTATTTAAATTTTTGTATCTTAAACATCAACGTTTAAACGAAAACAGCTTAAATCCGTAAGCGCGCTTATAGGCTTATTTTGAAAAGCCTAATTTTTTAAACCTATTTCGTTTAAACGCCCACGACTATTCACGGGACAAATTACACTTACTGATCGAACCCAAAAGTAAGCAAATTATTTGCTATGTAGTTAAGGTACGCAAAATATTCGTATATGTATAGTGTCTGGCGAGAATCGACAAGTATATCAACTGCCTTATTTTTAATTATCTCCAGAGAAGGCTAATGCCTGACATTAAGATTGTTACTATCAATTTGGTAGTGGAGTTCTTGTTCTGCAAGATTTCGCCCGGGGCTCGTACTACCGCCTTAGGGATATATTCTTGCAATATTGTCGGTGTTTGCCGCTGTTGCGTTTCACTGTGATGGTAGTTCTATATTCTTATTTATTAAACAGTTGTCAACTTGCTACAGTGTTGTTAATGCGTGCCTACCTTACATTACATGGTGGCAGCGGTGGCATTATTATCTTTGATGTCTAAAGACGATGGTTATTCTTTCTATTAAGAGAGCCATCTGCTTCTTTTCTTTTTTTTATATCATAAGATAGCGTACAAGTAGATGGGTTTCGTGATAGAAAGAGTCAGTCATCGCCACCACCTCCAGTCCGCGCACGAGCTCCGAGGAATTTTGCGGAATGTTGACGTGCAGTGAATTAGTCAATATTACACAGAGCACACTCGTCGCTACCTCAGTCCTCGATTCCTCGGAGCTCGCGCGCGGACTGTAGTAGCCAATCTTATGATAGATATAAAAATTCTATATTTGAAGTCAGTTTAATATTTTATTAAATACTACTGTTTTTATTTTTTAATTACAGGTAAAAAACGTAGAATGGAAGCAACAAAATTCCAGAAAGATCTCATACAATTCATAACAAAAAACATTGATCCTCCAAAGGAGATGGACCGCACGGACGGATTTCTTCTGCACCTGGGAGAAGTGATGCGAAGGCTGCCTTACCGGAACAGGCGTCTGTTGGAGGTCAGCATATCCAAACTGGTGTTGGAAGCTGAGGAGGAATGTGGGTTGTTGGACCAGTCTTAGCCAACCATTAATATCTCTTGCGGAGGCATTGGATCAAATGTCAAGAATTTGACTTCTCCGTTTCACTTTGATTTACTAGTGTACCTACTCATAGATGACTGCACCATTAACATCTTTGGTGCCTATAGGCGATGGTTTCTCTTTTCATCAGAATAGCCATCTCCTTGTTCGCTATCTAATGATATAAAAAAGGCTCACCTAAAGGTTAGTTAGTGATCAGCACTGTCTGTGTACAACTGTATCATCAAAAGCCTTGCAGTTGAGTTGACAGTAATGCCTACATATTGTGAAACACAGCAATGGGCCTATTCGGCGGACCTAAGATCTTAGTAATCTAAGTTAGCCACTCAGAATTCTGAACTAAATTTTCAGCTGGAATTCTTTTATAAATACCTAACTTTCCAACGTCGTCATGTTACTCAGTACGTCATGTGCAAATAACCCATCGACCACACAGCCCATAGACGCCTAATGTTCGATTTTCCGTATTGAATGCATTCTGGCAACTAGCTGAGCTGAGCTGCAACATCGTGATTGGCTTACTCAAGGCCACAGTGAAAGATAGTGATGTACAGAGAATCTGATTGGTCGACACTGCTTGGGTATTGGTGCATGGACATTTACATCGGAACTATAAGTCAGATGTGTTGACAGAAGCCATTCGCCTGTTATTAGGGGTCTATGGGTTACATCTATGAGTTGTGTGGTCGGTGAAATAACCATTGTAAATTTTCCGTGTAAAATTCTGACACTACAGAAGTTTTAAATAGCGAAAGATAGAAAGTGTCCGGGCCGAAACTGTGTTCCTAGGCACCCAGAACAACAATTTATAAATCCTTATTATCTAATTCAAGTTACTGAGATCTTAGTTCAGCCGAACACGTCCAATAATAGGACCTGCCGCTATTGCGTTAGAAAAAACAGTAGCACTAATCCGGGAGTTCAGATACTTGATTTTTGTAAATAAATGTATTAAAATGTAAATAATATAAACCTAATAAAAAACATGTTTTATTTTGTAATGAGATTTCAACAATTATAAGTAAACATATCTCCTAATGGACGGAGTGAATCCCTACCTTCGCCTTAAAACATAATTTTATCACGCCGCGCACGTCTAAGAAATGTCTTAAGAAAGCACTTCCATTTACTCCGTGGGACTATGCATCTTGGGTATTTTATATCAATGGTTTGGAGGTAAATTTTAGTAAGAGTAGCCGATCTGACAGCAGGCGCTTAAAAAGCTAGCAATGAGTGACCATGTGAGAAGTAAATATTCACTGGATATTTATATTCACGAATTAACCTCGAAGTAAACAAATTAGTGGTTTGTGATTAAGGTGTGAGTCCAATTAGTCAATACTATCACTCATCTCGCAATATCATATCATCATACTCATCACGCAATTAGTAAAGGAGCCCACGACATAAAATCTAGTCCCATAAGACTACCAGATGATATATCTACACAGATACGTCATTAATGGGGTAATACGAAATGGCTATGCTGCAAAGGGAAAACCTGGCGGCGCTATTAAAAAGAAATAAAAAATATCCGATTTCTAGTAAGATAAGACTATCTTTCGTCTGTTCCTCAATGTACGGGAGGGGTAGGAATATACGAAAATGCAGTGCTGCATGTTCCCACGATTGGCCTTATCAATGGCAGCAGCATGATAAGTGACGCCTCCTACCTAAGTATCTGGGTATC
Source organism: Apodemia mormo (assembly GCA_036924255.1). NCBI lineage: Eukaryota > Metazoa > Arthropoda > Insecta > Lepidoptera > Riodinidae > Apodemia > Apodemia mormo. The sequence continues at coordinate 4,681,356 of JAUPFN010000024.1, read as the reverse complement.
GGTGTATCAAAAAAACCAAATCTTATCTGAAAGATCATCAATTTCTGTGCAAGAAAAAGCACTGCTGCATATTACAATGGAGAAAGTATATATATAACTAATAAGTATACATATAACAATGGAGAAAGTGGATGCTGCGGCGATTGAATGTCGCCCACTGCACAACTGAAATCGGCGTTTCTATTTGGTTTTGTCAGCAATCATTGAACACCTGTGCCAGCACAGACTAATTAGTGTACTACTGTGCCAGTGCCACGGTCAATTTTGAATAATTTTACCACAGACCATATGAATAGGTACCTACTAAAAGACATGCCATTGGAAAGGAAACGTGTCACCATATGCGCGATGACACGTACGAGCAAACGCTCCTATTACTGAATTTTTTTTATAAAGAACACTGGCCACGCTTCATATATCGGTTGGACTCGTAAATTGAATATCATGTCTTATAACGAAATTCGTGTCAGAATTGTTGTTTTATTATTTAAAAACGAGTTTCATTTATAAGGGTCTCTAAAGAAGTATTAATATTTTGACTTTTTATAAATTACTGACGTTTTGCAATAGGAGTTGTCGGTTTTGTCGTATTTAGATTTATCAAAATGGTGTCTTAATGGACGAATGAGCTCAAATATTATATATTTTGATAAATTAAATAGCAATATATAATTACTTTTACTACTTTCTTTCTAAAAATTATTTTACAGCGGTGACGAGACTACTATTTGATGCTTTTTGATGGACACGTCTTCTATTCACAGAGCTGGGTTTTCCTTCTCTATACTCCATGTGTAAAACAAAAACATTTAACATGGCGGAATTGTTTATTTTAAAATTAGGTAGTATTTAGCAAAGAGTATACAATACTTTAGGTAGGTACGTCGAATTGCTCACCATGGAGACTTACAAAAAAACTTAAATTTTTCTAATACATTTTTCGAGAATTTCTATATTGCTAATTAATATTTAAAAAAAATACCTATTTTTTAAGATATATTACGATTTCAGACAAGACAAAGGCCATTGTGGCCAGCCATCTTTGTAGGTAATGTTGTGAAAAAATAGGAATAAAGCATGTTGTACTGTTGTATCGTACTGAATGAGATGACAAGGTTTAAAAATTACCCATGAAATGATTTTATTTCGTTGGTAAATACTATTCTGTATTTCTGTATGTAATTGTAAGCTACGCTGACAAACTGAGAAATTATCTTGAAAGGCGTATCCATTTAATCCGTGAATTTTACTGATCGTTAATTGTTTTCTTAATTTTTGATTTTGATTTTTCTTTTTTGTCAACCGGTTAAAACGGTTATTGATGGATATTGAATATTTTATAAGAAATATTTTTATTTTTCAGCAGTATTTATTATCTTCTTTAAATTTTATATACTACTTAAGGATTTATAGGTAATTCCGTGATTTATAGTGTTTCGAAGTCAACTTCAATCCAAATAGTTTCGACATGTTCGTCTGTTTAGCTTGTGTTAATGTTAATCGAACAATTCTATGCACTACTAATATTGTTATTATCTGATTAAGTTAGATTAACTGGTGAAGAATGCCACTTTACAATTAAGTCCACCTTTGTACATTATTGTGAATAAATTTAAATAAATAAAAAGATATTTTTAGGACGTACAAGATTAGCTAGCAGCCGTTTTTGGTGGCCTTAACTTACAAAGTAAAATGGGGGCATTTGAATTATTTCGAAGTATCTATATAAGAGTTTCCTGGCAATATCTTAGCAAAGAATTTTAACAATTTACCTTAGGTTTTGAGATTAGAACTTAGAAGTACTGTACACACCTTAGGTACACAACAAGGAACTTATATACGATAACTAAGATAACGAAGCAATATTTGATAAATAAAAATGTACTTTATTTCGTTAACAATAAAGTTGACTTTTGTTTCTTACTTAACAGAGGGGAAAACGTTCTGTGCAGACAACGACAAGAGTGGATGCTGTCCCTTTCTTGCAATTGCCAGTTTAAATAAAACTATCTGATGGTATATTTTTATATATTCGATACTCGTTAAATCCCTTTTATTCATACACGTCGATAAATACATTAGCATAAAATGTATTGTAATTAACATAGTGAGTTCTAAAATGTGCTTATTTTAATTATTACGTAATTACTTATGCAATGCAAAAACGGTTTCTCAAATTAGTAGAATTACTTAGTAGTAATTTGCAAACTACGCATGGCGGCACTTACTATGCGTTCCAAATAAGAATAGGACTGTCAGGATGATATATTGCTCCGCATTTTGCAAAAACTTCGTAGGTAAGTGATGAGTAAGGTGGGCAAAAAATTCTAACAAAGAAATACTTAAAAAAATAATTTCATTCTAATTGATATATTTTTTATTTAGATTCCCATCAGATTATGTAGCCATGTATTAAAATAAGGTGTAAAATAACTAACACGACTTTTATAAATACGTATATTTAGATAAACGGCCAGACTGATATATTTTACTGTTTTTTATTGATGAACTTTAATACTTTTTAGTCTATTCTGGACAAAGACAGCCCAAACCCACAAAAATCGCAACAAAATTGGCTCCGTCGTTTTTGACTTGTAAGTGGTGTAAATAACACGATATCTTTATATAATATATAGATGAACAGCTAGACAGATGCTTTTTACTATTTTTTATTGATAAAATAATATTATTAAAACGTTATTTGTTTTTCAATAAATCAGCAATATTTTTGAACAAATATTTTTTTGCTGACATTACTAATTTCACACTTGTGGTATGAAGTTGATAACAAGCGCAATCCTATTCTTAGTTGGAACGCATAGTATTACATTATGGCGATTGGCGCTTTATTTAGTAGAAAGAGACACACTGCACCTATGTCGTGGTACTCTTCGGAACGATTTCGAAGCGCGTGTGAATATTCCGGGTAGAATGTAACTTCCTTGGTACACACCCAATTACTAAGTATAATCTGTGTCTATATGAAATGGGAATTGTCACTTGAAGACAAAATCATGACAAAATTGACAATTACGTCTAAACTTTACAGATGACGCATACTTTCTCAAAAAAAGTGAATATCGAAAGAGTTAAATTTCGACACAATTACACTATTTTTTAATTTATGTCCGTATTCCTAGTTTAGTAGGATCAAAGTGAATTTAGTTTATATAATAAATTAAGCAGTATGAGTTTCCTGGGCAAGTTATTCGGTGGGAAAAAAGAAGAAAAGGGTCCCACGACACACGAAGCAATACAGAAGTTACGTGAAACTGAGGAGTTATTAATAAAAAAACAGGATTTCTTAGAGAAAAAGATCGAAGTTGAAATACAGACAGCTAGGAAAAACGGCACAAAGAATAAACGAGGTGAGTAAACAATGGATACACATTAACTACGTTCGTCTTGATGTTATTTGTCGGAATGACATTGAATCATATGTAATCATATGTTTAACGAATTTTATTGCACTTTCAATTGTATTCGTTTACAATGGAATTAATAACATTTTACATATATTTCAAATTATAATTGGAAAAAGATTGGCTTTTTGCAGTTTGACTGACTTATTTATCAAAGTACAGTTCAAAACATTACACGGGTCGGGTGAAAACGAGACAAAAAGATATGACTAAGAAATCTGCTTTAAAAAATTTGTTAAGTCCCTAAAGGGTTAAATCCTCAAAAATCCTTAAGTCCTTAATAACAAGATGAAGTGTTTAACAACAGCTATTAAAATAGGTATATGATTATTTTTATCTAATTGAATAGCAAGTTAACAAGTTGTTCTCATGATAATAATAAGAGATATAATATTAGACATACTATATAGACTGAATTTGTATTATAATATTATAAATATGACATATTGAATGTATGTTTGTTACTCAATTATGCCAAAACCGCTGAATCGATTTGGATGAAATTTGACATAAATGTAGATGTGACCTGGAATAGCGTCCCAGAAAAATATATTGTTTCTGTGGGATCCACCTAAAATTTATATAAAGTGAGCTGCAGCATGGAACTAGCTGAATAATACATTAAATGCTGGAGGTAAAAATGTAAAGTCTGTATTATAAAATTAAATTGACATTAAACTATTTTATTTTAATATACATAACTATGTTATGACCTATAACAGAGCTGTTCAATGCATGGCCCGCGGGCCGCATGGGGTTCGCCTCTTATAATTGTGCGGCCCGCGAAGTGTTTTTAATCTACCACAACATACTTAAGAATTTACTGGCTTTCACATGCATAAGATGTAATAAATCTCACAAGATAAGCTCTCCTTTTGCAGTACTATGTTTATTTCATAATTTTCCTTAACTGTACTTGTGTGTTTTGTTATTTGAAAAGTGAGTTGCCTTTGCGGCCCTCCAATCTCTTTGGTAACTCATATTAGCCCAGGATGGTATCTGGCTTGGACAGCCCCCGACCTATAACAATAATCAAAGTAAATAATGAAAACAAAGACACAATGGCATGACAATGACAAAAACACATTTCAGTTTTAATTATTTCCTATAATGATTTATAATAACTCCAGTGAAACAGTCATCCTGCTAAATTTTATGTACGGTTCCTATATCTGTCAAATAAGTTATTTTAGTTACAAGTAGTAATGATTTCTATAAGGAATAAGCTAAAAATGTTCTTGTAAATGTCAATTTACCGAATGACCGAAAAACTTGCAGAAATCCTCATTATTAAATTGGTTTCTAATGTTTACTGCTACGAATGAAGGATCGTTCATTATAGGAACCAGGCATTAGTCTTACGCCATTGCCTTGTAGACTAAAATGCTTTGCCATATTGTATATTTATATACAGCCAACTGTGCATTTTTACTAGAACAGAATGACTCATCACTTTAAGAAATGAGTACAAATTTTTGTAATAAATGACAATGTTAAAAGTTAAATACTGTGTAATAGAAATCCAGTTATCTGATTTTAAAAGCTGCTTTTGTCATATTAAAATTATTATTTTGCATTTACAGAATAATTATGTTCATATGACACATATTGCATCACAATCTAAAACAGTTGTCTAGATATTTTTACATGCGTTTATTAATGAATATGTATTTTGATTGCCTCGCAATCTAGTGATTTTTTCCCATGTTGGTCTGTCCCCCTTTGAAAAATAGACCATCAGTAATTCTGCCAGAAAGGTCCTAAAAGGTGAACAATTGACTATAATATGAATTATGAGTCAATACTATGAGTTCTGCAATGTCTCCTTCGGGTCTGGTACTACTGCCTTTCCTATTCCTGCCATACCCTACATATATGTACTACACGATACCTGGTCCTGTTTGGAGGGCTAATTAGCTGGTAAATTTATGGGGAATTAACAATGGCAATGTACCTATGGTAGGAGATGGTAGAGTTTGTTATTTTATGAAATAAAATTGATTCTATACTTTTCGTTGTTGAAAGAAAGAAAGAAAGAAATCATTTATTTGCCAGAATATGGGAGTTACAAGTTATTAAAATTTGATTAAGTTACCAACATATTCTACCATGATATGGTGTGCAAATATTTTAAAATTATAATTATTTATCATTAAACTAAAAATGTTGTGAGTCGATTTTTACAATTACTACCGGATCGGAACGTGGCCACACACTGAGAAGATCCGGCGGAAGAAACTCAGCGGGCTTGTTTTTTTTTTTTTTTTTAATTATAGTTACATGATACAATTACACACATTAATTGACATCACAACTTATTTCTATGAATTACAAAATTAATTTTTGATTAATTAAAATATTGACATTTTACAAAGTTTAAACACAGAAGAAAGATAATAGATAATTTGTATCAATTTAGTTAAGTTGTACAATTTAATGTATATTTATCAACATGTTCTACCTTATAAACAAAATTTTTTAATATGCAATTTTATAAATTACAATTTTTTAATTTATAAAATTGCATATAAATTTTTTAATATGCAATTTTATAAATTGCAATTTTATAAATTGTTGGCACATAGAGTAACCCATTTTAATACAATATTTATTAATTAAATCACTTGTACTGTTTTACAATAACTTTTATTTAATTATGTTTCACAATATGCTTATTGTGAAACAGCACAAGTGATTTAATTCATAAATATTGTATTAAAATAAAATTGAACTTAGCTTAGATCACAAAGTTTCTTGTTAGATCTCTGGGTCTGGAAATTATGTGAGTTTTGCAACTAAAAATCTCAGTAGTAACCATAGGCATACCGAGGGAGGGGCAGGGAGGGACAGCTGCCCCCCCATCCCCCTGGAAATTGTTTACCTCTCTACTAACTATGTACTGTTGTAGATAAAAATATAATAACTTAAAGATTGGTTCTCCATCCCGTGATGGCACACGACAATATTTTGGGCCCGTCAATGATCACGAAATTCACTATGAGCTAAGAAAAAAAGTGTTAAATAGTTAAGTATTTTATGACGATCAAACGAGATTTTTGTAGTAAATAAAAAGTTTTGATAGTATTTATTGTTATTATTTTCCAAATAATCAGAAAGTCAAAATTATTTGATGGCATGTCTATGACTTTATCAAACATTCTTTAGAAAAAATGGCACGTTGATGCATAATGGTTCGCCCACCCTGGTATATGGTAATGCCACATGCTGAATTTTTTCAGTTACCTAAGTACTCTCCAAATTGAAAAATAACAGTGGCAAGCTTTGAGTATTGTTGGAGGAATAGGTAAAGTTATGGTTCTAAACTCAGGCGAAACTCTAGTCATGCAGTAGTCACAATTGTAAGGACAATGTTGACCAATATTTTGGCTTTTAGGAACTGCCTGTCAGAATGGCAGTAGTGCTGGATCATTGATATAAAAAACCCAAGGTGCACAGTTCCGAACAAAACAGACTCTCAAAAGTGTCGCTAATTTCATTTAAGTAGTTATAGATATTTCAAAAACATATGTCTTTGCATATCCAACCTCAAGCGCAAGATTTATAGTTGTTTTTACAAAGCAATGTAGAAAATGAAATAAAACTGACAGTGTCGCGAACGACGCGATTCTATTTGAAATTAAAACACAATTTGAAATTGTGCACTCATTTTTGGAGGATGTTTTTGAGACACTGATTGTGTATCTTAGGTTTTTTTTATATCAGTGTGCTGGATCAATGGTTGCTTGATGTTAAGAACAAGCCATAGTCATAATAGGGTAATATAAATCACCACCTATTTCACATACATAAACAGGCAAATTTTGGTGAAGGTTTTATTGAAGTTCAGCTCACACTGTGTACCCTAGAAGGGAATAAGTTGATGATATTATTTACTAACAATTCTTGCAAATTTGTTTTAGTTGACTTAACATGTTAAGCTGAAGAAAAAAGTATCTTCAGGCCCGTATCCAGAGGTACATCCAATTCACTCACGATTAGTCAAAGATACTCTAATAGGTGGCTAGCCTATCGCCAACCGGGCACTTATCAAATCCTGGCAATGTTGTTTTTGTTTGAAAACTGAAAAAATACATTTGAATTGCCCAACCCCGGAATCAAACCTCGGACCTCGTGTGGGCAACAGAAAGACTAAAAAAAAAAGAGAATAAATAAGACTAAAGCAACAGACTAGACCACTAAACTACAGAGGCCACAGAGGCATTAGAGCTTTGAGGAAAATATAATATTAGTAAGAAATAATAGTAAGAAATTGAGCTTGGTGTAAGAATGGAATATTTTGTCCAGGTTTTGGTACTTTCGCTGCTTTACAGTAAACTACTGCATCTCACCACACGCATAGCAATGCATCATTAATGTGTTTTGTGTTTATAGATGATGATTGACTCTTTCCATCAGGAGGTCATCTGCTGTGTATTATCCTATGATAGAAAAAAATAAAAGATTTGAATATGGCCACAGGTGCTGAACGTAGCTACACATCAACTAAACTGAATAATAATTTATGTATTTGATTATTTTCATTTATTACATACGTGCATTTATTACTTTACGATAAATTGCGCCGCATCAAGTTTTAGTTAGTTATTTATAAAAAAATCTTAGTATTCTTATTTCATATGATATTTTAGGTTGCTACATTTTATTCCTTGGATGAGAACATAGTTACTACTATTAAGGCGCGGTGTTAGCTCAACATTCACAAAACTGAATTTTTTTACATTTGAGTACGAAGAAACTCAAGGAAAATATCCCACGCAAAAAATACAGAGCATAGAAAAAGGTCTAAAGAAAAATGTTAACCGAATAGAATATTAAATATCTGTTCAATATTTTGTAACGTGTGAATCCCGCTACCTAATAATTCGTTACAATGTTCGGACAAAATAACTTTTGCATTTAGTATAGTCAATAAAGACTGTTAAATTATGAGTTGTGCCGAACACATCTTAAATGGCATAGATACAATTTACGTATGACATCCCTTTGTCAATGTCATAGCGTAAAGTTCAGTCACTTGGCTTTTTCTGTCATAATGTAATTCAGCTAAGTTTTGTCTAAAATATTTAAAACTTTTAAAAATAAATAATGGGCATAGTTTCGCCTAAATTTAGTCGGAAAACTTGAAAGATGGCACTGAAAAATGCGTGCCGTATAAGTTTTGTGTAATTGCAAGAGTTTACTATTTTATTAAAAAATGTGATACTTTTTCATACACGTGTTCAACACCTATCTGAAAATATACTTGGGAAAGGAAAAAGGGGACGTTAAAGATCGCCTAGAATGAGAACCCCCAATTTTACCGAGCACGATCGGAGAGATATCCACGGACACCATCTGACACATGTCCAATTTTCCGAAGGCCTAGGATCTTCCCGCCGCGCAGAAAGGTTTGCTGATTCCCGGAATGAACTCATTTTTTTTATGTGACAATTTTGGTGAAGCGGTGTATGACTATGAACTTTAAACTCTCTTACTATAATTCTAGTTCGTAACCTATTATAAAATGCGACTCTAACTTAGAGACCAATATATACCATCCATCCAAGTCCGCCTCTCACATTTCATCTCCTGCCTTATTATGGGATTTTGCTTTTCAGATCCTGAACTTATTTATTTTTTTGATAAGTGATTGCTCAATCCACCCGCCTCGCGATTAAAAGTTCCAACCTCCCTTTGCTATCTGGCTATATGGAGGGAGTCTGTGTGACGCGTCTGGGTGTGGTGCTCGTTACACATAAGTGGCCGCGTTTCCGATCCGGTAGTAACTCAAAAAATGTTGACTCGTCAAAAGTGCCTGTAAAGGATAATTTGAATAAAAATGTTTTGACTTTGACTTTGACTTTGACTAAATAACACCTAGAATCCACCAGGTACCAAACCATCGTACCCGTTATACAGACCATTTTTACCTTCCTTATATATAAATACATTGACACCTGGTCCAGGCATAATAAAACAACTATTATTTTTTTATATTTGTATTACGAGGATGTCGCATTTGGCTAATTTATATTTTTAATACATTTGGCACTTTTCATAATAAATATTTACAATACAATTTGGCGTCGCTTACATAAAAAATATATGTGATACATTTGGATTCGCAAACAGTGACATGAAATTTATTGGGGTAATACATCTGTCGCTTTACATAATAAAAATATCTTTAATACATTTGTTGCTTTGCCTAAATAAATATATGTAATACAATTTTCAATTAAAAAATCGTAATTTGCTTCATAAAAATAAACTTTGGCGTCGATATTCTCTGTATTTTCAGCGGTAACAATTTTTTTTTAAATAATATAATAGAAATATGGTTTTATTAAAACTTTAACCAGACAAATATTAAATTAAATGCGTATATTCCGAGTTATCTAAAGAAATCCCGCAAATTAAATGTTTATTTGCAGTCTAGTTACAGCTTTAACAAAATATTTTTGTTTGCTTTGATTTGCAATCGTCAACCTTATTCAACGTCTCATAAATATAAAATTAGATTATGCGTTAATATGCAATTGTGTGAGTAAAATCAACTTTTTTAAATCGTAGTCATACCGCGCATTAACAAGTAATATGATAAACTAAAAATCTACTCTTTATAGCAAACTGACTTATGCCCGGTTTCTGAGGTACTTTTGTAGTTTATCCATTCGTTAACACTATCGGTCCGATAACTATAGGAATTGCGTTTCTGAGCTATGCATTGTAACACAAACTCCGTTTAAACTTAGGTTAATGTAACCGGCCAAATTTGGCGGTTTATTGATTCCATAACTTTATGTAACGCTTTTTGCTCTTGTAGGTAGCTTCTTTTTAATGCACATAATAATTTTAATAGTTTTGTTTGTCTGTCTGTATGTTTGTATTTACATTAAAAAAACTGCTGTACAAAGTACAAACGTTGTTTTCACAGCAGCTATAATGATATTTGTTTAATATTGTCATGATAAATAATTAAATTTCATTCTTGCAAAGAGGAACAGGAATACTAGACAGCTTTTACTTGGATATTTGTTAGTTAAGGCAATTCAAGCTTATTTCTAAGCTTCTACAAAATTCCTACCTGTATTTTTATATGCACAAATTCTTTTACCACTTAAAAAAGCGTTTTCTCAAAAAAAATAATACTTTTTAGTTTTCTCTCTTTCTGTAAAATTCTTGAGTCACCATTATAGTGATTTTAACTTAAACATGCTACAAGTCGATCAGGTAAATGCAAGTAACAACCAAAAATATCTAAAAGAGAAATTGATGCAAAAAGAAATATTCTTAATTCAAAGCAAACGACAAACATTGTTTTGAACAGTACTCAAACTAACTATATAACAAAATATTTGGTGACTACCGACTAGTGACTAGTGTAAAGCTATCTCATTTCTCTTTAATAAAATAATAGTTCCCTCTCTTTCTGCTACCTGATTCGAAATCATTCTTTTCATTCGGTTCCACTAAGACCAAATTCATGCGAAAACCTTCCTTCATGGTAGGGTATAAAGATTTAGTTTGAATGCTTTAGCGTAACTGGTATACAGACATAGTTATCGTCGTGAATTACATAGTTTCAACTAAAACCTTCTTTAAACACTTACTTTTGTTAGATAAAATATTACCACAATTAAAAATAATCATACACGGGAGTAAAATTACCAAATAGCATTTTATTTTCCGCATTATAAACAGACCCATCTAGTGGTGGACTTAAAAATGACTTATCGGTTCAATAGTTATTGAACCGTTCGGTTTGCCTTCAGAAACCATCTACGAGATAAACGAAGTTTATTCTCTTGCTAACTTTAAACGATCAATAGTTGTTAATAGTTTAACTGACGACTTCAGAAACCGGGCATTAAAGTTATTTTTTTTATTATTGTATTCATAAAAGTCAACAGTCTAATTATTTATCTGACTAGAAATAGGTACAGTTTAAAGTGTATTGTTTCAGTTGCTATTGCTGCTTTAAAACGTAAGAAGCGATATGAGAAACAGCTAACCCAAATTGATGGAACCCTCACACAAATCGAAGCCCAAAGAGAGGCACTCGAAGGTGCCAGCACGAATGCACAGGTGCTTAACTCCATGAAAGAAGCTGCCAATGCAATGAAAATTGCTCATAAGGATATGTTAGTATTGTTTATTTTTTTATTTAAAGACCGGGTGGACTTAATGTTGCATGGCATTCTCTACCAGTCAAAATTAATCTAATGATAACAGTATTTAGGATGGAATAGGAATATATAAGTTTTTCTGCATGCACTCCACACAGACAAACTTATAAGATTCATTTCAAAGTATCTTCACGCTCATATCCCCGAAGGGGTAGGCAGAGGTACAACAAGTGCACCCACGATTAGCCGAAGATATTTGGTCCCACAAATGTGATAGGTGGCAATCCTATCGCCAACCGGGCACTTTCCAATCCCGGGCAACTTTGTGTTTCTCAGAAAACTGAAAAAACACTTTTTTTAATGTGCCCGACCCAGGAATCGAACCCGGGACCTCATGTGGTCAATGCTAAAAGCTGGACCACTAGACCACAGAGGCGATTTTCAGGGTTTGAAATGATAATTATCGTTGCAAATTATTTTTTTATAAAATAGATAAAATATATACAATACAATAACTCTTTATTGTGCACCAAAACCAAATGACAATATATAAATTACATAACCATTTCTACACATATTAGATACACAAAAGCAGTCTTATCACTAAGTAAGCGATCTCTTCGAAACAACTTTAAATATAGGATAATAATATATTCTAAAAGTGGTGCTAACTATGAGTAAATTTATAGTTTTGCTACTAAAGAAATAAAAACAATATTCCAATTGTAGAAAATAATAAAAATAAAAAAGAAGCAAATAAATTACTGGTAATACGTAAAGCACATGATAAAATTAAGGACACAAAACAGTTAGGTATATAGAAAATGATGTTTAACCATATTCTTGAAAGTGTTTAGACTCGGCGCTTTCCTAATATCCCCAAGAAGATAGTTTCAGTATTATTACATACAATAATAAAATTATAACTAATTTTTATATTTTTATTGGTTATATATGACCATTAACCATTGTGTCCTACAATATATAGTCTAATGCAATCAACCTAAAGTTTTTATGAACAAAAAAAAAGTCTTTCAACCTTAAAGTTTTTATAAATAAAAATGCAAAAATAGTTGACTGATAGAGTTGGTATTAAATTAATTTTACAACATATATTACAATTAAGTGACAAGTGTTAACAATGAATATTTCAGTGATGTAGATAAAGTCCACGACATTATGGATGATATCGCCGAGCAACACGACATATCGCGTGAGATCACCGACGCGATCAGCAACAACGTGGCGTTCCAAAACGATATCGATGAGGATGAACTGGAGAAGGAACTTGAAGAATTGGAACAGGTACTGTTATTTGTTACTTTTTGTTTTTTTTTATATCATAAGATAACAAATAAATAGATGGCTCTTGCAATGGAAAGAGCCAATCAGCGCCTATAGCTACCAAATATATTAATTTTATTGATTCCGGAGTTTCTTTGTGGAAATCCATTATTAAAAATTAAAAAATAAACTTGCTATTATCCGCGATCTGTTTTATTTTTCTTCCGCGATGGCACCAAAAAGAAAGAAGTCTGTTTAATGAATGGATAAAACTCACCGATGGTCTGGTAAAAAAAGAAGACCCCAGTGGAACAATTATTCACCCACATCACAGATAATGGTGTGTTGCTATCCGTGTTGTGGGGTGTTAATGCCACATATGCATATGTCTACCGGCTACCTTATCCTCCAAAGTGGTTCGACTCGACATTCTTGATCCGAACCGCAAGGGACTGTAATATGCTACCTGAGTCAGCGTTCCCCGACGAGTACAACCTGGGGATCTTCAAGAGAAGAGTGAACAGGTACCTTCTAGGGAAGCGCGTTCCATCTTAGGCCGCATCTTAGCTTACCATCAGGCAAGATCATGGTCAAGCCTTATCGATTTTAAGAAAAAAACTGGAAACCAACAATGGCAAGTATTGATGTTATTTCGACAGGAATATATAAAGCAGTCTTACCATATACCCGGACGAGACATTGTAGAACTCTAGCATCCAGTCACCTTGGTAGTGACATATGCTGCCGGTTGTGATTATTACTTACTATCTGACCCGCGCAGCTTCGCCCGCGAGTAGAACATGTCGTCAAGATAGCTTTTTATACAAATGTTATCCACTGTTTCAACCCTTTAAGGGTTGATTATTGAAAAAAAAATTAGCCTATGTTTGACCCCGGCTTTTCAACTACTTCCATGCCAATTTTCGTGAAAATCGGTCCAGCCGTTTAGCCGTGAAAGCGTAACAGACATACAGACTTTCGCATTTATAATATTAGTGTGGATTGACAATTATTCTTAGAAGTATAGTAGTATTATTACGCCCGGTCCTCTTAGCTGGGTAGGCAGAGTAATCCGAACGTCTATAGACTCCAGTTTATCACAATTCACAGGTTGATTGGTTTGGGAGATGAGAGGCGATCCCGATTGTCGCATTCTACCGAACTGGTAATGATTATCGTCTATTTATAGCGATAACCGGGATCGATGGCTTTACGTGCTCATCCGAAGCACGGGAGTGGTAACTTGCCAGACTTTGAGTTGCTACTGAAATTTTGGATTTTCGAATAAAAACTCGAAAAAGCTTCAAGAACACTTTTGCCAGATCGGAAGATCGAAACCGGACCTCATGATTTAAGCCGAATAGGCTATCCCCTAGACCAGGGCTGTCCAAGCCCGATACCATCCTGGGCTAATATGAACTACCAAAGAGATTGGAGGGCCCGCAAAAGCCAATCATTTTTAAATAGGAAAACATAAATACAGTTAAGGAAAATTATTAAATAAAATATAATACTTTAAAAGGCGAACTTATCTCGTTGGGAGATTTCTTACATCTTACGCACACGAAGAAGAAAGTAAATTATAAAAGTATGTTGCGGTGGAATTAAAGAACTTTGCGGGCTGCACAATTGCATTACGGGCCGTGCGTTGGACAGCTCTGCTCTAGATACAATACTTAATTATTATTAATTACCAATTGACAAGCTTATTTATACATTTTAATTGTTACAGGAGGAATTGGACAAGGAAATGATCGGTATAAACGTCCCCGCAGACAAGTTGCCCGATGTGCCCACCTCAGAACCATTGGGCGATAAACAGAAGCCAAGCAAATCTCACATCACAGGTTTGTTGTATTATTAGCTGGATGCGAAGTACTAATACTAGGTGTGAGTAATCCATCAAAGCAGGTCATACCGCTTTGCCATTTTGCATATTTATTTACTCAGGAAATGCCCAGACCACATGTTTATAGACACGATAACTAAATAGACACGATATTGGGAAGAAAACGTGTCGCCGCGCATATGAGCAAACGCTCCTATTATTATCAAAAGTGTCATTTGTAGATATATTGTGAAAAAATAGAAATAAACCATGTTGTACAGTTTTATCGTACCGAATGAGATGACAAGGTTAAAAGATTATTAAATTTATTATTAAGGTATATAAATTTTTTAACCTTTATTATTTAATTAATAAAAATTATTTATTAATTAAATAATAAAGGTTAAAGAAATAAAATCAGTATTAACATATGGATTTTATTTTTTAGAATAATCAGGGATCGGAACACGGCCGTACAATGAGATGATCCGGCGGAAGAAACTCATTTTTGTTCTCTTATAATTTACAAAATCTTTTTCTTTGTGACCATTGCTGTAGATCTTCTTTGCTTTATGATCGATGCAGTACATTGTATTCTTTTCCTTTGTTGTTTCGAAGTTTTTCAAATTTCTCCAAGCACAGGGAGAGTGCTAAAACACATATATTAAAGGGTATCATTTAAGCTATCGCCAATGTAATTAGTTTTGTGTTTCTTAAGTAATAGGGTTTGCCCACAAAATAGTAAATTTGTCACCAAAATGTAGTCACCAAACCTTATAAAATAAATTCCACAATAAATCACCTAAAATCATGGAGATATAGGGTCTAGTACCAAATAAATGTTTTTGTATGTATTGTAATAGGTTTGCCCTAATAAGTATTTAAGCAAACTAGTATAAAGAGATCACCAATAAATCATATATTATGTCTCTAGAAAATTTCATGAAGTTTTCAAAAAAAATTAGGGTTTGTCATTATCGTTTCAACCAAAAGAGTTTACTTACTACTTAACGGGACATATTATGCCGTCCCCATGGATCTTAATTTCCACAGGTAGTAAATAAAACAAAGTCAAAATAATCAATATTTATTGTTAAAAATAATAATCACTGAATAATAAGCGCTGGTTTGGCTTTTGAAGGGCGCCCCCTTTTTCTTTCCTGGCTGATAAGCACATTTTTTGCTTCGGGTGGGGGATTGGCCACCTTTAAGCGTATGGCTAATCCAATAATATGTTTGCACATATAATTTTTGTAAAACGCAGGGCAGTCGCATTTCCCATGCATCCAATCAATATTGTGCGGTAGATCCTAAACTTGTTTCTCGCTGCCCACGCGGCGCATCGTATGATCGTATCACGGAGGGATCGTATATACCTATTTACCTACGTCCCATTGTTGAGGCCGGATTTTCTCAAATGCCATTCGATTCGTTCGTGTTATTCGATTATTAAATCGATTGTTTTTTTTTTTGCAGAAGACGACAAAGATCTCGCTCTATTGCAGTCTTGGGCCACATAAACGTCTGGGAGAGCTTCGCCTTATGTAATCTGTACGTGATATTTTCATAATAAATTAACATTGTATATTACTTTCCTTTTACTCTAGTGTATTTAAGGATAATAAAAAGCAGGTCTCTGTAAAATGTCTTCAATAACAATAGGATATGAAATTAAAAGAAAGAGATAGGTGATTTACAGTTTTTGTAGATCTGTCGCTTTTACATTCTTGAAAAAAGAAATAAATCAATATAAAAACAGACAGAAATGTTGTCATATCTTTCTATTTATTGCAATGTGTATATTACCATCTCTTTCTTTTAGATTACTAATGAAAATGATTTATTTTGTTTATTAACATTTCATTTGTATAGTAAGGTAATCATGCTATAATCTGTGCTCTTTGCATTATCGCATCGCATGATAGAGAATTGCTTTTATTGAAAGTTTTTTTACAAATGTAATTGCAGGCAATAAAGAATTGTTTGCCCTGCATGGCTCATATGTGCCTCACGAGAAGATATATCAACTTATTTTTTGTTTAATAAAAATACTTCGACTCGTTACGCTAGAGATGATAGTAATCTTAAATTTGTCACTCAAAATGTTGGGGTTAAGGAGTTAGGGTAATAAATTAAAATTTAAAACATTTCTTCACTCGCGCTAGATAACTCGTGTCGCATTTACTAGCCCAACGAATGTAATGTAAGAAAAGGTTAACTAGAATTATACTGAACAATGAGGGATTTCAACAGCGTACACGTTTAAAATGTTTGGGTGTTGCACCTTTGGATTTTTTATGAAGGGGGAGATAAGGATTTATATAGAGACGGTGGGGTTAAAAAAAACTAATAATTTTGCGCATAAATAGCATAAATTGGTATTTAAAAGCAGAATATATTTCTTGGCTGTTAGAGAGCTGTTAGCAAAAATAGGTAATCATTCGCTTACCTACATCTTAATGTTTTATTTTCCTTCCAGCTCGCTTAGGATGTGTTACTTGAGATATGTCACCACGAAAAAAATGCGTGTAAATTACCATATTTTTAAAACAAAAAAATCGTTTCTTTCTGAATTTGAACCAGCAACCTCGTTCTAAGTTATGATGACGTCATAGCACAATTTTTGTAGGTTATTTTGGCATGTATTCCATAAGAAATGTTTTAATTCAAGATATACAACGATTACTGACGAGTTATTATTATCTAATTACATAAATGCACCCATAATAGCAACAGACAATATAAAAGTGACTTCACTAACAAAAAAATTCTCACGTTGCACATACTAAGCGGGTTACATACACCCGAATTGTAGGTAAAATGTAATTGAGTTCATGTAAAATTAATTTGTTATTGTTTTATTGTATGTATATATATTTTAATAAACGACAAAATATTTTTTGTTTGTTTTTTTTTTCTTATTTTTTAAGCGAAATTTGTTATGCTATTAAATAAAATAAAGTCGTTCGATTTACGACATGTCTCTATTGTACGCTTTATAATAAAATGAGGTAACTCAAAAAACGTTTTTAAGGAAACTTAAAAACTGACCAGAAATCGGTATCTGGCTCATATAATGTATATATTATTATTATTAATTTATTTTTTTGACCGTCCCGTTGGTCGAGTGGTTAGCGACCCTGACTACGTAATCAACGGGGCTCGGGTTCGATCCCCGACGGAGACAAGCATTTGTGTGACGAGCATAAATGTTTGTATTTCCGGGTTTGGGTGTTTATTAAATATATTCTGGTATTTATATATGTATTTCTATGTATTAGTATCGTCGACTAACACCCATAACACAAGCAAATAATTTGCTTACTTTGGGGTTAGATCAGTGTTATTTGTCCCCTGAATATTTATTATTTATTATTATTATTATTATTATTTTTTTACTTTATAACAAATTTACATTTCAAGTGCTCGTTAGGCTATAGGCTTGCCACATGTCACATTGTGGAACTAATGCTAAACTTAGCTTAGGAAAATCCTAAGTGGTATGCTGTCACTTTTTGTTTTAAACGAAAAGAATGTGACAGCATGTTACTAAAGACTGACCTAAGCTATGACAAAGCTGATGCAATTAGCCATAAGTATCTGCGGCTAATCGTGGGTGCACTGTTTAGCCTACGCTTCGGGGATTACGGGCGAGAAGGTACTTTTTACATTTAAAAAATATCTGTTTTCCTATTTTTATTTTATTTTTTTGTAACTTAATCATGTTTTGAATTAATTTATATAAATAAAAATAACCACAATGTTTGTACGCGTATAATTTTAGAATAAATGCACCAAATTAGATAATTCTTTTTTCGTGTTCGTTATTGTCGAAACAAGGTTTGCATAAAAGAAAATATTAAAAAACACACGGGAATTTTTTTAAAATCTAACCCGTGCGAAGCTGGGGCGGGCAGCTAGTATGTTATAAATATTCATTCTACTTATTGATATAAAAAGGGAAGATATGTTACGCCCTAACATCGCAATTGCTAAACCTAAGCTCGGTCACGGACGAACGTAGCAGACTACGTTTCTCTCGCTTACTTTTGTATTGTACAATCTCACTCTCACAAACAAGGGGGAACTAAACAATAATTTAATCTTATTTTCAAACAAATTGTTTTAGCCGTACTTACGAATGGAGAGTAATCCCGTGTGTCTTATTTTTTTTTTCCTTTGGCTGAATATAGAAGAAGGTATTTTGATGCGTGTTTAATGGTAAAAACAATCGAAAAATATAAGTGTATGATATGAGGTGCCGCGCGTGATGTATTTAGCGTTTTAATATACGAAGGTCTTGTAGATTTTGAAAATCTACTACATTCAAAAACAAGGAATGCCATCAAAGAGGCAAAACTAATGAATAAGTAATGGATATGATTATAATTGACGAATAAATTGATAAATAAAAAGTTTAATGTGTTTTATTAAAATGAATAAAAAATATTTCACATAAAGTAAATTTTCTATGACATATACGTAATTAGAATTAATTGTGTTTTCTTCAGTTTTCTGACAAAAACAAAATTGTTAATTTTTTGAATTCATCAATGTAACATGGGAACTTACAATTTTTAAGTACCTAATTAAAATGTAAATTTTAATAAATAGCTTAAAATTTTACATTTTGATGAAAAAATAATGTTCGAATCCGAGTTTTTTCATTAGTTTCCATTTTCTGCGAAAATTTTCCATAGTATTGTATATTTCTTTGTTACCATCAGAAAGTAGAGATTCCAAAGAAAAAAACTAATGGCGGTTTTTCAAAAACAGCAGATATTTTGACGGCTGAATTTTCGATTGAAAATTATGATGTTTTCTTAATATTAAGTCAAAATTAAAGGAGAAAAAATTAATATTTTAAATAAAAAAAATTACAGTGTATTCGGGATATAAAAAGGAACTTTTTACCAAGTTTCGTGAAAAAAATCTATTTTTGTAGGAGACAAAAATAAAATACCAAAAAGCCAGTTTTTCAAATTTTTCGCGTAATTTTGAGGTTATATGAAAAAAGTGCAAATACAAAAGTTGTAGATCTCCTTATTGCCGATAACTTTGCCATACAACTTTTTTCGATAGGACTCGTAGTTTTGCCGAAAATCGTGATAAACCGTTTTCCCCCCTTAAAGTCCCCCCTCGCATACTTCCTGAACTCAAATCGCCCGTAATTTATTTTTACTCTTATTTTGGCTTTATTTTCTTCCATTTGCAATGGGTTTCATCCTACTGTAATTTTCTTTTGTTTCAAAAATTATTTACCCTAGCCTATGAATGGTCGATTTGGCGGTAAATGGAAGTAACATTGACATGTTTACATTTTTGATCTCGAATTCCATTTCAGATTAAAAATGCTGCCTATATGTAGGGTACGACCATATGATTACACATTAGACCCTATTACTTTAAATTATGTTTTGATTGCCCTTATTTCAACTTTTTAAGAAAGAGGTGAGTGTAATCCATATTAATATTATAAATGCGAAAGTAGCTCTGTCTTCCTGCCTTTCTCTTCTTCACACCTAAAGCATTAAACCGATTTGGACAAAATTTGGTACAAAATTTGGTGATTTTTCCGCCGTGTTGGTCCCGGCCTCCTTTGAAGAATAGGCCAACTGCCGTTCTGCCAGGCAGGTCGTAAAAGGCGACCGATTGGCTATCGAGTCACTACTATCGTGGCTACTAGGTGGTAGAGTTCTGCATTGTCTCGCCCGGGTCTGGTACCACCGCCTTACCTATTCCTGCCGCAATAGCGTCAGTGCTTGTTGCTGTCGTGTTCCGGTTTGGGGGTAAGGTAGCCGGTAAACTTATGTATGTGGCATTAGACCTCGCCACAAGATAGCAACGCACCATTAACATCTTTGGTGTCTATAGGCGATGGTTGACTCTTTCCATCAGGACACCCATCTGCTTGTTTGCTATCTTATGATATATATAAAAAAAATAGTTTGAGACCCGAGAAAGGACATAGGATAGATTTTATCCTGAAAATCCTACAGGAACAGGAACTATGTGGATAAAACCCCGAGACTATCTTTCAAACCTCCTGATGATAGAGTAACTTAAGGCTATTTATATTTTAGAAAATTTTTCACGGGAACGAAGTCGCAGGCATAGCTAGTTTAATATATATAAATTCTTTTTTACCAAAAATAGTTTCATGCTTATAAATGGCTGAATAGTAGCCGATTCTGAACTGCTTTTCGGGTGTAGGTATAACATACAACCTAGTAACACGTTATATTGAACGTACAATAATTTTAAGACTGCATAGACTTGTAAATATTATTTATATATTTTTTAATCAAGAAAAGCGCCCTCTATAAGAATTCGATTAGCGGGATTACTGTTTTTTTATAGTCTATGTTTTTATGATCAAGTTCTTAACTAATGTCGAAATGTTCTCTTTAGAGCTTTCACACCTAGTTGAAAAAACTATTTTAACAAATATTTTTAAAGTTGTAATCGTCAATACTATATTTAGTGAAATATTGATAGCGTTTTTAAGATGGCTTAAAATTTTAATAATCTTAATAGTTGAAAGCAATTTAATGAAAATTTAAAACTACGGAAGTTACATGTAGTTAAAAAATGAATTGGTATTCTTTTACATGTCGTGGAAAATTTAAATTTCAGGTTGGCTAAAAGAGGTTCTCTCAAGATGATCTAATCGAATGTAAGTATTTCTTACAATCGATGTAGTCAGAAGCGATTTGAATAAAGAAAATTACTTATATTTAAATGTTTCGAATCGAAATGGAATCTAGAATTGATGTTAACATTTTCAAGTTCAAAATTATATAAAGAACAATGGTGGGTATTATTTATACACGTATTTAGTAAAATTACATACTATAAAGTATTTTGTAATTTTGTAAAATTTCGCTCAAATTTATTGTGATGCGTAAGGCTTTTTAAAAAGAATATCATTTTTCTAATGTAGCCCTTATTTGAACCATTTTATTTGTCTTTTTGTTTAATCTACAATACTTAAAATGTTGCCATTTGAAATTAAACAAGTAATCAGTAGGTATTTTCATCAACTGCTCTATGTTGCTCTACGTCTTTAATATTTTAAAAGGAAAATTAAACGCTTAATGATTAAATTTGATTTTCTTTGTGCATGAGTTAATTTAATTTTTCTGTATATTTATTAGCGTGACGGTAGAAAATGAAGATTACGCAGACGACAAAATACCAAGTCTTTGTCAGGTGTCTATGACGTTAGTTGTCAAATGTAATTAAATATTTCTTGTTTGCATTTTACTCTCGAAATATTATTAATTTTTGCCATATTTTAAATTAATATTTGAGCTTAATTTAGAAAAAGTTAGAAAAAGTCATAAAAACTGTTTATTTTTTCTTTGTGAAATAATAATAATTATTATTATTTAAAAGAAATATTAATAATTTTTTTTATTAATATTTCTTTTAAATAATAATAATTATTATTATTTCACTTCAATATATTTTAAAGCTTTTAGGAAATCTAAACCCCTTGATTAAATTATTTATTCGGTATATTCTAGCATCAATTTTAATGCCAAAAATCCTAAAGTTATTTGACATTATAAATTTCTTTCAAGTATATACTTGTATGGCAATCCGCCTATGAGCTTCACTGTTTTGAAAAAAACGTACAGTATTGAGTAAATAGCAGTAAATAGAAGAGATATTGAAATGTGTAAGCTTGTGAAGTCAGCTTTTTAAACATCAATGATATTGATGTATGTACACGGTACTGGATAAACGTCGATTATTTTGTATTTGTGATATTATCGATATGTGTATCGATTTTATTTCTTTTCTATTTTATCCTTTTTCTGTTTCTTTTATTTTCATATTAATTCTGAATATAAATGGTTTTAGTGTTCTAAAATATATGATAATAAAAATTGACAATGCTTGTGTAATTTTGACATACGTGTATAATTTAATAAAAATGAAAAAAAAATGTAGCATGCAATGTAAGCAATGCATATTAAACAGGCTATAATAGGTTTAACGACGTACTTATTAAAAGTGTTGTATCTGCATATGATGTTCAAAGTTCGAGCATCGGAAGGTTAAGTGCAATGCAAGCAATAATTTAGGGAATTTTATCTTACTCAGTTAAATTATAAGGTATTGTATTAAATACTAACACACCAACAAAATTATTGATTTCTATATATAAGATTAGTCTCACTTTATCTTAAAATATGACATACTTAAAAATCCCTTGTTTTACTTAACACCTGAATAATAATTTAAATACTAATACCATTTTTATCATTACTAGAATTGCTAAATTAAAGAATGTAGTGAGTTCCGAACGAAAAACCTGTCCGAAAACTTATATGTCGATGACATGATTAAAAATAATAATCAAATAATTCGAATTAAGTACCAAAATATAAATATTGTGGTATTTTAAAATGCTCATATTATGCTTCAATGTCGCTAAAATTTAGCGAGTATTTTAAACCGGACAACACTACGGTGACTCAACAGGCGCGGCTTCCTTAATGTCTGTGTCTGCCCACATTTTTGCCCGCCATTTTATGTATGTCTATTGAATTCGATGCCCTGGTCAGGCAAAAGTATTTTTAATGTTTTTTCAAGGTTTTTCTTGGAGGTTAAATTTTCAGCAGCAGGTTGGAGTCTGGTGGAGTTGTGCTAATATTCACGTGCCTCGGATGAGCATGTATAGTCGGTACCAGTTTTCGCTAGAAATAGTCGAAAATCGATATCAGATTAGTACAATGAACTGGAAAGTCTAGATGTTCGGCTCACTCTGCCAACCTCGCAAGGAATCCGATGTTATAATATTTTTTTGTCAAGATTTTTGCAAGAACTTTGTAACGTTTTGTATGTGCTTTGTACCTTCGCCTTATCATTTCATGCCGCGGTAACGCCAGTGCTCATTACTGTCTCGTTTCAGTCATAACTTTTAAACGCCCCGTCGGCCGAGTTTGATTCCCGACAGACATTTGTGTGACGACCATAGACGTATTTCTGGGTTTGGGTGTTTCTTATGTATGTTACACTGTTTATACATGTATTTATATGTATTTTTATCGTTAACTAACCTCCATGCAAGCAAGTAATAAATGTTGTGGCGAGGTCTTAATGTCGGCTACCAAGGAATTAAAACGTTATAATTTCGATATGTTTGCTGTTTCGTGACTGGTTCGCCGCGTTTCATGTTGTTTCGTGATTGGTTCGCCAACTAGCGCTAGAAGATAACGTCGTAATGTCATATGCTAACTAATCACTACGCAAATTCATCAATATTATAACGTTATAAATCCTTGCGGCTACCCTCCAAACCTGAATATGTTAGTGATAAGCACTGACGTCATTGAGGCAGGAATAGTATTTATCTAAGTATTTTTATGTATTAGTATCATTGACTAACATCAATGTTACAAGCAATTAATTTTCTTACTTTGGGGTTAGATCAGTTTGTATATTTATCCAGCGATGTATCTACAGCCTGTTATCTGTATGTAGTAATACCACGCTTGTAATTGCCTGTAAGAAAGTATTTTTTTTAATAAATGCAAATGCAGTTGAAGTGGATGTTTCATTTTTTATTTGTATGCCATTTTATAGTGTGGGGACAACGCTATAGAATGCGCCAACGCAGACCTTGTAATAATAGGGGAGCCCAAGAGGGGATTTTTGTATTTACTCGAGCGCGTCAGATTAACATAGGGGAGGTACCTCGCATACTGTTGAGTCTCTTCACTAAGTATAAGCCCTTTATATAGGAGGGAGTAACTAGGGCAGAAAAAAAATAAAATTCCAATAACTTCGGCTTGTGGAAATTGTCAGATTATATTTTTTTCGTTATTCTTACATAATTTCCTTTATAATAAATGAAAATTCAGACGCGCTCGAGAATGTCAAAATAACATCTTCTTTGAAATTTTGTGACCCTCCCTTACGTTACACTTGAATCGGAAGATTTTCTAAATTTTAACTGGCAATTAACCACCATATCTTAATCTGACGCGAATTAGTGTTTCCATATCACAGTTTTTTTAACATTTTTTTACCTTAATTTTTTTCCCTACCATATAAATGAAAAACATTATAACCTAACCTTTTATTTTTCCTATAATTTAATCAAACAAAATCCAATAGGTCCCTACGACGCTCGAGTAACTATCCATTTAGTATCGTGGGCTCCCTTACTACAAGTGAAGGCATGCGATAAAAAAGGATAGCGAACTAGCAAATGCTTTTCTTTATAGAAGTGGAAAGCATAGTATATAATAGGTATGTAGCAAATTCTTTAATTCGTCCGTATACGAATAGCATTGTCATTTTACGAACGTATCCTGGTAAATAAAATTGCCGATGGCAAATTGTTGATTGCATGAATGGCGTCAATGTCAAATGTAAACTCTGATCTCGCCAATAGTCGGCGGAGCCTCGATCACTGGCTTTTCTCAAGTGTGGGATTTAAAGACAACCTTATAAACCTTCTTTTTTATGTAATAATCCGGATAGGGTTCTAGTTTCAAGTAAACAATCCATTTACATAACAAGCAATTTAAACAATATGCCGCGCCAATTTGTTATCGGCGGCGGTAAATATCATCTATACATATAATAAAATCGTAGGAAAGTCGAAACTGTACATTGAATATTTTTTTAAAAGAATACTTGGAGCGTGATCTACAATCAATATCGAAGCAAAAAATATAGTTTTTTAGAATTTTTGTCTGTTTGTATGTATGTCCGGGGTAAACTCAAAAAGTACTGCATGGATTTACTTCAAATTTTACATGAATATTACTAACAGGTCGGGTCAACATATAGGCTACATATTATCACGCTATCACCTACGGGGGAGGAGCAGTGCGGAGTAAACGAAGTCCGCGCGGACGAAGTCGCTGGCAACAGCTAGTGCATCTATATAAATATTAGGAATGCGAACGTTTGAATCTATGGATGGATAGATGTTAGTTACTCAATCACGCAAAAACTACTGATCGAATTTGAATGAAATTTGGTACACAGGTATATGAGGACCTAGAATAGCGCATAGACTATTTTTATCCCGGAAAAATTAGGTGATCCCGCGGGATTCACCAAAAACTATTATAATGCAGCGGGCTGCACGCTACAGCTAGTACTATATAATGACGACATTTTACAATCGGCGTAAGGCATTTTCTAAAACGTATTTGGGTGATTCCGTTCTAACTGTGATATTCAATGTCCTGTATTGTTTGTTCTCACAGGTCATTAATTAATAATTAATTTATGAAATTTTTGTGCTTATTGGAAAATTATAAACATATTTCAACATTATTTTCCTATAATATAACTTGCCACTTACAGAAAACTTACAATATATCACTTAAATGTCAGTACCGTGTCACGTCCATTTCTAGAATTTATTTATAAATTGTTTGTTTTTTTTGTCGTAAACATTAGAATTTATGAGGTAATTAGTTTATATCATTTATTACGACAAAAAAACTAACAATTTATAAATAAATTCTAGAAATGGACATGACACGGTAATGACACATATCACAGTTAGAACGGAATCACCCATTTATCTTTGAAATATGGCGATGCTACTTGTATACGGACGAATTATAGAATTTGCCTGCGAGTTAGATACCAAAGATATAATTGTACGTTGCTATCGTGTGGCGGGGATGTTAGACTAATTGCATAATTTTACCGGCAACTTTACCCTTCAAGCCACACGGCAGTGACTGCAATATTGTTGCGAATGAAATAGGTTAGTGTTTTTTTAAATGTCATAAGATAGCAAATAAGCAGATGGCTCTTCTGATAGATAGATTATACCATTGCCTATAAATACCAAAATGTTAATGGTGCGTTGCTATCTTGTGGCGAGGTCTAATGCCACATGCATAATTTTACCGGCTACCTTATCGTCCAAACCGGAACACAACAGCGACAAGCACTGACGCTATTGTGGCAGGAATAGATAAGTCGGTTGTTCCAGAGCCGGGCGAGACAGTGTAGAACTCTACCATCTACTAGCCACGATGGTAGTGACTCGCATAGCCAATCGGTTGCCTTTTACGACCTGCCTGGCAGAACGGCAATTGGCCTATTCTTCAAAGGAGCCCGAAAAAACACGGTTCAAAAAGTTTGCCAAATTTCATCCAAATCGGTCAGGCCGTTTTTGCGTGAATGAGTAACAAATATCAATCCATTCAAACGTACTTTCGCATTTATAATAATTAGCTGCAGTTTTTGGTAAATCCGTGGAAACAACTCATTTTTCTGGTATAAAATGTAGCCTATGTACTATTCCAGGTCATAGTTGTATGATGATTTTAATCATTTGTATTTATAAATATATGTATGAACATAATGTATGTATGTATATATTTATGTATATGTATTTAGTATATAGATATGTATATGTAAGTGTTATTTATCTATATTTTATGTATATATGTATTATGTATGTATGTATTATGTATGTATATATGTGTTGTATTTTGATCTCCTCTGATTTGTTTATACAAGTTAAGATTACTTTGTCTTTAAGTAAATTTAGATGCACCCCCTCCATAAGTCATGTTTCTGTTTTGAACGAGGTTGGCTAGGATAGAATGCCCTTAGGCGTTAAGTTTAACCTATGTACGTTTTTGTTGTGCATGAATATAAATAAATAAATAAAATAAAAAATTATCTGTATGTGTGCAAATTTCATCCAAATCCGTTCAATAGTTTTTGCGCGTTTGAGTAACAAACATCCATCCATCTAAAAATCCACACGTTCCTATTTATAATATTAACAGTCATCTATTTGACCGCCCCGTTCGCGTTGGTCGAGTGTTAGCGAGAGTTAGCGATCC
The DNA here is from genome assembly GCA_036924255.1 of Apodemia mormo. Classification (NCBI taxonomy): domain Eukaryota; kingdom Metazoa; phylum Arthropoda; class Insecta; order Lepidoptera; family Riodinidae; genus Apodemia; species Apodemia mormo. The sequence goes on along the minus strand of JAUPFN010000024.1, from coordinate 4,653,848 downwards.
TTACTACGCAATCGACGGGGCTCGGGTCCGATCTCCGACGGGGACAAGCATGTACACAAAATGAACATAAATGTTTGTGTTTCCGTTTTCCGGGTTTCAGTGTTTATTAAATATGTTCTAATATTAGAACATATTTAATAAACACCCAAACCCGGAAACACAAACATTTATGCTCATCACATAAATGCTTGTCCCCGTCGGGGATCGAACCCGAGCCCCTTTGATTACGTAGTCAGGGTCGCTAACCACTCGACTAACGAGGCGGTAATTTTTTTTTTAAATTATTTTTTTCGAATTTCGGCCACAGGCGATCGCTAGTATATTATTATGACAGTAGGTATTAATTTTTTAGAAGTGACAATACCTGTTACCCTGAAAGGCTGCAACATTTACAACGGATTAGGGTAATAACTTTGATTGAATTGTTCCCAGTAGGTACTGCCCTGCTAATTTAGTCGACCGTAACTGCATGTTGTAATATCGCGGCCAAAAATTTGCACATTTATATTTGAAGCTTTATTTTCAACCATTGAAATTTTGCCAGACAATTCGTAAGAGTGAACTATTGGCGAAAAATGTCACCATCAATGACCACTAGGTGGTAGAGTTCTGCAACGTTTTGCCCGGGTCTGGTACCACCGCCTTGTCTAATCCTGCCGCAATAGCGTCATTGCTTGTCATTGTCGTGTTCTAGTATGGAGAGAAAGGTAGTCGGTAGATTCATGTTAGTGGCATTGCTGTTCAGAGGGCAGAAGTAGGTTTGAATAGTAATATGATCGTTTGCCGGCATAGGCCACGTGGTCGCTGTCTGGCCCGTTATCTACTGCTTTCATAGTATGAAATAGCAGGACAGTTTAATTATCGGCTAAAATTGACCTGCTATAACAGTTCATGGTAGGGCCGCAGCACCCGGATAACAACGCACCATTAACATTTGGTGTTTTTAGCCGATGGTATTAGTTTTTCCTTATGAGAGCTACCTGCTCGTTCGTTAACCTATTATTTACCTAGTTACGACGGTAGAGACCACAGACCATGTGAATACTAAGACACGCCATTGGAAAGGAAACGTATCGCCGCGCATATGAGCAAACGCTCCTACCACTGACAAAAATGTCATAAATTTGTAGATATATTAAATAGTGTAAAAATAGAAATAAATAATTTTGTACCTACGGTTTTATCGTACCGAATCAGTTGACAAGGTTTAAAAATTATTTCATCAGTAAGTACTAGGTATAACTTTGTATTTCTGTATGTAAATGCAAGCTACACTGACAAACTAAGAAATTGTCTTGAAAGGGGTATCCATTCAATCCGTAGTAGAGACGATGTTTGGCTACTTATAATTTTTGTTTTTTCTAATTGTCCAGCAGATTGGTAGTTTATTCTTTAGATTATTGGTCCGATGTGAGGTAAAAATTATTGTTTAAAGAAAATAAGCAAGGATGTATTAATGAGTCAGCTATTAACGTAAAATTGCAAACAGTTCAATTACTTAATTATATTCTTATTAAATTGCAACATACATCCGTGTACCGATTTAGTATAATTATGTAATTGTTATGTACAAGTTTAGTGAAAAATGCGATATGGAAAAGTAGTCTTTATTTCTTTATAACAAGAGTTATATCTGTGCTATTATTGATGGTATCTAGAAGTAAAGCTGTTTAAGTAGTTAATGATTGGGATGCGCGAAACGATTCTAACCTCGCGAGCTGAATTTGAACTGACTTTCCCTTGGAGGTGTATTCTGTATGATGGCGCGATTCCCCGCGATTTAAAAACGAAGTAATTGCGAAGCTAAATTAACATAATATGTTCAATTTTGTTATACTGTACAAATAAAATTTTTTAAAGAAAACCTGGCAAGATGATGCAGAAATTGCGGTTTCAATAAAAAAAATTGAACCGGTTGACACCGCAGGCCATCACGGAAACTTTCCGTTTAATTGAGGTACTTTAGGCTTAAATCAGTAAAAAATATACCTAAGCACGATAGATGAAAAAATGGATTATATTATAAATTAAACACAATGTAAGAGAATATTGCTTAACGGCTTAAACTCATAGTAAAAATAAAAGAAGAATGCCCACGAATAGTGTCGCTACAATCTAAAGTGTACAACGCGTCCGTTACACTAGTAATTCCTCTTATTATTTACTAGCTGTTGCCTACGACTTCGTCCGCGCGGATTTCGTTTACTCCGTACTGCCCCTCCCCTGTAGGTGATAGTGTGATAATATGTAGCATTTATGTTGACCCGACCTGTTAGTAATATTCATGCAAAATTTGAAGTAAATCCATCCGTACTTTTTGAGTTTACTCCGACATACATACAGACAAACAGACAAAAATTCTAAAAACTATATTTTTGGCTTCGATATCGATTATAAATCACGCCCCAAGTATTCTTTTAAAAAAATATTCAATGTACAGTTTTGACTTTCTTACTATTTTATTATATGTATAGATAAGATAATTCGTACTAAACAGTCATAATTAAGCCGAATAATAAATAGTCTTTATTTTCAAACGTTTTTCTCCTAAGCTTTCTTATATAAGGTTTCTATGATAAAAAATGGTTAATTTACATTTTAGATTTTATTTATTTTTTATTTTAGAATAAAACATAGTGCTTTTCTCTTGATTACGCTCTCCAAAGTGAAAATTTGTGATTCATTTGTTACTCTTAATAATTATAATAATTTGAATATAAAAAAAATACATTAAATTTTCAAGGTAAATTTCTGGCAATACTGAATCACATTTCCGCTGCGCGCGCGTCGCGGCCGTTATGTTTGTGTTCTTAACATTGTTTATGTTGTTAAAGTTCGCAAATATTACTTTTGTTCATTAGCTATTAGCTTTTCACACTATTTTTGTAAAATGTAGTAAACATAACATTTGTCAGTTATCACTCAAATGAGTCTAGTGTAGTCTTTAAACAAATGCCTCCGGAATGCTCAGTTGTCAAATCAAATTCTAGCCATTGTAGCATACTCCGGTAGTCAAAACCGTACAATGAATATTTTTTTAAAAGAATACTTGGGGCGTGATCTACAATCGATATCGAAGCCAAAAATATAGTTTTTAGAATTTTTGTCTGTTTGTCTGTTTGTCTGTTTATCTGTTTGTCTGTATGTATATCCAGGGTAAACTCAAAAAGTACTGCATGGATTTACTTCAAATTTTGCATGAATATTACTAACAGGTCGGGTTAACATATAGGCTTCATATTATCTCGCTATCACCTACAGGGGAGGTGCTGTGCGGAGTAAACGAAGTCCGCGTGGACGAAGTTGCTGGCAACAGCTAGTATTTACATAGAATGCTTTATTGTATTTTAAAGTAACTAAGATCATACTTTAATTTAGGCTATATTTCATGGTGGTACAGTGAGTTTCATATCGATACTAACTTCCACAGTCACTTGGGCATTCTCCTTTATGGTGTAATATAAATTTATTAATACAATTAATAATATAAAGTATTCAGTTTAGTCGCAAGTTCGGTAAATCGCTGTTTGAGAACAATAAATTTATATGCGCTGTGCGTGGGTGAGCCGCACTAAACATTTTTATTGGAAAATTATGTGCCATTTTATGTACCTATTATTTAGATATACGGTATCAGGATTAAGTACTGGATACCCTCTTTCAGTATATACCAGTCAATCTATATAGATTTCCCTATCCGTCAGGACAGCCAGTCGGTGTTTTGTTATTCAATTCTTGTCACAGTAGTTGCTGTTAATTGCGTTATTAAAATTGCATTTATTATTCAGAAGCACTTCACTTCCCCGTGTTGGTTCCGGGCTCCTTTGAAGAATATACCAACTGCCGTTCTGCCAGGCATGTCATAAAAGGCGACCGATTGGCTATGCAAGTCACTAAGATCGTGGCTACTAGGTGGTGGAGTTCTGCATTGTCTCGCTCGGGTCTGGTACCACCGCCTTACCTATTCATGCCGTAATAACGTCAGTGCTTGTCACTGTCGTGTTCCGGTTTGAGGGTAAAGTAGCCGGTAAACTTACGCATGTGGCATTAGACCTCACCACAAGATAGCAACGCACCATTAATACCTTTGGTGTCTATAGGCGATGGTTGACTGTTTCCACCAGGAGACCCATCTGCTTGTTTGTTATCTTATGATATAAAAAAACTTAACTCCGGATTAGGGCAGATTTTTTAATGCCGGATCTTAGACTATAATATGAGCTCGAATTACTTTGCATCAATTACAAAAAAAAACAGTAGCAGTCGTGGGACTGCCGATAGAAGTGAAAACGGAACTATTAAGTTGAGAGTAATTAAAACTATATGCAAAACATAGCTATAGATATACTATTATCATTAGCATGTCGGTGACGCGAACCGAGGATTTTACCCTCTACCAAAACGCTCAACGCGCCTAAAGAAGTTTTCACTTCAAAAATCACAGTTGTAACTTACATCGCAGTGTCCGATCAGAATAACTCCGTTTTATAGTAATTTACATTTCGTAGACCTACATTATATTAGGGGGCCATAATTTGATGTGGTCAGTCAATATTTTAGTGTTAACCCTTTCGCACATGATGAGGGCTTTTATACTTGTAAGTAATAACTAAATAGTACTATAAACTAGAGATGTGCCGAGTATGCAATAACTCGATATTAGGAATACTCTGATTAAGGTCCGGGCTCTTTTTGAAGGACTATCTATCTGCATTTGTGGCAAGAAGTTTTTAAAAGGTGAACGATTTTTCAAACACGTTGTTATCATTGTGACTATTAGGTGTAACCATGAAGTATTCGGTAAAGATGGAGGAAGCACTCGGAGTAATCACTTGAAACATATTCCTCAGTCGTTGTGTGTCGTGTCGTGTCATGTCTCTTTTATACAGCTATGTTAGAAAGAGAGAGTAACACCTCAGAAGATGACAACAGTATTTAAAGTTTTGTTTCAAGTAGGTATTAGAAGTGCTGCCTCCAGGTATAGGTAATACAGCTTCATGGGTGTAACTCTACAATGTTCCGAGTTTTGTATAACAACTGTACAAATTCTTGTATCAATAGTTTCAGTGCTTGTCATTTTCATATTCCGATCTGGAGGGTAAGGTAGCCATTATATACTTTTTTATATCATTAGCAAACAAGCAGATGGCTGTCCTTAAGGTAAGAGAAACCATCGCTATAGACACCAAAAATGTTTGTTAATGGTTGTTATCGGTGTGGCGGGATGGCAATGCATAGCAAGTGCATAAATCTACCGGCTACTATACTCTCTAAGCCGGAATACAACAATGTAAAGTATTCACCCTAACAAGCCAGGAATAAGTAAGGCGGTAATACCAAATGCCCGGGCGAGACGTTGTGGTACTCTACCATTTAGTAGTTTTGATGGTATTGACACGTATAGCCAGTCGGTCGCCATTTACGAACTGCCTGATAGACCAGGGACCTAATTCACGTAATCAAACGGTAATCGAGTCGAATCTTTTACGACTTTTACATATTTTCTTGCGTATTATGTCGCATTATAGCACATCTCGGCGTTCTGTCGTATTTACGTGTGTGAGAACCCTAAGCGCATTGACTTAATTATGTGAATTAGGGTGCAGATAGTATATTCCTCTAAAAGAGCCCGGACCAGAAATAGGAACCTTATACATGTGGCATGTATTCCCTTCACACGAATTGCAACGCTACCATTTACATATTTCGTAGTGGTTATCTTTTCCCATCAGGAGAGTCAGAGCTATTCTTGCAGAAAATATAAACATACTTATTAAGATTGACTAGTAAGAGACTGTACTTACTGAAAAGGGTATTCAGTATTTTGTAAATGATCGATAAGCGATCGATATCGATAAGATAAGGGAAGCGTTTGACCACAACCTCACCTGATGATAAGCTAAGATGCGGCCTAAGATGGAATGCGCTTCCCTAGAAGGTACTTGTTCATTCTTTTTTTGAAGATTCCCAGATTGTACTAGTCGGGGAACACAGACTCAGGAAGCATGTTCCAGTCCCTTGCGGTTCGAATGAAGAATGTCGAGTTGAACCGCTTTGTCCGGGTACGTGGAACGTCAACCATATGGCGATATCTAGTATCTGTGCGCCTTGACGATCGACGGAAAAAACGTGGATGGTCGAATTAGGTCGTGCAATTCCGCAGCTCACTCTCCAAAGTGTATCCAAATAAAAACCAATAAACTATAGCCACTCTGATACCGAATATGTAAAAACAGGGACTTAAATTTTGGCCTAATTATGTTATAAAGTAATTGTGTTGGTGGTGTTATCAAGTGACCCTAACTCCCCCATGTTGGACCGGTCTCCTTTGAGCAATAGATCAAATGCCGTTCTGACAGGTAGTTCGTGAGAGGCGAATGATTGGCTATAGGAATCACTTATATCGTAGCTACTAGGTTGTAGAAATCTGCATTGCTCTTCATTTACCCTTTGCTTCGAATCCTCAACATCTATTTCGGGTATCAGCAACGCACCATTAACATCTCTGACGTCTATAGGCGATGGTTTCTCTTTGCAGGCTACTTTAACCTCCTAACTGAAACACGGCAGGAATAGAAAAGGCGGTAATATCATATACCCGGGTGAGACGTTACGGAACTCTACTACCTGATCATAATAATTATGGCAGTATCATATTTGGCCAACCATCCGGACTTTTACAAATTACGCGACAGTTTAGATGACCTATTCTTCAAAAGTGTCCAATAAAATTGAAGCTAATTACTTTTAGGTTATAGTATATTATTGCAATTATTTTCCAGTTCACCCTGCTAATCGTCCTACATGTAGTGCTAGCAACACATCCAATAGATAAAATATCAGAAAAGGTCCATGCTGGCCTTAAAACATTGAAGCAAAAGGCCGCACACAAACTACACAAACTATCTGAAGAGATCGACTTGAAGAAACTCCACAATTTGGACGTATTGAAATTGTTCCATCATCCTCCAAAACATGTGCATGTACATGAGCATTACAAGAAGAAGCCCTTGGTTATAGACCCCTATCAAGTGGAAAGATTGAAGCATTACTTTGAACCGCATCATAAACCTGCGCCTGCGCCGGTACATTTTCATCATGTTGGACATATACATCATTAACATGATTATTAATAAACAAATTTGATGGTGTGCTTAAATCAGCGTTCATTCTGTCCCGCAACATTGCTACGCCGTAGTAGATACGATAGAATGGTTGCTACAAGCACATGCTTACATATTGCTACTTCGTAGTCGATGTGATGGAATGAGCGCTAATCTTCGTGATGCTTAAAAAGGTTTATTAAACATTCACACAGTTACATTAAATCCATTGCATTGGCACTAAAAAGAACATCAAATGGCATTTGTGGTAGAACAATTTTAAAATACTGCCAATTAAAGGCAAAGTTACTAATTTGAGCAAATTTTATTTGAAGGGAACTTTTAGCTCAACAGTACTTTCATTTTATTTTGTCTTTCACTTTTTTAAGCGTTTGTTTAGTGACTAACAACTAAAATTAATTTTAGACGTGTTTTTGAATGAGATTATTTAAAAATAATAATTACCGCACGATACCATTTACTTTGATTTGGCGTATTTTGAGGAGTGTTTTTGTGATATATATTAGGTATAGCAGTTTTTTACGTGTTTTGAGCAGGTAAAATTATTTTTTAAGCGTGAAGTTAAATTAAACGTTGAATTTAATTTGGTTTCCAATGAAATGTTATCCTGCTAATGCCTTTATAATTCTTTTATAGTGACAGTGTAGTGTTGTAAATAGATGATAATATATTCCGTTCCAATCCGAATTACCAGAGCTACAAAATATATTGTAGGTACTTCTTTAGAAAGTTTTATAAAATTTAAAAATACATTTTCACTCATTAGAAAGGTTATTATATTATTACAACCTCGCATAAAGCTATTTTTTCGAAACACTTTTTCCATTAAAGTTTTTTAATAAATATTTTCAAAATTCTTATACTTACTGAATTAGAAAATTGTTTCATGCAAAAACTATTTTGTTATTTTAGAAAAGCAGCTTGTAGTTTTAATACAGGTTGACTAGTAAAATATTGTATACACTGAAGGAGGGAGGGTGTTCAGTACTCGATTCTAATACCGAATATATAAAAAATGGGTAATTAAATTTTGACACAGTCATTCAATAAAAATATCAGGCACGGGCACCTGTGCATTGATATCAAAGTCTATTGCTTATAAACAGCAATTTGTCGCTGCGGCACGTGTAAGTCGCGGCGTGTAGGTACCCGTCGCTCGCATGGTGACCATACTTTTTGAATATTACTAATTTCGTTAAGGTTTACTATGTAATTAAGCAATATTCTCTACTATATTTCTATTTGTTACATAAGACCAATAACTATCGTGTCTATAGTATGTATAGTCTTACTGGTCAACCTTTATGTGTAATTATCATTAATAATAAAAAAAACCAAGATGTCTCAAAACAGCGTACAATTTTAATAGAATTGCGTCGGTCGTGTCACTGACAATTTTATTACTTTTTTACATTGTTTTGTAAATACAACGATAAATCTTGCGCTTAAGTTTGGATATACAAAAACATATGTTTTTGCGATATCTGTAACTAGGTACTTGTGTGAAATTAGTGACAGTTTTGTTCGGGACTGTGCATCTTAATTTTTTTACATCAACAATTATAGGCAGTTTTAATTAAGAAAGGATCAGAAAGGTGTTAAATAAGCAAAGCTTTTCTTTAACTCAAGTCGCTTCAATAAGATATAAAAATAAAATAATCTACAGTAACTAAGTACTTTAGTTTTTGTTATAATGGTGTTGCCGCGATAAAATTTATAGATTGTGTTACCGCGAACTAGCTGGTCCGTCAGCTCCGTCGACTATAGTCTATCTTGCTTCAACTTGCGATGCGAAATTATGTTAAAGCGAGAGAGAGAGAGGCAGCTGCCCCTCCCTGTCCACCTCTCGGTACGCCCATGATTGAGTGTATGGATAATGTATGTAAACTATAACATGAAAGCTTTCAGGCTTCTGTCGAATTTCTACCGCGATTAATGTCACCTTACTCTTGCATTTGATATGCATGGCGAGATAGATTATTGCCAACCGATTATATGTGGCCATATCGCAGCACGAGCACAAGTTTCATTTCGACAATATGCAATGAACATTCGTACGATAATTTGTCCTTAGAGTAACGAAAATGTTTCATAAATTCTGTTTACTGAAATTCTACTAAGGTATACCTATTTATTTTGTTACAACAAAAAATTTTGTTAATTCTGATTGGGACTAAGTTTTTAAGATTCTGATTGGGAATAATACTTATATGTAAATAGCTAGTACAAATGTATGTAAGAAATAAAAGCTTTTGTATAAATGAAATATTTTATTTTTCATATATTTCCTATAAATATCTCTAAAAGTAACTTAACTGACATATGTATATATAAGTAACACAATAGTACATTTTTACATAACAAACCATGTTAATACAAAATATCCTTTTAAATATTCTAATTGAAAAAAATGAATGAATGAATAATATCGCTGAACAAATTACACAAATCGATGTAGACCCAAAAGAAGCAAATTATTTACAAGTGATATGAATGCTATTCAACGAGACTAATACACAGAGATACATAAATATATTTAATAAACACTCAAATCTCAGAAACACAAATATCTATCTTTTTTAAACTAACGCTTTCCCTGTCGGGAATCGAATCTAACTCCCGTGGATTACGTACTCAGCGTTGCTAACCACGCGACTATTTTTATATATTAGTTCAATTATCAATTTGTGTAATTTGTCGGCGCTAGATCAATTCGTGCAATTTCTCTGGGCTAGATCAATCGTTGTAAAATTTGCCGAGTTTAAATCACGTCCTGTAATTTGTCGGGCTTAGATCAATTCATGTAATTTGTCGAGACTAGATCAATTTTTGTAATTTATCACGGCTAAATCAATTTTTGTAATTTGTCGGGGCTAGATCAAAACTTATAATTTGTCGGGGCTAAATCAATTCTAGTATTTTGTCGGGGCTATATTCCAACTTTAGTATTTAGTGGAAGCTAAATCGATTCATGCCATTTGTCAGCATATGCAGCATATGTCGCGGCTAGATCAATTCTAATATTTTTTCGGCGCTAGATCAGTTTACGTAATTTGTCGCAGCGAGATCAAATATAGTAATTTTTCGCAGCGAGATCAATACTAGTAATTTGTTGCAGCTGAATCAATTCGTCATTTGTTGCAGCTAAATCAATTCATGTCATTTTGTCGGGCAAGATCTATTAGTGTAATCTGTCCAGCGATACTCTTTATTTGCATTATATACTAGATTCGATTAATATTCGTCTGCTGTTCTTTAAAATATATTTTGAGCCAACAGAGTATGTCTATTCTCATATTACAGCCACATATATTTTCTTTCTAACCCAACCCCTTTCTTATATCAGTAACACCACCGATTTTCTGTAACACAAATCTCGATTGCCATAATGCTCCTTTCAGACCTTTTTGTAGAATTCTACTCGTATACCCTTAGCCTTACAGTATAATTGCGATAAACACAGAACCTACAATGTAATTGCAAGTCGGGCATCTTGATTCGGGATTGTATGTAAAAGTAGTATAGAGATCATAATATTGGTGAAAAAAAGAAACCATTAAATTGAAAGTCTTAAATGTATATAAAGATAAATATTAAATTGGCAACAATCGCTAACAGCACTCTATCACTGTCGTTGAAGAACTGTAAAGCGTTTGCATGTTGCTTTCGGTAAATTTGTTTGACTGTTAAAGTACCTAGAGCATTTATCAAGTATCATTGTAGTGCCATTTAATTTTAGATAGTGTCCTAGTCGACGAGGCTGGGTTCTTTCTCTAAGTATGGGGCCTAAAGGCAATCTAATAAACTTACTTCATATTTATGTAACAAGTCGGGTAGAGGCTAACATTCAAAACCCATAATCCATCCACCACCATCACCATATGAAGCAATTTACGATAGTGCTAAAATACCGCTAGCTTCAATTTATATACTTTCTATTTAATTTTCTATATTCAAATCATTTAGTAATTTATCAAAAACATCATCAGTACTTGATGGCATTAAATCACTTAACCCATTTTGAAAGTCTCCAAAATCATCTTTTGTGTCAAGCAGTCCTAATTCTGTCAAAAGTGTCAAATTTTCACTGTCAGATTTGACGTCAAGTGACAGCTCTGGTAGAAGTTGTTCGGTTGAGTCAGTCTCATCTTTGTCTTTGTTTTGTCGGCGGTTAACCCTTTTTGATTTTGATTCTTCATCAGAAAAATCATGATATTCTTGAATTTCTTTAGCATATTCTATTTCTTCCTCGTCTTCTTGATTATCCTAAATAGGAAAAACAATTAATTATTTTAATATGTTACATACTTTACGTATAATATATAGATTATCTGTTTTATTACTAGATATCTCCTAGAAGGCGAGAGAAATTTACTTCGTATCATTTACATCATGGCTACTAACTAGGGGATTGTCTGGACCGGGTTTTGTACACCGTTTTACCTAATACTGCTACAATAGCGTCAGTGCTTTTTGCTGTCGTCTTTCGATTTAGATGGCAAAATAGCCAGTAAATTTATGCATGTAATTCTAACTTCACCACACGGATAGCAAAGCACCATTAACAGCTCTGGTCTTGGTGATGTTTCACGGTTTTTTCATCAGGAAAGTTGACTCTTTGTTTGATATCTAATGGCTTAAAAAAGCTGCTCAACATTTTGATATGAGTTTTTAGAATATACATACCTGTATAAACTGCGCAGTTGATTTATACTGGAAGGCGTTTTGTGATAAGTCAACTTCAACTGGAAATAGATTTGCGTTTTCTTTCAGATGTTCTACAGTTTCGCTAAACAAATAAAAAGTGAGTAACATTAACATTATTTATTTTCTGTTTAAAAGCGATATTATTAACAATAATAAAGTTTTTTCAAATAAAATTTGTTTAGGAGCGAATTATCGGCAACTGTGTTATATGGATATAATAATAATAATCATAATAATATTGCTGGACAAACTACACAAATCGATCTAACCCCAAAATAATCAAATTATTTGCTTGTGTTATGGGTGCTCGTCAATGATACCAATACATAGAAATACATATGTAAATACTGTTACATACATAATAAACACCCAAACCCAGAAAAACAAACACTATGCTCATTACACAAATGTTTGTACCCGTCGGAAATCGAACCCGAGCCCCACCGATTCGTAGTTAGGTAAATTAATAAATAAATATTCACAGTTACGGACCTCTAGTATGTATGTCCTCGAGAAATAAAAATCAGAATATTAGGTCTTAACTAAGGATACTATCAAATACAAATGAACAAAAACAGTGGTAAAAAGTTCCTTACTTGTGATAAACAGTGAGTCCCTGTATAAACCGCTTTAGTTGATAAGCGACATCTTGTGTCTTCTTATTGTCTAGCAACTCCAATTTGACCAGCACGTCGGATCTGAGCCGGGCAAATCGGGCTCGTGCTTCTTGACGACATCGTAGTATCAATCTGAAAGATATTTTAGGAAAATATATTAGCAAATAAAATAAAGCTAATAAAATAAATAAATTGTTAAGTCAATACTTGTCATTTATCAGTGCTTTGCTTCGGTCACGAATTCACTGGAGAGAAACCGAAGACTGACAAAATTGGTAAGATAAAGTCCTACGGTGCAATCATCGGAGATATTTTGTGTAATAAAAAAATAATAAATTATAACCTTAACATAAAACACAACATAAGCCGTCTTGTAGATTTCTGAAAATAGTTGGAATGGCTGGAATAATTCGGCAAGCCACGTACAAGGGCCCAAAGGGCTAAGTTCGAATACAGCAATAGTAAAAAAATAATAATAAAAAGTTTTCTTGGAAACCTTATCAAACTTTGCAACTTTGTTGGCATTTATTACTTTTTTAACATGCAAATTTTGATAAGTTAATATTTTATTAATTTGGTCCACGTTCCTAAGAAAATTAATCATTATGTAGGTCACACTATAAGTTTTACGTAACTTGAAAAAATAACGTTATAACCAAAATATTATGTTTATTGCTTTTCAAAATAATCTCTTTCACATTTTAAACATTTTTTCATGCGATCGAACCATTTTTTAAAACAGGAGGACCACAGATCTGAAGGCATGTTTTCTACGTGCTGGTTGAGCGCTATCACTGTCTCTTCGGAGTTGCCAAAAGTAAAACCTCTCATCAAATCTTTGATTTTGGAGAAAATATAGAAATCACAGGGTGCTAGGTCGGGGCTATGCGCAGGATGAGTGACGAGATGTGCTTGTTCGGAAGCTAAAAATAACTTTTGTTGGCCGTGTGTGACGAAGCGTTATCATGGTGTAGGAGAATGCGGCTTTTGGGTCATCTTTCGCGAACTTTTTCTAACACCCTGGGTAAACAAATGGTAGAATACCACTCGGCATTAACACTCTTTTGATCTTCAAGTGGAATTGTACAGATGGGACCCGTAGCTGTGAAAAAAAAACGCGATCATTTTTTTACCAACGTTTCTCGCCTATCTCTTGTTGGCCTGTTCTCATTTTCAAACACCCATTCACAAGATTGCTGTTTATTTTTCGGTTTAAAACAATAAATCAACGTTTCGTCTCCTGTGACAATGTCATAAACAGCGTTAGAATGACCGTGGTCGTACTTCAGTAGCATCTGTGAACACCATTCCACGCGAGCCCGCTTCTGATCCGCTGAAGAATCCGGAGAAATAGAACTTTTAAAATCATAAAAAATAATCGCTCTAAAATTTTTTCGACTTAATTCCATTTTCGTTGCGTACGTAGAATTTTGATGTGTGATAAAAAAAATTGACAAATCATTTCCCGCCAATTGTTTTTTTTTATTATTAAGAAGGTTGCAACGTTTTAAAAATATAACATACGAAATTAAAATAGTTCCGATTAGCTAGAAATGCAAAACTTATAGTGTGCCCCATGTATAATTATTTAAACGTGGATGAGATCCAAAATTTGGATTTTATGTTTTCGAATCCATTGAACTGTAAGATTTCAGCCATGAAACAAAAATCATGGTCGCTTTTTTAATTATATTTAGTAGCAGCATCACTATTTTTGTGGATGTTGATGCTATCATTCTGGTAAAATATCGGAAGAGTTTTGGGATTTAGACATGCATTTTAAATTTCTTGAGACTTTGGTTAGATATAAACGATTTGCTACATTTCAAACTATGGGAGTATTTCATTGTTGAAATGCTTTTTATGTATGGATCAAAATAAGTGGCTGTTATATGACTTGTTTTTTTTTTTTATTGGAACTAGGAGTTATTTTATTTTTAAAACTATATTTTTTCGTTAAAGTTGAATAATACTGATTTAAATATGCTTGCTTATATAACATATACACACCAACATAATCCATCCATACACCAACATCCATACTAATATCACGGCTAAATCGCTGGACCGATTTTTATGAAATTTGGTATGAAGGTAGTTAAAGATCTACTGTCAAACATAGGCTATTTTTTTTTCAAAAATCTACCCCCAACAAGCTGAAATAGGGGTTGAAAATTTTTACATACTGATATCCGTACTTTCGTTCTTATATCTATACGACTGTATCCATACTAATCCATATCAATACTTTCACACTTCCATCCACTACTTCCATATCCACACTTTTATATCCATACTTCCATATTCATACTATCTGTCTGTCTGTTACGCTTTCACGGCTAAACCGCTGGACCGATTTTAATAAAATTTGGTATGAAGGTAGTTAAAGATCCACTGTCAAACATAGGCTATTTTTTTTAAATTAACCCCCAACAAGCTGAAATAGGGGTTGAAAATTTTTACATACTAATATCCGTAATTTCGTACACATGTATAAGACTGTATCCATATCAATCCATATCAATACATCCACACTTCCATCCATATTTCCATATTAATCCATACTTATCATACTACTCATACTAATATTATAAATGCGAAAGTCTGTCTGTCTGTCTATCTGCCTATCTGTCTGTTACGCTTTCACGGTTAAACCGCTGGAGCGATTTTAATGAAATTTGGAATAAAGATAGTTAAAGATCCATTGTCAAACATAGGCTATTAGTTTTTCAAAAATCTACCGCCAATAAGCTGAAATAGGGGTTAAAAAACACGACATTAGCTAGCACTGATGCTATTGCGGCAGGAATAGGTAAGGCGGTGGTACCAGCCCCGAGCGAGACAATGCAGAATTCTACCATCTTGTAGCCACGATGATATTGACTTACATAGTCATTCGTTTGCTTCTTACGAATTGGACTAATACCGAGAAAAGTTCAATTTTATTTATAGTAAGTTGCGATATTATTTAGCGCCTAGGTGTTTTTTGTCTATCCTTTCTAAACCTTCTTCTTCTAAACCAGGAAGAAAGTATCATGGGAAAATGAATCACAATTCACACTAGTTTAAAAGGAGGAGGTATATTACATTTATATTATCTACCTACCTACTACTGAGTGCTAAGTGTGAGTTTTTCTTTTCGCATTCGATCGTGAGCGCGTTTCGAGTTTACTAGGAATTTGTATGTGATTTGTACAGCGCCACCTAGTGGTAAACGTGAGAAACCAACCACTAGGTGGCGCTGTACAAATCACATACAAATTCCTAGTAAACTCGTAACTCGCTCACGATCGAATGCGAAAAGAAAAACTCACACTTAGCACTCAGATATTAATATGATGATTCGTGAATCGTAAAGACTAGCATAACGACTACGATGACTAGAGTAACCACAAGTCACGAGACTTTTGATAACATTTCAATTACTGTTTTCTTGGTTATTTTTTGAATATGTTTATTTGATATGTATAAGCGTGAATTTCAACGGATTTAATCCCATCCCACGGCTAAAAAACATATGTATAGAGCGATTTGATTGGTTAATGGGTGAGACGATAACGATGACTCATTGCATTTTTAACGCGAACTTACTGTAAATGTAAAACCATGTTGTGGCCATACCTGTACTCGTAGTTCCCAGTTTCCACTCTGTACAAGGGCTCCTGCAGCGCATTGTAGCCATATTCCTCGTCATCCATTTCCTTAACTTTTAAACAATAGGACAGGTATTCGAATTTGGTGTCCGCGTATTTGCGTATTGTTAACTTGGTGTCGGGTATGGCTTTATGAAGGTATGTGCCCATGTCTGCTAAGATCTGGAAATATATTTACCCTCCTATATATGCCCATGGTATGTGCCCACGTCTGCTAAGATCTGGAAGTATATTTACCCTCCTATAAATAAATTTACCCTATATATTTACCCTCGTGTCAATCTGGGGCCCCTTTGAAGAATAGACCACCGATGATGACCGATCACAGGATCGGTCATCATCGGGTATGATCGATCGCAATCGCCATTGTGTCGGTATATCAAAGGAATGATGGCGCATGATTGTGAGCGCCTCCATACAATTCATCTGGTTTTGATGATTCTTTTGTCGCGAACATTAGGTAAATTATTATAAGAGCTATGTGAAAATATTTCCACAGCCGCGATCACCTCGCTATCCATCTTCGATAGACGTCTAATATAACAGTAGTGAGTAGACGGTTAGTAAATGAGTATTGTGTGAAGAGTTGCCCGATCATGGTGGCGATACTGGACGATCATTTGACAGGCCATTATGGTCTATTGTGAAAAGGAGCCATTAAACATTAGCATGTTGATGATGCCAACGCGATCCCATACGATTTTCCCCTACCACAAATCATCTATCGAGGCTAAAGCTTCTACTTCAATAAAAAGATCGTTCGCACTATAAGACATATAAAATTTACCGGCTTAAGTGTCTTGAGCATCTTGATGCCATCTCTTTCTAAAAGCCGATGGTACTGTCCGAACCGGGTGAACGCCTCCGAAGCACGCGCTTGAGGCTCTCTAACACCAATACCCGCGAATATATCGCCCACTGACTTGTACACTTGGAGCACGTCGAAGTAGGACTTCAACATTCTGGAAATAATTACCGAGGTATCATCACGCCAGTTCTTTTGCAGGAGAGTTAGTCGAACGTCAATAGACTTTCTGGTTCTCCACAATTTATTGTTTTATCGGTGGACGTATTGAAAAGTAAACCCTATTGCCATGATCTCCACATATCGTGGCACGCGTGGAATTAACTGACTATTAAATTTAACACTTTTAACTGTTTATAAACAATTGAAAAAAACCTTAAAAACAACAAAGAAAAATATCGACACGCGGGATTTGAACCTGCGACCATATCGTGCTATAACACAAAAATAATTGAAAAAAAAACACATATTCATAACGATTACTAAAATGATCACAAAGTCCTTAAATGCATTAAAAATAGTTTTTTTAATCCAATTATCGTTTAATATACATTATTTACATCATTGTGCTTTTGGCATGTTTCGCATATTTTATATAAATATTTTTACATTTAGATGAAATTATTAGGATGTTTATCGTTTGATATAAACACATCTCTTGACATGTTCTATATAATATCACATGAATTTCGCCGTGTTGGTCCCGGGCTCCTTTGAAGAATAGGCCAACTGCCGTTCTACCAGGCAGGTCGTAAAAGGCGACCGATTGGCTATCGAGTCACTAACATCATGGCTACTAGGTGGTAGAGTTCTGCATTGTCTCGCCCGGGTCTGGTACCACCGCCTTACCTATTCCTGCCACAATAACGTCAATGCTTGTCGCTGTCGTGTTCCGGTTTGGAGGGTAAGGTAGCCGGTAAACTTATGCATGTGGCATTAGACCTCGCCACAAGATAGCAACGCACCATTAACATCTTTGGTGTCTATAGGCGATGGTTTACTCTTTCCATCAGGAGACCCATCTGCTTGTTTGCTATCTTATGATATTAAAAAAAAAAAAATCAGTATGATATTTCATATCAAGTTATTGTGATAATTATCGAATTATACTGCCCGTTAGATAAGTCGACCTAAACCTTGAAGGGGCAATAAGGTATCCGATTCTCATTTATAAATATAATAAAATCGTAAGAAAGTCAATGTATGTCCGAGGTAAACTCAAAAAGTACTGCATAGATTTACTTCAAATTTTGCATGAATATTACTAACAGGTCGAGTCAACATATAGGCTACATATTATCACGCTTATTACGTAGACGACAGCTAGAAGACTCAAAAAAAATCAAAGTACTTTAACTACTTTATTTAAATTAATATAATTTACAAATTAAACTTGGACTAGTGGTCGATGCTAGACCCTAAAATATATTGAATACTTATATGAATTAATGCTGTTAAGAAATTGATTGGTGACATCCGAATTGAGGGAGCACGTTGAGTTAACACGCGAGCTCCGCCACCGTTCCTGTGTCGCTGTGCGTGTGAGTCGCGGCCATGGAACATAGAACAACGGAATTGGCAAGTACAAACATTTGTATCAGGACCGCGATCGCCACACTCACACATAAAATAAGCATTATTGCATATAAACTACTAATGCAAACATTGTTTCATTGGTCGTTTTCATTTTAAACAACAATAATCCGAAACACACAAACAGAACATTTAAAAATATACCAAACTGCGTTACAATAAATTTTATTTTGCTACAAAAAAAAGAGTATTTACGTCCTTTTGTAGTCTATTCAAAATAGACTCATCTATGTGTACAATAGTGAAACTTAAGATCTTAATAGTTTCGCTATTCTACAATAGATGGCAGTATTGATTTTTCCGTAGTTTTCAGTTGATCATATTTGAGTAGAGAACTTTCTAGAACGATATACGTAATGACTGTCATTACGTATATCTTTCTAGAAAAAATAAGTCAACCTAAAATGAACTTTATATGTAAGGTGTACGGCTGATTTTAGCTTAAATTTCTATTATATCATTAGAGATTATATTAAATCAGGAATTTAATTAAAATAAAATGAAAATTGTACTTTCGAATGATATGAAATATCTCCATTTTTAATCATCTGTATTCTACTATCATTTCTGCATTCAAGGATGGCACAATACGGCATAATTCAGTGTATAATAGATTTTCGCACGACGACTATCTCCTAATAATATGGTAAGTATCACTAAGGCAATTTAGAGTAAAAGCGCATAATAGTGACGCACGCGGCACGCCTACTCTTCACTTCCCTTGTTCTATGTTCCATGGTCGCGGCAGCGTCAGCAACCTTCATACAGGGCGCGCGTGTAACACGCATCACCTACGGGGGAGGAGCTATGCGGAGTAAACGAAGTCCGCGCGGACGAAGTCGTGGGCAACAGCTAGTTCCAAATAAATAAAAAAAACATACTCTTAAATTTTAACCTAATTATCTAATAAATTCATAATTCATACGCACCAACACGTTCGCGCAAGTAACGCGCATATCAATGGATAGATAAATAGGTAGTTACGTAAATACTGCCTATTACTGCGTGACGTGTTGTTGCGTATTAATTATGAATTTTCTAAATAATTAGGTTAATATTTAAGGGTATTTTTTAATTGCTATTTATTTGGAATGAGAACCAGATACCTTATTACCTCCTTCAAGGTTTAGGTCGACTTACCTAACACGCTGTATAAACATACCTCTTGGCGTGCTCCACACACCTCTCAAACATTTCCGTACTATTCTATTTTACATTAAATTCTAATAATCGTTTGATTTTTTCAAATCTAATTATCATATTGTTACGTACTCGGGTTCGTGATTGTAGGAAAACACCACTTATATTAAATCCGTGTATTTACACAACACAACGTAATACTAAAATACACTTTACACAATAGTCACTTGCTATACTATCACTGTACTTAGAACACTACACAATAAAACACTTCTCGCTTCGCACTAGTCACTTGATGTATCGCTCTCGATTGCTTGATAAAAACTGCCTTGTGTTTGTCAACATCTCTGTATTTATAGGCAGGGGAAAGTCCTAGCTGGATCCAGAAAAATCTAAATGTATCGGGAAACAATGAATCACTTCTTATCGTAAACATGTTATGAGTCATAAATCCTAGTACACGCTACTTTCAACCTTATGCAATATCCCACAAAGTCCATTATGGCATAGCCCGGTCAACTATTTGTTTGTCAATAGGAGTAGCTATCTCTTTCTTTTATTTCTAGATAATTAGCGCGCGCGCGCTCCAACTCTACACGCTTCTAGATTATTCGTAACAATATAATATAAACTTACTTCTTGGCATGTTCATACATCTACTCATTTTTCGTATGTAATTTTACTTATTTAATATTAAATTCTGATAGTTATTGTATGATTTTTTTTCAAAAATACAGTTAGGTATCGTATGATATAAACGTAACTCTTGGCTTGTATCTTCTATATATCTTACAATATGAATATTTTTCGTTTTTACGGTAAATTATAATAATTATAGTAGGATATAAATATACATCTAGCATGTTTCTTTAATCTCATATTGAAGTAGTTATTTTTTTGTATGTGATTTTATAAAGAATATTATTTATTTATTTTAATTTTGCATATATACATTTGCACAGGTAGACTTAACACCCAAAAGCATTCTCTGCCAAGGCGCAAGGGATGCACATAGAAAATATATTGGATGTAGGTACCGGGTAAGACCAAGACTGACATACTACGATCAGATTGATCGAGTACTGTCCGAAGGTGGTATCAAGAGTCTTCGCAACCGGCGTTTGTGTATGAAGAGAGTGATGAACGTGGAGGAAGCGAGATAAGCCTGCAAGGAGCGTGATGTATGGCACTCGATTCTCTCTGCCTACTTCGTCAGGGATCTGGCGTGAAGATATGTATGAATGTATGTATGTATAAACACATTAAATTACATGAATACAAATAATTCTTATTTAATTAAATAATTCTAATTAAAAAACATATCTGTATATTTATCGTATGACATCGATACTGGATAAGCCTTTTAAGATAATGTCTTAGTTTGTCAGCGTAGCTTGCACTTTTACATAGAAACACAGTGTTATACTACCTATCGATGAAATAAAATCACTTCAAAGATAATTTTTACACCTTGTCATCTCATTCGGTACGATAAAACCATATAACATGTGTTATTTCTATTTTTTCACTATATATCTGCAAATTCATAACATTTTTGACAGTGATAGGAGCGTTTGCTCATATGCGTGGCGACACGTTTCCTTCCTAATGGCGTGTCTATTAGTATTTTTGTGGTCTGTGATATAAACGTACCTCTTGGCATGTTCCACCAATCTTTTGTAAGTGTTCTCGGTGTCCCTCATTTCGTTCAGCTTAGCCACGAGCGTATCATTGCAAAGTATAGCTCTGGACAAACCTAAGGCATCTGCCGTTCCTGAAGACATGTTTTCCACTAGCCTGTGCTTCATCTTCTTCATTATTATATCCAAAGATTTTCCTTGTTTCGGATCAGCGTGGAGTTTGTTATAATTAATTGTGACTTGGTCCTGAAATTTTATGAATTAATGAATGAATATTTTTGTTTACGAACATTTTTATATCACAAGATAACAAACATGCAGATTACTCTAAAGATGTAGAGATGAATGCGATAGAATGAGCATTATATACATTCTCATATATTGCTAATACGTAGTCGATACGATAAAATGAGCGTTACACACATTCGCATATATTGGCTACGTCGTAGACGATATGACAGAATGAACGTTACACAAATTCTCATATATTGCTACGTCGTAGTCGATGCGATTGAATGAGCGTTACACACATTCTCATATATTGTTACGTCGTAGTCGATTCGATAAAACGAGCGTTACACACATTCTTACATATTGCTACGTCGTAGTCGACACTATAGAATAAGCGTTATACACATTCTTATACAGGTAATGCTGTCGTAGTCAATGTGATAGAATGAACGTTACACACATTCTCATATATTGCTCTTGTAGTTGATGTGATAGAATGAACATTACACACATTCTCATATATTGCTCTTGTAGTTGATGTGATAGAATGAACGTTACACACATTCTCATATATTGCTCTTGTAGTTGATGTGATAGAATGAACATTACACACATTCTCATATATTACTCTTGTAGTTGATGTGATAGAATGAACGTTACACACATTCTCATATATTGCCCTTGTAGTTGATGTGATAGAATGAACATTACACACATTCTCATATATTGCTCTTGTAGTTGATGTGATAGAATGAACATTACACACATTCTCATATATTGCTCTTGTAGTTGATGTGATAGAATGAACATTACACACATTCTCATATATTGCCCTTGTAGTTGATGTGATAGAATGAACATTACACACATTCTCATATATTGCTCTTGTAGTTGATGTGATAGAATGAACATTACACACATTCTCATATATTGCTCTTGTAGTTGATGTGATAGAATGAACGTTACACACATTCTCATATATTGCTCTTGTAGTTGATGTGATAGAATGAACGTTACACACATTCTCATATATTGCTATATCGTAGTCGATATGATAGAATGAACGTTACACATATTTTGATACATTGCTATAGCGTAGTCAATGTGATAGAATGAACGTTACACGTATTTTGATACATTGCTATAGCGTAGTCAATGTGATAGAATGAACATTACACACATTCTCATATATTGCCCTTGTAGTTGATGTGATAGAATGAACATTACACACATTCTCATATATTGCTCTTGTAGTTGATGTGATAGAATGAACATTACACACATTCTCATATATTACTCTTGTAGTTGATGTGATAGAATGAACGTTACACACATTCTCATATATTGCCCTTGTAGTTGATGTGATAGAATGAACATTACACACATTCTCATATATTGCTCTTGTAGTTGATGTGATAGAATGAACATTACACACATTCTCATATATTGCTCTTGTAGTTGATGTGATAGAATGAACGTTACACACATTCTCATATATTGCCCTTGTAGTTGATGTGATAGAATGAACATTACACACATTCTCATATATTGCTCTTGTAGTTGATGTGATAGAATGAACGTTACACACATTCTCATATATTGCTATATCGTAGTCGATATGATAGAATGAACGTTACACATATTTTGATACATTGCTATAGCGTAGTCAATGTGATAGAATGAACATTACACACATTCTCATATATTGCTCTTGTAGTTGATGTGATAGAATGAACGTTACACACATTCTCATATATTGCCCTTGTAGTTGATGTGATAGAATGAACATTACACACATTCTCATATATTGCTCTTGTAGTTGATGTGATAGAATGAACGTTACACACATTCTCATATATTGCCCTTGTAGTTGATGTGATAGAATGAACGTTACACACATTCTCATATATTGCTCTTGTAGTTGATGTGATAGAATGAACGTTACACATATTCTCATATATTGCCCTTGTAGTTGATGTGATAGAATGAACGTTACACACATTCTCATATATTGCTCTTGTAGTTGATGTGATAGAATGAACGTTACACATATTCTCATATATTGCTCTTGAAGTTGATGTGATAGAATGAACGTTACACACATTCTCATATATTGCTCTTGTAGTTGATGTGATAGAATGAACGTTACACACATTCTCATATATTGCCCTTGTAGTTGATGTGATAGAATGAACATTACACACATTCTCATATATTGCTCTTGTAGTTGATGTGATAGAATGAACGTTACACACATTCTCATATATTGCTCTTGTAGTTGATGTGATAGAATGAACATTACACACATTCTCATATATTGCTCTTGTAGTTGATGTGATAGAATGAACGTTACACACATTCTCATATATTGTTCTTGTAGTTGATGTGATAGAATGAACGTTACACACATTCTCATATATTGCTATGTCGTAGTCGATATGATAGAATGAACGTTACACATATTTTGATACATTGCTATAGCGTAGTCAATGTGATAGAATGAACGTTACACATTTTTGATACATTGCTATAGCGTAGTCAATGTGATAGAATGAACATTACACACATTCTCATATATTGCTCTTGTAGTTGATGTGATAGAATGAACGTTACACACATTCTCATATATTGCCCTTGTAGTTGATGTGATAGAATGAACATTACACACATTCTCATATATTGCTCTTGTAGTTGATGTGATAGAATGAACGTTACACACATTCTCATATATTGCCCTTGTAGTTGATGTGATAGAATGAACGTTACACACATTCTCATATATTGCTCTTGTAGTTGATGTGATAGAATGAACGTTACACACATTCTCATATATTGCTCTTGTAGTTGATGTGATAGAATGAACATTACACACATTCTCATATATTGCTCTTGTAGTTGATGTGATAGAATGAACGTTACACACATTCTCATATATTGCTATATCGTAGTCGATATGATAGAATGAACGTTACACATATTTTGATACATTGCTATATCGTAGTCAATGTGATAGAATGAACGTTACACATATTTTGATACATTGCTATAGCGTAGTCAATGTGATAGAATGAACGTTACACACATTCTCATATAGTGCTGTCGTAATCGATGTGATAAAACGAGGTAAACATAAAGTGTTTTACCTTAGCCGCTTGAATCATCTTGGCGACTTCCACTTTAGTTTTCCCTTTGACCGTCTGACCATTGACACCAACCAACTCGTCACCACTTTGGAGAACACCATCTTTAGCTGCTGGTGTGTTGTCGAAAATCTATGATAAATATTTTATAATTGATTATTTTTCTGGCCTAAAGGCATAAAAATTATTAAAATACCCCAACTAAACTTTTAGAAAACAAGGAGTTTTAATCATAGCAATGATTTTTGTATTTTTCACCATAGGATAACAAAAAAGTAGATGATTCTTTTGATAAAAAGAGATAACTAAGGACTATAATTCTATATACATCAAACTTCAAAGATGTTAATATAGTATAAATATTCGATTCGTGCGTGAGACGTAAAATGTATGATAAATGAAGTGAGATATCATATACATTGTTTACCCTCTAAACTGGAACAGGGCAGTGACATACACCATTGACCTCTAAATATATATTTCTATGACATACACAGACGCTATTGCCGCAGGAATAGTTAAAACAGTGGTACCAAATCTGGGCCAGACGTCACGAAAATTTACTATTTGTTAGTCAAAATGGCCAATTGTTCACGTCTTTTACGAACTGGCTGGCTCAACGGCAGACTGTTTGTTTTTCAGAGTTTATTTTGTTTAGAAATTTTGCCACCACCGCCATCGCATGGATAGTCTAATCCAGCGGCCTACTACGCCGAAGACTACTAACTGGAACCATAGTTACTAGACCAATTTCTTTTGATTTATCAGCTTTTTTTGGGTACATTATTTGCAATTGTTTTTTATTGCTTTTGCACAGAAGAACGATTTTTCTGATAATATTAAACTCTGTGAAATGGAACTATGAGAAATATCTCACTATATGAGAAATATCTCACAATTAAACCACACTATTATAAATGCCAAAGTCTGTCTGTTTGTTATGCTTTCATGGCTAAGCTTGGTTTAGATGAATGGATTAACAGATTTAGATGAAATTGGCAAGGAGGTAGTTAAGGACCCGAGGTCTTAAACATATCTAGTGTTAGTTCCTCGATTAAATAAAAATGTACTGTATGCTTTATATTATATATTTCGCTGATAGAGGTACAGAAGAATTGCAATTTTTTGTATGAAATTATATCGATGACTTGTTAAGCTAATCATGGCCGAAGCTGCGCAAGTATCTTAACTCCCGTATCCCCGTAGAGGTAGGTAGAGATACAAACAGTGCACCCACGATTAGCCGAAGGTATACTTAGTCCCACAAAGTGATATGTGTCAAGCCTATTGCCAACCGGGCACTTATCCAAACCCGAGCAACGTTATTTTTATCAAAAAACTGAAAAAACCCATTTTGACCACACGAGGCCCCGGGATTGAACCCGACTCCTCGTGTGGTCAACGTCCACACCGCACCACTAGACCACAGAGGCACAGAATACTTAGAGACTACCAGAAGTCAATGTTACATACAGTAATATTCGAGCATAGCACATGTAGACACCTCTCACGGACGCGATATCTCGGACTGGTGCGGTACAAACTGCACCGAACCATTCCGAGATATTGCGTCCGTGAGAGGTGTCTTTGTGTGCGTTGCTCGAATATCACATGTATGCAGATTGACTACTGTTAGCCTCCAGTATACTGTGACAGAGGCAACTAAAGTATTTGTATTTAAATACTAAGTTTTGCCTGCGGCTTCGCTCGCGTAAAATAAGAGACAAAAAGTAGCCTATATTACTCTCCATCTCTTCAACTACCTCCACTTAAGAAATCACGTCAATTCATTCTCAGTTTGCCGTGAAAGACGGACAAATAAACACACACAAACACTTTCCCATTTATAATATTAGTATGAATATTTCCTGAAAAAGCACATTTAAAAAAAATATTCCGTCATCCAGTTTTTACACTTATTTTAGTGGGATCAAAAAATAATTACTTGCACAATGTAAAGGCACGGACATAACGGCGCTCCTCCGCCTATACTGATACCGATGAGGTTTTTTTCGTCCTTCGACAATACAACGCTGCCTGAGGTCACTGTCATACCCCTGAAATAAAAGTACGAAATAATCAAACATAGAGGGGTAACTATCATCCACCGACTACACAGCCCATAGACTCCTAATAATAGAAGAATGACTTGTGTCAACACATCTGACTTATAGTTCCGATGTAAATGTCCACGCGCCAATGAGTAGTGATTGAGTAATCAGTGTCGACCAATCTCTTTCACTGTGGCCTTGAGTTAGCCAATTACGGCGTTGCAACCCCACTTCGTCTTACCTCAGCTAGTTGCCAGAATGCATTCAATACGGAAAATCAAACATTAGCCGTCTATAGGCTGTGTGGTCGGTGCTATCACCTATAGACACCGATGATTTTAATAGTGCGTTGATGTCTGTGTGGCGGGATGGTAATGCCATATGTATAAGTTTACCGATTTTTTTTATATCATAAGATAGCAAACAAGCAAATGGTTCTCCTGGTGGAAAGAGTCAATCATCGCCTATAGACACCAAAGGTGTTAATGTTGCGATGCTATCTTGTGGCGAGGTCTAATGCTACATGCATAAGTTTACCGGCTACCTTACCCTCCAAACCGGAACACGACATTGACAAGCACTGACGTTATTGCAGCAGGAATAGGTAAGGCGGCGATACCAGACCCGGCGAGACAATGTAGGGCTCTACCATCTAGTAGCCACGTTGGAAGTGACTCACATATCCAATAGCCTTAGTCTTTTCAAGCCTCTTACGAACTGCCTAGCAAATCGGCAGATGGTCTCTTCAAAGGGGGCCCGGACCATAACGAGGGATCAATCAACCGGGTGAGATGTTTCGAAACTATGACTTTTTTTAATTTTAATTTTTTTATTTTTGTATCATAAGATAGCAAACAAGCAGATGGGTCTCCTGATGGAAAGAGTCAACCATCGCCTATAGACACCAAAGATGTTAATGGTGCGTTGCTTTCTTGTGGCGAGGTCTAATGCCACATGCATAAGTTTACCGGCTACCTTACCCTTCAAACCGGAACACGACAGCGACAAGCACTGATGCCATTGACATCCAATGGTCACGATATTAATGATTTTAGTTATCGAACATGTCATACGCAGGGTAACTTAAATCACCTGATTTTTTGTAGGAATTATAATAACGGACAATTTCTCGAATTGCAAAAATTTCTCGAAAATACAAATATATGTACAAGCGGACTTGTGTCTTTATTGATCACAGTTTAATTTCGATTCTGTGAGTGAACACTTACAATAAAATTATAAGGACTGGTGTTTAAAATACACTGAAAACAGATTTTTATCAGTTTCATGCCAGTCTTTTTATTTTTTAAAAGTTAAATACAACTTAGATAACCAAAAAAAAAAAACGCGTGAGCGTTGTGAAACACTTGGTTGGAATGAAGACTTTTATTTTCATTCCCCTCTCTCCGCTCCTCTATCTCCCACTCTTTTCCTTCTTTATCCCTCTTCTCCCTTAATACCACTATTCTTCCCTTTCCCCATTTTTTTCCCTTTCCCCATTCCTTCTTATCTCCAATTTACCCCTCTATGACTCTTCTTCCCTTCCCTTTCCCCCTTATATTTCACCTATTTCCCCTCCCCCTCTCTTTCCCCCTCCTCTTATTGTCGAAAAACAAACATTAAAATATACTATAGCAGGAACGTGGATAAATTTCAACACTGATATTTTATTATTTCAGCGTCGCTTCGTTTCGGCACATTATTTTATTGTAAAATTATTAGGGAAAAAAGTTTTGATTAATGCAATATATTTAATATTAACTTTTGTTCGCAGCTTCGCTCGCGTGGGAAGTGAGAGGTTAGAAAGAGACAAAAAGTAGCCTATGTCATGTCCATGTCTCCATTCCTTCAATCATCTCCACTTAAAAATCACGTCAATTCGTCGCTCCGTTTTGCCGTGAAAGACGTACAGTACCCGGCGATAAATATTGCACATCGAACTTTGGAAAGAGACAATCGGATAATTTCGGCTTCGTAAAGCGTTATCTCTGTCCCACACTACCTATGTGACGTTTAGTCAGTCGTTGTTCAAGTACGATAGAGTGCAGTCGCGTCCCGATCAAAATATATATTTAGAGTTGATAACACCCACAAATTTAAATAATTTAAAGTTGTAATATGGCATCTTTCGGAAAAAGAGGGAAACCTTTACGAGGTCAGTCACGTGAAATTATCTACAATGTTTATAAATACTTTGTAAGCGAAGCTGATAGATTTAAAAAAAAAGTAGATGAAAATGTAAGTTGTTATTTTAAGAAGATTCAAGAGCGAGTTGCAAATGCCACTGGAATTTCAAGAAGAACTTTGAACAATATATTAAACGAAGTCAGTACTGAAACACATTCGACTGAAATTAACTTCAGCACTCCAAAAAAAGGGAGACCAAAAAAGTAATTTCGTTTGGATATGGACGATTTTGATTACGATGTTGTTCGAAGAATGGTGTATGATTTTCACTTACGATTTAATGAACTGCCAACAATAAAATCATTAAAAGCTAAGTTATCTGAAGCTATTAATTACAATGGGTCTGAAAAAACGTTGAGAAAAATACTTCATGACATGGGATTTCAGTTCACTAAAATGGAAGATAATCGAAAAATTCTAATGGAAACGCACGACGTTAGTCTCAAACGAATGGAATACCTTGATAAAATACGCAAATTTCGCGAAACAGGAAAAAATATCGTCTACATGGATGAGTCATATATACATGCATCCCACACTAAAGGGAAATCTTGGAGTGACGATAAGAAAAAAGGAGTAAAAAAGCCAATTTCAAAAGGTCAACGTTTGATAATAGTTCATGCGGGAAATGAAAAAGGCTTTGTACCCGGTGCTTTTTTAACGTATAAATCCACGGACACTACAGGTGACTATCACAATGAAATGAATAACGGTAACTATGAGAAATGGCTGGTTAACCAATTAATCCCAAATATACCCAGTGATTCTGTTCTAGTTATCGACAACGCACCCTATCACAACAAGTATGTTGAGAGACCCCCCAACTCAAACACCATTAAACGGGAAATGATCAACTGGTTAAACAGACATGAAATTCCAGTTGATCCAAAATTAACAAAAACCCAGATTTACGCTATTATATGTCAGCACAAGGAGAGGTATACAGAGTTTTCTGTGGACAAAATACTTGCCGAACATGGGCACACTGTGTTGCGATTGCCACCATATCATCCGGATTTTAATCCAATTGAAAATATATGGTCTCAACTGAAAGGCTATGTAGCCTCTAGAAATGTGGGTATGAACTTAACTACAGTAAAAACATTATTGACTGAAAAAGTAAACATGATCGGCGCTGAAGAGTGGAAAAAGGTTTGCGATCATGCAATCAAATGTGAGAATGAATATAGAAACATTCAACACAGTTTAGACAATTACACTGATAGATTAGTAATAAATACGGCTGATAGTGACAGTGATATTGACCTCTTTGAGAGCACAGATAGTGAAATGGAAGTAATTGAGAATTAGAATTATTATTATTTTTATTGCAATGTCTCATTTTAGCAATAGGTATAATGGTGTTTATTATGTACACTAAAGCTGTAATGTTCCAAAATAATTAAATACGTAAACATAATGTAAAAATGTTTTTTTATTTTATTTTACCCCAACCTAAAGCCATCACTTATAGAAAAATTAGTGTATTTTATACAAAGAATAAAAATATCAAAAGAAGCAAATCATACTTGTTTTAACAGCTCCTAATAGGTACCGGACTGTTTGTATTTTGTGCGACAGAGATAACGCTCTACGAAGCTGAAATTAGCCGATTGTCTCTTTCCAAAGGTCGATGTGCAATATTTATCGCCGGGTACTGTACAAACAAATTCTTACTTATAACATTAATATGGATTGCATACATTTATTTAATTATTATTATTTTTTAATATTTTGCAAATTTTTAGATTGCTGAAACACCCTCAATAAGGAGCCGAAACGTTGCTGCAATAACCAAATATTAAATTAATAGTGTCTAAAATTTTTCCATATTCCTAATATAAAATTATAATTAATTCAACCAAAATGGATGCAAATAAGAAATAAAAAGTTTCCAAGGTGGTTAAATTGTAGAAATTGCAAATTTAGTGAAATTAAAACATTTTTGAAAATTTGTTTATTAACTTTTCGATTTACAAGCACACACAATTAGCTTTTCAACATCAACAAGCTTAACTAAGATATACGTACGTACAGTACTAAGGTTTAATTTATGCGCTTCGGCATGGCGTGGCACGTAATGCAATGAAATGAAAAATCTCTGATTTAATTTGAATTTTGAAGTTATTGCTATCCTTGATTCTCCAAATTGAAAAGAACATCACATATTTAGCCTGTTGAATTACAGATATTGTGTTCGTTATATTTTTAAAATCGTAGCCTCATTTTTTAGATTATAAATGTCGGAGTGTAACAGCATGCTCGCCAGCTTAAGATAAAATATTTACTATCTTCTTCTTTTCATTTCGTTAGGAGAAATGTAACTTAATGATTTACACTAGTAATCAAAGTCAGTGTAGTTCTATCTCTTTTTATATATCTATTTCACGTAAATCTATTGAAAATACGAACATAGCCGAGGTGCATAAATGATATCATGGGAATGTATTTATTAAATTTTGTGTGTAATACTCTAAGAATATGATAAAAATTTAATTACAACATAATTCATGTAAATATGCTTATTTGAATGACAATTAATAAATAATAAATAAATAAATATTCACGGGACAGATTACACTTATCGATCTAACCCCAAAGTAAGCAAATTATTTGCTTGTGTTATGGGTGTTACTCAATGATACTAATACATAGAAATACATATATAAATACTGTTACATACATAATAAACACCCAAACCCGGAAATACTAACATTTATGCTCATCACACAAATGCTTGTCCCCGTCGGGGATTGAACCCGAGCCCCGTTGATTGCGTAGTCAGGGTCGCTAACCACTCAACCAACGGGTTTCAACTAAGCACAGGAAACGGTAGAATTAATCACCAGAAGAGTTTTGTACCTACTTACAAAACTCTACTGATGATTACTGCTACGTGGTGTTTTGGTACTTATTAAAACACTACGCAGCTTCTCTCTATAATGCAACCTTACAGTCGTAGAACCCATCTTTGCTACATAATTAAAATTCAAAACTATTTTATTCTAACTAACCGATACCTTTGAATGGTTTAACAATTTTATACCTACTACCGGATCGGAACGCGGTCTCAGACTGAGAAGATACGGTGGAAGAAACACAGCGGGCTTATTTTTAATTATATATGTACTTTTATTTCAAATTAAAATAGAGTACAATTTATGATCAATTACAATGATTTAAAAATCCCACATTTCCTTTGCTTTCAAAACATTTGAATTTTTATAATAGTCCTTTTATACAGTTTAACACATCTTAAATACGTTTACTGGCAAATCTGTTTCAGTTTCAGGAAGCTTCTTGTAAAAGTCCCGATATTGTCCCACAACTGAGTTATTTAGTCATTATCATTTGAAAGTTAAA
The DNA here is from genome assembly GCA_036924255.1 of Apodemia mormo. Lineage (NCBI taxonomy): Eukaryota > Metazoa > Arthropoda > Insecta > Lepidoptera > Riodinidae > Apodemia > Apodemia mormo. Next base: position 4,621,597 of record JAUPFN010000024.1, on the reverse strand, counting down.
CACCCATTCATATTTTCACCGCACTTTATCTACCTGCTACAATTATCAGTACTTTCTTGGAAAAACCGAAACCGATAACTTTACGTGCTTTTCCGCTGTGACAGCAACTACATTTCGAGCTGTTATTGCATTTTTTTAAAATCTCAAGGATTCCAACCCAGGACCTTATGATTCAAATGAAAAGGCGAACCAATAGGCTATAGGGTGGTCAGAGATAATTAGAGTAACATTAGCGCGATATCCGAGCAAGTAGACACATTGGTCAACTAAGAAATACGCAGAAAATATCAGTTATGTTGGAGTATAATGACAGGACTGGTAAACCAGTGTAAACACAACGATTATTATTGCTATAATGTACTTACTATGAATAAAATGGAGCAGTGATTGCTAACCTATTTTATGCTATTATTTATTTATTTATTTTACATAAACAAAAATCCACAGCTTAATTTACAGAAAATACTTACAATACTATATACATTAAACATTAGCCAATTACGGATTTTTCTCTGTTTTCTGATCATATTATGATGTAGTCAATTAGGTAGTAAAGAATTATTAATAGAAGCGGAAAATCACAAAGCTGAGAATTCAAAACTTAATAATAATAATAATAACAGTGAAAATGATAAAAGAAAATAACATATTATATTCCCTATATTCAAGCTGGTCAATAACCTAGATACGAAGCCCCACTACTGACACTAATAAAAGAACCACTCAATAACCTACTAAGCAAAGCAAGATGCAGACGTGAGCAGCGACTCCGTAACTAATATATTAAAGACCCTCAGGAACCTAGTAACCAAACTTAGACACACACAGACGGACATCGTTTACTTAACATGTATTGCAACATCACGACGTGTAGAGGTAAATTCTATAAATTATTATGCGAATATAAATAAACTCATTTTAGTTTATTATACAGTACAAGAATTTTTCGTAAATTATAAAGATTAATATTAGAACCATGACCTATTATCATTTCTAAGTTCATTCCATCAAATTGTTATTGTCTTTTTTATTATTATTATTTAAATGGATGCTAAATTAGTTGCACGAAATTTGATAGATATTTTGCTACGTTTTTACTTTTCAGGCTATAGATATTTCGTAACATTTGTTTATAATTATAGAGTAGATTAAGTTTATTTTTAGATTACTAAATAATAATGTTATTTAAAAAGTTTGGAAATATTAACCATGACAGGCATATGACGATTGTATAATTATTCTAATTTATTGTTGGTTCAAATACTTAAATTTTTGTGCCGAAGTCATATTAAATTAGTAGTTTTAATTTATAATTATATTTGTTTAAAAAAAATAAAAATTGCATGCCAATTTGGTAGAATACGCGGATGTATTATAACTAATGTAAACCTATAAAACTGTACCGTATTCTGAGCAATAAATTTCATTTCATTTCATTTCATATGGAAAAACTACCTTCAAAGGTCCAGAAGAGGACTTAGACTATTAGGGACTTAGATTCTGTAAGGTCTATTGGTTAGCAAAACTACTCCAGCCATATTCATGTGCAGCTAATTAGCACGAGGTATAGAAGAATAAATTGTTAATAGACGAGACCACACATGACGGTGCATACCATCGACTTTGAAATGTAGGGAGACGGGCTCCCTGAATTAAAATTATTTTATGCCATCAGT
>JAUPFN010000024.1:2006961-2167321 GCA_036924255.1 Apodemia mormo | reverse complement strand
AATAAAGTATTAAATAAATAAATAAACACTAATGTCATATCAATATCTTCGCGTTTGACCGTGATCGCTTAATTTTCTCACCTCCTCTAATCCTAGTGTTTGCACAGACAGTGGCGCAGTTAGATTATAGTAAACTAGCAAAAAGCAGAGCTTTGTAGGGGCTCGCAAAGTTATACTATCTAGTAATATTGTTAGAAAAGTATTTTTATGAGAATTACATCTTTTAATGTATAGACTTTATTTATAATAATAAAGTCTTATAAGTTTTTTAATGTATAGAAAAATAATAGTTGTTTGTTCACCAAGGCGAGAAAATGACCGATACCTTACGAGTTAGGTATCGCATTTTCTCCCGAGTGATACATACTGCTTTATACTACACCAATGAGGAAAATAAAAATATTTTAGTTAAAACTTAAAATTTATAATCAAATTATTACAATTATTGAAACTCCATAAATTCTTCATATGTTTTGTTGTACTTATGCTTGGACTTTTCTGGCAAAAGGTTTAAAATGACTGTTTGAGCCACGAAATAAAGAAAACAAGCGGAATTGGCAAGTACAAACATTTGTATCAGGACCGCGATCGCCACACTCACACATAAATTAAGCATTATTGCATATAAACTACTAATGCAAACATTGTTTCATTGGTCGTTTTCATTTTAAGCAACAATAATCCGAAACACACAAACAGAACATTTAAAAATATACCAAACTGCGTTACAATAAATTTTATTTTGCTACAAAAAAAAAAGAGTATTTACGTCCTTTTGTAGTCTATTCAAAATAGACTCATCTATTTGTACAATAGTGAAACTTAAGATCGTAATAGTTTCGCTATTCTACAATAGATGGCAGCATTGATTTTTCCGTAGTTTTCAGTTGATCATATTTGAGTAGAGAACTTTCTAGAGCGATATACGTAATGACTGTCATTACGTATATCTTTCTAGAAAACTTAGATCAACCTAAAATGAACTTTATATGTAAGGTGTACGGCTGATTTTAGCTTGACTTTCTATTATATCATTAGAGATTATATTAAATCAGGAATTTAATTAAAATAAAATGAAAATTGTACTTTCGAATGATATGAAATATCTCCATTTTTAATCATCTGTATTCTACTATCATTTCTGCATTCAAGGATGGCACAATACGGCATAATTCAGTGTATAATAGATTTTCGCACGACGACTATCTCCTAATGATATGGTAAGTATCACTAAGGCAATTTAGAGTAAAAGCGCATAATAGTGACGCACGCGACACGCCCACTCTTCACTTCCCCTTGTTTTCTTTATTTCGTGGTTTGAGCAGCTTGTTTTAATTCAGGCGCCGTAAATAAATCTTCATTCTCGCTACTAGACATAGACATCAGAACAGAATGTAAGAAGAAGATACAATAAAAAAGAAAATTCGCACGTACAATCTTTTTTTTTAATATTGAGGAGGCAAATGAAATAAAGCACATACTGCCAAGTTTCCTTAGTAAATGCTAGTGGCCAGTAACATTTTGATGTGCTTCGAGATACAAACTTATGAATTTAAAAAAGTTAAAGGAGGGGAGAAATTCCATACATTTTTGCCGCCCGCATATTGGTTCGCTTGGAATTAGGTACTTTCTTCTCGTTTTTCAAGTAAGAACTAATGTGCTTTCCGAATAGGTGTAGTATAAATAATAAAGTATTTCATCTCTCGCATTGTATATCTGTTTTGTTAATCTTTCACCTACCATTATTTCTACATGTCCGAACCAACGGAGAATGCCCTTTCTCATCTTTACACCAACACTTTCTTTCAAGCATAACTTCTCTTTCACTTCAACATTACGAGCCCGGTCCACGTGAGTTACGCGACATATTTTTCTCTGTTCACACACTGTTCCCCGCCAGCCAGCCAGCCCCCCCCCCCCTCTCCCTCTCCGCCTCTCTCCCTCTCCCCCCTCTCCCCCCTCTCTCTTTCCCCCTCTCCCTCTCCCTCTCCCTCTCCCCCTCTCCCTCCCCCTCTCCCTCTCCCTCTCCACCTCTCCCTCTCCCCCCTCTCCCCACCTCTCCCCCTTCCCTCTCCTCTCTGCCTCTCCCTCTCCCTCTCCCCCCTCTCCCCCTCTCCCTCTCCCCCCTCTCCCACTCCCTCTCCCTCTCCCCCCTCTCCCTCTCCCTCCCCTTCTCCCACCCTCTCCCTCTCCCTCTCCCCCCTCTCATTCTCTCTCTCCCTCTCCCTCTCTCTCCCCTCCCCTTCCCCCTTCCCCCTCCCCTCCCCCTCCCTTTCTCCTCCGTCTCCCTCTCTCCCCCCCCTCCCTCTACCCTCCCTCTCCACTTCCACTCCCCTCCCCACCCTACCCTCCCCCTCCCACTCCCCTCCCCCTCTCCCTCTCTACTTCCCTCTCCCTCTTCCTCCCCCTCCCTCCCCCTCCCCCTCCCTCTCTATTTTTATGGTAGATAACATATCTAGACATGAATTTAAACTACTACGTCGAAGCACAAACCTAAAAGTCCGATAATTTTTGAGTAAAATGTACCACAAAAGTGCATAGAAAGTGGCCTAGTGTAGGGCTCGCTTCGCTCGCCCTAATTATAAACCAGATTTTGAAGCGCTATATTTCAATTATAATATAGAAAACTTCATCCAATATTTTACCATCACCTATTCCACCATCTAAGAGGAGAAATTTCGAAAATTTCTATGCCATTCCTCATCTACATCGTAAGAACAATAGCTGTGAAAAATTTCAAACCTTCTCGGTTTAGGTTGGATGTGTATGTGTGTGATGTGCATGTCAGTGAGACAGGACCTTTCTTTTTATATAAGTAACTGACCCGTCAAACACTGTTTCGCCGTATAAATTACTTGTATTGAATATTCTTGGGAACTTGGGAGGAAGGGGGTCAATTGACATAAAAATTGTCCTATCTTTTAAGTTGGACAAAATAGTAGATATCTACAAAATTTTATTGAAATCGGTTCAGTAGTTTCGGAGCCCATCGCGAGCAAACCACGTGACATGAAATTTATATATATTATTAAGGTATATAGATTTGAAAAGTGTTTATATTTTCATAAAGTGAATAGTTAAATAATTTCTTCCGAAAAATTGTATAAGCGATAAAAATAAGCAGGAGAAAGTACAAGATAGTCGCACTACCACAATAGTCGTGGTTAAACGGGAATTCATAAAAGCAAGTCGACTTTCCACTCCGATGCTGCTCTAAATAACTCGGAGTTGGGTTTATTTTGTTTACAAGTTGGTAGAGTCCTACAACTGGCAGTCTCGGTTAGCTCCGCTTTGCCTACTTCTGCTACAATAGCTTTAATGCTTGTTGTGTTCAGGTTATAATTATTGTAAACTAACACTTGTGATAGAATATTTCTACCTTTCGGACACTAGCTCACTATAACTCTAGATTCAAAAGTCTCAAATTCAATATAAAATGTTAAATTTTAAATATTTGTTCACTAAGTAGGTATATCATGGTAGAATATGTTGATATCTTTTAATTGATTTTTAATTTTTTGCGACACTCATATTCTTCAAATAAATGTTTTAATTTAATTTCGTTTCGTTTCATTTTTTTTTTATATCATAACATAGCAAACAGGCAGATGGGTCTCCTGGTGGAAAAAGTCAACCATCGCCTATAAACACCAAAGATGCTAATGGTGCGTTGCTACCTTGTGGCGAGGTCTAATGCCAATGCATAAGTTTACCGGCTACATTACACGAACACGACAGCGACAAGCACTGACGCTATGACGGCAGGCGGTGGTAGCAGACCCGGGCGAGGCAATGCAGAACTCTACCACCTATTAGTCACGATGGCCGTGACTTGTATAGCCAATCGGTCGCCTTTTACGACCTGCCTGGCAGAACGGCAGTTGGTCTATTCCTCAAAGGAGCGCGGAACCAACACGGGGGAGGAGCCCAGAACCAACACGGGGGAAAAATTTATTTGTATTAAACGGAATTATTTACGGACTAGAATGGCTAGTCGCGCGACTTAAAATAATAATTTCCTTTTCTCAGTAGGGTAAAAATTAGCCAATATTACTAATGGATAGTGTAGCTTTATAATCCGTACTAATATTATAAATATGAAAGTGTACATGTGTGTTTGTTTGTCCGTCTTTCACAGCAAAACGAAGCGACGAATTGATATGATTTTTAAGTGGAGATAGTTGAAGGGATGGAGACATAGGCTACTTTTTGTCTCTTAATTTACGCGAGCGAAGCCACAGGAAAAGCTAGTAAAATAATAATTTCCTTTTTCTTAGTAGTGTAAAAAAGTAGCCATTATTAGTAATGCGTAGTGTAGCTTTCTAATGGTAAAAAAAATAAATTGAAGCAGTTTTTGAGATAAGATAATATGTTCAAATAAAATATTTACAAATGTTAAAATACAGATTTTAGCAAAACTAATTTTTATAATTTTGTTTCATTTTGGCTTTTTTAGAGGCTACTATGATAAAACTAATGAAATCTATACCCAGACCGGTTTTATACTTCTTTTCTCATAAACATTTGAAACTAAATTTAATAAATACATAAACCGTAAATGTGGATTACGTTCTAACAGCCCGCAGATATGTACCTCATTGCGGGACAGGAGAATTGTGCATGACATGAATTTCCTGTTTGATATATGTACTGGCTACAATATTGATTGTCCTCGCTTAACACAGTCTGTCTTAAATTTAAATGTCCCAGAAAAACGTACCAGACACACAACTTTGTTTCACATCCCAGTTGTCAAAACGCACTACAAAGCTAATTCCATTGCACTGCGTTTACCTACAACTTTTAACAAATTATTTTCCGACATTGATATTTTTAATTGCTCCAAAAATGCTTTTCGTAGTCAAATATATAATTATCTAGCGTGTAAAAAAAATAATTTTATAATTTAATTTTTTTTTTTTTTTTAATTTAATGTAATGTTAATTAAATTATTATTATTGTTATTTTTTACCATTTTATTGTTACTTTTTTCAAGTAATAGACATTTTTTTTTTGTTTTGTCATGAATGCCTATGTATAATCTGATTTAATATGATTTTCACTATATTCACTATTTTAATTTTCCTATAAATGTTTAGGTACATTTTTAGAATTTTATATCGTTATCTTCTTTCTTTTGCAAGTTTATGCGTACTTAGTTCGCACCGTATCTATACGAATCCTCTTACTTTCCATACAACTAATCGTTTTCCATCTACCTTAAATTGATGCTTTATATATGTAACTCTCACACACTCTCTCTTTCTCTCTCACAGACACACACACACACGCACACACCCAACACATACACACACACACACGCACGTACATAAACAAACGCTAACGTATTTCTGATGCTGGAGTTGTTTTCTTTTGTTTTTTTTTACTGCATTATCTTTAATTGTATAAATATGTTATTTTCTTTTATAATTTTCTCTCTTATTATTATTATTATTTTTAATTTTAAATTCCCAGCTTTGTAACTTTCCGCTTCTATTAATAATTATTTACTACCTAATTAACTACGTCATAATATGATCAGAAAACAGAGAAAAATCCGTAATTGGCTAATGTTCAATGTATATAGTACTGTAAGTATTTTCTGTAAATTAAGCTGTGGATTTTTGTTTATGTAAAATAAATAAATAAATAAATAAACATAAAACGCCTGTCAAGACTATAACTATAACAGTCACGTCCGTCACAACATCTTGGTTAGTTTTTACAGGAGCTTTACAAAACTTCGTTTACTGGTACTGCGGTACAAATCGGTGGCAAGTGCCAGCCATGGTTTGGTCGCCAATGCAAACTGACTACGTCATAAGCAAGAGTGTTACCAAGCCTGGGCAAGTGCATCAGCAGCTTATGATGCATAAACCAGCTTCCTCAAAATGGAATACAATTTTGGATCTACGTACCTAATTCAAAATAACTATTGCTAAGGCAAAGCCGGAGCACATTAACAGATTGGCAAGAAATTAGTTCATCTTCCCTTGGGAACACGTGCGTTCTGGTCCCTCGCCAAAGCTGATTTAGGAAAATTCTGTAAGCATTCCCTTCCATCCCTGCACAATAATGGCGTTTTGGCCCACACTGCAAAAGAGAAAGCCGATAATTTGGGTTCTCTTTTTGTAAGAAACTCGACTTTGGATATCCAAGAGAATTTACAACTATCTCAACATATTATTGTTTAATGTCAGAGATTAAATTCCTTCAAACCTCTGTCCGAAAAGTTCTACTTTTTTTGGATAAGTATTCAAAAGTCGGGTGGGTCTAACGCTATTCCACCAATTGTGTTCAGAACGTGTGCTCCTGAGTTGACTCCGATGCTGACGTGACTTTTTCGGCTCTCATATAATTCGGGTGTTGTATCAAATTCCTGGAAGACATCTTTAGTGCATCCAATACATATATAAAAGGCGATCGCTTAGATCCATCTGATTGTCGACCCATAGCTATACTTGTTCTTAAGATAATGGAATCTATTGCCAACTCTCAGCTCTTAACATATCTATAAGAGCACCTGCTAATAAGTGATCGCCAGTATGGTTTACGTCCCGGCCTTTCGGCTGGTGATCTTTTACCTAACTTATTCACAGATGGGCGAAGGCAATTATTTATCAACGGGAAAAGCGCTGGCTGTTAGTTTGAAAATTTAAGTAGGGTATATTACGAAGCACTTCTTGTGAAGATTTTATCTTATGGACTTCCCGAAAAATTATGCAACTGGATCACTAGCATTTCAGAAGATCGTAGCATTAAGGTTGTTGTCGACTCAGACTCAATATCTGTCAATGCTGGTGTTCCTTAAGGTTGCGTGCTATCTCTTACAGTTTTTCTTTTGCTTCCTCGTATCAATGATATGCTGTAAATTAGCGGCATTCGTTGCTATGTGGACAGGAGGTGCTGTATATTCCGGCCGTGCTAACATTTATAAACCAAAGTCTCTGAATGTGATTGACTAAATTTACTGCACTACAACACAAAGAAGACACAAGTTTGTACGTTTATTGCTGAGAAACACCCTTTGTCGTATCCCCTATTTTTGAGAATATTTCTTTAACTGCTTCAGCCAGCATTAGAATTCGATATGTCGATACCAAATCAAAATATCGAGTAACATTCAGTTTCGTCGTCATTTGGAGGGTAAAGCTAAGTTGGCGTCCAAGTAACTTGGTATTCTGAACAGAGCGAAACAATACTTCACACTAACTGACCGTCCGCCACTCTACAAGTCGTAAATCTGGACTCATATGGAGTACTGTTCTCCTCTTAAAGCAGGAGCTCCGAAATATCAGCTCCTTCCTCTTGACCATATAAAGCGTAGAGCGTCTCGAATCGTCGATGACTGGGCTCTTTCTGATCGGCTTGATTCTTTGGCAAGAGAGATGTTGTTTCTTTTTGTATCTTTTATCGCTTTTATGGAGTGTTCCGAGGAGTTGTTTGGCTTAATACGGATAATATATAATCGGACGTCACGCCAAATTCAAAATTTCGCTCTCACCATTGGAATGTCTGCAAGTCCACAACATTGCGATTTTCAAGGCATGTTTTTGCCTCTCATGACTACTCTATGGGACCAATTATCATCGGATCTTTCTGTGTTTCCGAACCTATACGACTTAGGGGCCCTAAGTCGTATAGGTTCGGAAACACAGAAAGAAAAGAACGTACTCATTCATTAAAGGCTGGCAACGCACCTGTAAGACCTCTTGCGCTGCAGCTGTTCATGGGCGGTGGTGATCATTTATCATTAGGTGAATATCAATAGATAAATTATTAATTCTAAACATTGGTTGAAGCACTTCAAATACCTACTTGTTTTCATTTTTTCTACATGATCACAGGTTTTTGCCACGTTTCAATGGTACCTCGACCTAAGCTTCCATCGATCAGTCTTTCTATGTGCCAGCTATTATCGGTAAAATATTTCTAGTTTAAACTAGGCGGTCAAAAATTATTAAGTTGCTAAAATAATAAAAATCCATTAGATTTTATTTATTATGTTTTGTCATTACGTCATATAAAAACCCATACTCTTAAAAAATGATTTTGTATCATATAAGGACGAATTAAAATAAAAAGTGTTTTCGTTGAATGAAATTTCAGTCTGCAGCGCATTTAACGACTTAGTATTTGGTATATCTACCAGACCAACAGGAATTTAAATGATAGTCATGTAACGTGTAACAAAGTAACTGTGACTGTAGTCTATGACTGTGACTATGGCGAATATCCCTATATTATAGTGTTAGTGTCCATATGTTTTATTTTTGAAGGTCAACCAATTAATCCTTTTTTTGCAATAGGTTGGTTAGTGGTTCTGCATACATGACAGAGGTGCAAATAATGCGCCTACGGTAATCCAGCAGTTATGTGACAGGTGTGTTGTGTGTCACCAATTCGCCGTGTTGGTCCCGGCCTCCTTTGTAGAATAGGCCAACTGCCGTTCTGCCAGGCAGGTCGTAAAAGGCGACCGATTGGCTATCGAGTCACTACCATCGTGGCTACTAGGTGGTAGAGTTCTGCATTGTCTCGCCCGGTTCTGGTACCACCGCCTTACCTATTCCTGCCGCAATAGCGTCAGCGCTTGTCGCTGTCGTGTTCCGGTTTGAAGGGTAAGGTAGCCGGTAAACTTATGCATGTGGCATTAGACCTCGCCACAAGATAGCAACGCACCATTAACATCTTTGGTGTCTATAGGCGATGGTTGACTCTTTCCATCAGGAGACCCATCTGCTTGTTTGCTATCTTATGATATAAAAAAAAATAAAAAAAAAGGTATTTAACCTATCGTCAAATCGAGCACATATCCAGTTTCAAGGAAGATATGTTTGCCAGAAAAAATAATTAAAATTTGCTCGATGCGGGATTTGAAATCAGGACCTCATGCATCTGCACAGCCAATATTGCTAGAGCTATATAATTAACACATAAGTTCACAGCTATACTTATCTGGAACTCAATTCTTAATAGTATCTAGCAGTCAAGTAAACCACTCAAAGATAGCGGGTCAAGATTATAAACAAAACTGCGCAATGTCACTGGATGATGTAGTGTGCAATTAGATGATTGTTTAGGAATTGCCTAACCGCAGCGACCGCTAGCGACTCATATAGGAAAATAGATAGGGTCTTCTTGAATTACTCAGGTGTTCAGCGAGCAACACACTGACTCGGCACTAATGTGTGGGCTTCTATTTAATTATGCCTGAGCCACACGGTTTGTTTATAAACTTTTAATATTACAAGAGCAAACAAGCAAATGCGTCTCCTTATAAAAACAGATATAACCATCGCCTATAGACGCCAAAGATGTTAATAGTATATTTTACACTATTTATCGTCGGCACTTTATGGAACTTCATTTGTAATTTTTTAATACACTTGTACTGTTTCACAAATCACTTTAAATTTAATTAATATTGCCAACCGGTTTCGCCTTTTACGGCGCGGCGTAGCCCTGAAGATGCCGTTAAAGGCAAAACCGGTTGGCGATATTAATTAAATTTAAAGTGATTTGTGAAACAGTACAAGTGTATTAACAAAATTAAAAATATTAACTGTCATCCGTGTGGCGGGGATGTTATTCTACTTCCATAATATTATCGGCTTTCTTATTATTTAAATTAAAATACGACGAGTGACAAGCACTGACGCCGTTACGACAGTAAAAATTACAAATCTCGCGAAATTTTGCTGAACTCAACCAACGTTCACGTTTCTTGTACTTATCGCCAGAAAAACAGATCGTATTATTATATAACAGTGGTTAGGACCAACGCCAAGAAATTCTTCTTTGATGAAAACGTACTGCATTAATATTCCTAGGCCACATAGTAAGCAGAGACGGAATCCTACCCTTCCCAGAAAAGGTCATCGCCATCACAAAGTTCCCGAAGCCCACAAACGTGTAAGAACTACGTAGATTCCTCGCTATGATTAACTTTTACCGCGATCACATACCGAATGCAGCTACAATACAAACACCTCTACACGCATTTCTGCACAACTGCAAGAAGTAAGACAGAACACCAATAACCTGGAACGAAGAGGCGGACAACGCTTTCGAACAAAGCAAGAAAGCTATTTAAAACGCAGCACTATTAGCTCACCCATCACGAAGCACCGTTAGCAATATATACCGACGCTTCCGATCTAGCAGCAGGATCCGTACTACAACAGAAGACAAAGCAAAGATGGCAACCGCTAGCTTATTTTTCAAAAAAGTTTAAACGACTACACTAAAAAGGACCACGGACCAATGTGGAGAGAACTCACTTGTTATTTTCGATAAATAGGACTAACACGTGCCTACATATTTTCTACCTAGGTCTTACCTCTCACCACTGCCAAATTTCAAACTAATGCTGAAAAATGTCTAAAAAAAACACGATAACACCTTGTCTGAACTAACCGGTGAAACATAGTTAACTGGCCAATTAATAAACGTTTCATTAGCTTTGCCTACCCTACAACAAAAATGGTTTGATGATTCAATTTTTACAAGAATATAATAAAAAAAATATCATTGAGGCCGCGCAAGTTCTTCGGATTGCGGCTAGCGGAGCTGCAAATATTTTCCGTTTTATTTGTGTTAAATGTTTGTAATATCGACTGACATTCATAATGTAATGTCCCATTAATGTGCAATTAAAATTATTATCAACATTAATAATGTCATTTTCTTTGGTATTTAAAGTAATATTTTTAAGGAAAATGAGTTTTACCGGTGGGAAATCCCGACTTCAACATGTATTCTACGCTCGGTGAATATTACTGTTGTTACGAACAACCTTCTGTACCTACTTCAAAATATGCACCGGAAATGTTTTTTTATTATTTAATTGTTTAATTTAAACATTTCTTACTACATTAATTGTAGTCTTATCACTTTCAGCAGAACAGATCATATGCCTTCCTGTCACGCAGCTCGTAAAAGGCTAAAAACCAAAAGTCTTATAAAAATTGTCTCTGCTAGACGATAGAGTTATGAGTGCTTAGTGTGAGTTTTTCTTTTCGCATTCTATCGTGAGCGCGTTTGGAGTTTACTAGGAATTTGTATGTGATTTGTACAGCGCCACCTAGTGGTAAACGTGAGAAACCAGTTTACCACTGGGTGGCGCTGTACAAACCACCTATAAATTCCTAGTAAACTCGAAACGCGCTCACGATCGAATGTGAAAAGAAAAACTCACACTTAGCACTCTGTAATGTCAATCCCGGATTAAGACTATGAAGTATTAGGTATTGGTGGAGCTAGCACTCGTATCAATCACTTGAAGCATATATTTACGTTATCTCTTACTCTATGAGGTCTCTCCGTCTCTTTTTATACAGCTGTGTTAGAAGGAGAGGGTGAGACCTAGAAGATGACAGCAGTATTTAAAGTTGTGTTTCAAGTAGGTATTAGAAGTGTTAAAACCATGAAGTATTCAGCTTCATGAATAAGACTCACTTTTTCCGCTGTAAAAACTTTATCGCTTTTCACTGTCATTATTTATTACCCATAGGCTACCCTATGCCTTGCGACAACATCTGTCAACATCTTCGGTGTCTAGAGGAGATTATATTAAGTTTTCCGGGAACGACGATAGGAGACCCGAAGCTGCAAATGGTCAAGAACAATTAGTAAATGGATATCACAGGATTTCATAGGTGTTTAAACTGACAAATCATAAGTGTTTAATCCCAATGTAAGCAAATTATGATGCGTCAAAGATTCTAATATCCAAGTATTTATCACCAACACAGCATACATAATAATAACAAAACACAATAAAACTGAAACGACCTATCCTCTGACTCCAACAGCACCTGGAATTGAGTTTCCTAGCAAGTTTGATTAGCCTATTTGCTCTTTTCAAGATCAGTAGAAACAAAATACGTGTATAACATAAAACCACTCTTTTCCTTGAGTGCAAGGTTTGTATACCGCAAGGAGTGTCAGGTTCTAGGTGATTGCATACGGAAACGCACTGATACGATGTATCTGATGTTGGTACGACGATATTAGCTATCGACTGCGTCTCTGTTAGCAAACTACATCTTCAAGTCTTCGTCACTGTTAATCGAGTGGTTGGGAATTGTGCCAAAATACAAATCAAGTGTAGATCTGGGTTCGATTCGGGACAGGGACAAACATTTGTGTGATGAGCATAGATGTTTGTATTTCTAAATAGGTATTATCACGCCCGGTTCCTTCGCGGATAGGCAGAGTAAACCGAACATCTGTAAAGTTTTTGGTTCACCACGATTCATATGTTTGTCCATTGGCGAGATGAGAGGTGATCCCCTCGCCGCAATTCATCGACCTGTTAACGTTCATGGAGTATTTCTAGCAATAACCGCGAGACGGCTTTACCCGAGGCAAGGGAGTGGTGAGACACCACCCTGCTAATGAGATTTAAGATTTTCAAGAAAAACCTACCTCCGGGTCGGGCAATAACTTTTCCTGGTGATCGAACCTAGGACCATATGATTTGAGCTGAAAGGCTAACCTCTACACCATGAGGGCTTCATTTAGGTGTTTTTAAAATATATTTTTAATCAGTAACATCGGGATTACAAGACGGCATCATTTCCTGTATGGATTTATTATTGCAAACTTAGGATCAAAGCCTCCCCATGACCCAAAGGCTGGATCCGCCTTATAATAGCACGAGATGACGCTGGCTCCTACACAAGATGTAGGAGCCAGCGTCATCTCGTGCTATTATTATTTATTATTATATATTGCTATTATATATTCTGTGCCAGGGTCCGGTCCGGTAGTTATTGTAAAAATTACAACTCTTCAAAACTGCCTATAAGGGTTTATTTGAATGAAGCACTTTTTGAGTCTGAGTTTGACGGCAGTTGTATGACGTATTATGACTAATTTGGTTGGGTGCTGTTAGAGGATGGGGTCAAGAGTCTCCGGAACTGATGTGTTTGTACCAATTGGGGTATAAGTGTGGAGGGAGTAAAATATATTTTATTCTTTTCATCGTCGGCACTTGGTGAAATTCCACTGTTAGACACAACAATGCACTTTTACTTTCATTTCACTTCACAACATATATATTTTTGGTACATCACTCGACCGGTTTCACATTTTAAGCATCTTCAGGATGTAATATACTCAACTAAGTGAAATTAAACTACAAGTGCATTAGTAATTACACACTAACAATAGCAAAGTAAGTCTGCCCCGATCCTTATGGCTTAGAGACAATCTGTAAGAAGCGAATGATTGGCTATACATGTCACTACCATCGTGACTACTTGGTAGTAGAATTCTGCAACGTCCGAGATTGGTGCCACCCTCATATTTTTTCCTGTCATAATTGGTAAAGGTTGTCTTTTTCCATCAGGTGCGTCACGTCTTTGTTTACCATCCTATAATATTAAATTTAATCACTGTACCAAAACAACAGTCAAATATTTATTTGGTTATTTAAAGTGGATTGTTAAGATTTTCCTCATTAGAAACGGACACATCGAACCCATGTAAGCATATAAGCAGGACCTTTGTTCTAGATAGGTGCACTAAACTTGTTAATCACCTTGCAATTGTACAGGTCGACTGATAAAAGTCTGAAGTCATCTATATAATAAAATATAATACATATAATAAAATCGTAGGAAAGTCAAAACTGTACATTGAATATTTTTTTTAAAGAATACTTGGGGCGTGATCTACAATTGATATCGAAGCCAAAAATATAGTTTTTAGAATTTTTTTCTGTTTGTCTGTTTGTCTGTATGTATGTCCGGGGTAAATTCAAAAAGTACTGGATGGATTTACTTCAAATTTTGTATGAATATTACTAACAGGTCGAGTCAACATATAGACTACATATTATCACGCTATCACCTACGAGGAAGAGGCAGTGCGGAGTAAAGGAACTCCGCGCGGACGAAGTCGCTGGCAACAGCTAGTAATACAATAAGAATGTTGGGGTTAAATCAAGTTATTCAGTGATAGGTACTTGTTCATGTTCCTTTTTTACTTCTACCCTCATAGCAAGATGGCTGTGTCAGGTACCCTTATTTTCGGACGTTCCACTAGGGTCACAAGATTCGTTTCTCAAACAATACTACTAGGCTTTGGTCATGTTGCCTTCGCCACTGAAGAAAGAGAGAGATGATGGCAGAAAGTTATGAATGTATACAAAAGCTTTTAATGTGCAAGCACAAGCTAAGTGCACCAATGCCGTAATTTAAATAAATCTTAATTAGTATAATGTTTACTTTACTCCAGTAATTTATCTCTGACGTCTTAAATGTTAATCGTGGCATGCATATAAAAATAATATCGAGATATAAATTAAGCTCGACGAAATATTTTCCCCCATCTTGGCCCTGACTCCTTTGAAGAATAGACCAACTGCCTTTCTGCCAGGCAGGTCGTAAAAGGCGACTGATTTGATATTCGTGCACCACTGGGTGGTAAGTTCCGCAACGTCTCGCCCGGGTATTTGGTACCACCTCCTTACCTATTCCTGCTACAATAGATTCAATGCTTGAAATTGTCTTGTTCCGGTTTGGAGGCTAAGGTAGCCGGTAAGCCTTACGCATGTGGCATTGCCATCCCGCCACGCTGATCCACCATTAACATCTTTGGTGCCTATAGGCGATAGTTTCTCTTTCGATCGGGAGAGCCATCTGTTTATTGCTCTATCTTATGATATAAAGAAAACGTAATTTTCTCGATCAAGACGTCGTATCTTACGTTGTTTAGTGAACTGATTTCGATAATTCTTCTTTTCTTGGTAAGAATATACCCCAGGGATGTTTTACAATATTATTGAAAAAAAATACACCCAAAAGGGTGCAAAACTGAATATGCTATGAATCGTGCGGAAAAGACTTTAAAAGCTCATAAAATGAAAAGTGAGTGAACGAGTTAGACAAAACATATTAAAAAATGTCTCAAAATCTACAATATATTAATATGAATGTTAATAACTTAAGCCGAAAAGTGCATCATGCGTTTCACTCTGTTAAATCGCTTCAAAATTTTTTACCTATCAAAACAAAAATACTTTTAATGCATACCCTTATTCTACCAATAATAGATTACGCCGACTCTTGCTACCCAGATATTACAGAAGACCTATTAAACAAGCTTGAGAGATTGCAGAACCTCTGTATTCGTTTTATTTACGGTATAAGAAAATATGACCACGTTTCTGATTTTCGAGCTGAACTTCGGTGGCTTCCTATTAGACAGCGGAGAAATGCGCACATCCTTTGCTTACTATATAAGATTCTCTTCAATCCTGTAGCTCCTAAATATCTCCGTAACTCTTTTAGTTTTTTGCACTCTCCTGATTAACTCTAACGTTAGAAGCTTGTTGCGTTTTCCTCCTAGTAACTCTGCTGCCTTTTCGTACTCTTTTACGGTACATGCAGTAAATTTGTGGAACTCTCTGCCTAGTGAGATTCGCCTCTGACGGACTTTTGATTCCTTTAAAAAACGCGTTAAAGAACATTTACTAGCTGAATTGTAAGATTCCCTTATATGATATGTGTTTTTTTTCTTCTTTTTTTTCATTATCACCTATATATATTTAGTTTATTTATGTAACCATTATATTCTTTTGTACACCAAGTCTACTCATTTGATTTTTTTTAATCTCCTTTTACGGGTTGGCTGGAAGAAATCTCTTTAAGTAGAGATAAGCTCGCCCATTGTACTTATGTTACGTCTATTTTTTTCCCTAATTGTGCTGTTCTCTGTGCACAATAAAGTATTAAATAAATAAATGAATAGTCACATTTTTATTAGGTACAACAACCGTGTTAAGCCAAAGCCAGCGGCCAGCAAGTTGTGAATGGAAGTTTATCACCTTCTTGATAGCAAGAAAGAAAATAATACAACCAAAGTTGATTTTTCAAAATTCGGCCCCGAAGGGGATGAAAAGGGGATAAAAGTTTGTATGAAACTTTTTATTCCCTGGACATATTTGCAAGAAATTTCGTATGAACTGAGTACAAATAAAAAAAATACGTGTTTAAGCGTTTTTCAAAATTTCATCCCTAAAGGGGTAAAATAAGGGAAGTAGCTTATAAAGAAAGGTTAAATAAGTTATTAAGTAAATATGCGCGAGCAAAGCCGCGGGTAACAGCTAATCTATATGCATATAATAAAATCGTAGGAAAGTCAAAGTATGTCCGGGGTAAACTCTAAAAGTACTGTATGGATTTACTTCAAATTTTGCATGAATATTACTAATAGGTCGGGTCAACATATAGGCTACATATTATCACACTATCACCTACGGGGGAGGAGCTGTGCGGAGTAAACGAAGTCCGCGCGAACGAAGTCGCGGGCAACAGCTAGTCTCTAAATATGGGGGATAAAACTGTACATATGGGACGTAATTGCTACATTATATTATAATTAAGGCAGAATATTAGTTTTGCGACAAGTTGTTATTTTGAATTGTAGGATACCTAACAAATAGTTAAAATTAGTTAAGGACATAACAGGACGCAAAATAATGCGTACTCTTAGGTCCGTCTGCATAAAGATATTTAAATATTTTTTTAATTACTCTTATAAGTTCATTAACAAAGTAATTAGAAATTATTTAAAAAGTATTTACTTAAATATTTACCGGGCGAGACAATGCAGAACTCTACCACCTAGTAGTAATTACGTACAACATGGTAGAGTTCTGCATTGTCTCGCCCGGGTCTGGTATCATCATCTCATCTATTCCTACCGCAATAGCGTCAGTGCTTGTTACTGTCGTGTTCCGATTTGGAGGGTAAGGTAGCCGGTAAAATTATGCATGTGGTATTAGACCTCGCCACAAGATAGCAACACACCATTAACACCTTTGACGTCTCTACGCGACGGTTGACTCTTCCCATCAGGAAACCCATTGCTTGTTTGTTATCTCATAATATAAAAAAAGATTCAGGCGTTACTTTGTGGAAATCCATAACTCAACTAGGAAAACTAGTTAATTTGTGAATTTCCGCAAACTTTTACGTGTACCCTTGCGACGCTACTGAAATAAAAAAAGTGGTGTAATAAATGGAAAAACTCACCGTACGCCTGAAAAATAACGAAAACCCCAACGGCACAGTTATCCACCCCCGTCCACCTCATTTTACCCCCCGAGTGTAGCAAGCACAAAAGCACACAATATATTACGCACTCAACGCACGTTCGATTTCGCAACCGAGGCATCTCCAGTAGACATGGAACACTACTAATTAGAACCGAAGTAATACTTGTTTGTTTAAATGTGTAAAAAGTTTGCGGAAATATACTAATTAACTAGTTTTCTTCGTTGATTTAATTAAATAGTTAATGTCAAGCGAACCTTAGTTTCATTTCTTTCCAAGAAAAGAAAATCTTAGGTCACCTCATACTAATGATACTTTTTAAATGACAAATTAAATCATTTCAAATAGTTCTGTGAAAGCGAACCTTAATTTCGTTTCTTTCTAAGAAAAAAAAATCTGAAAACCGGTTGAATCTGCAAGCTACCCCTGGAACATACCGCTAAATTGGGGTATTTTTATCTCAAACATTTGGAAGATATTATAAAAACATTGTTTTTCGAAAAATTATATGAGGTTCTTTCGAAATTTCTTTTTTTTTAAATTATAGAATCCAAAATATATATTTTTGCATTATGTAGAGTTAATTAATTACATTCTTGTAAACTTTTTAAACTCTTCAAATACTACCATTACCCTGTCATTACATTTTGGTGGTATGTGTATTTGTAAAAAAGAAGTCAGCCTTCGTTTAAAATAAATTCTAAAGTTTATTAGGGAACGCATAAATTAGGAATAGAGAGGAATTGCATGTGTCTGGCCAAATATTTAAAATTAATATAAAAGGAATTCCTATTATTTGGCAATTAATATTATATACAATCATATTCCTGACAGATTTAAATCCTTACCTCTGAATAAATTCCACATATTAATTACAGTTTTCCGATTTACTACTAGACAAATCTTGCTACAATGTGAATTATTTTTAGCTGATAAGTGTATCTATATTTATATTTTAATAATATTATATATGCGAAAGTTTGGACGTTTGAATACATGTTTGTTACTCAATCACGCAAAAAACTACTCAACGGATTTGAATGAAAGAACACGCGCAAGACATCATACATTATTCTTTTTAGTTATTACCTTAAAATTTAATATTATATTCCTTAAGATACTATATCAAAATCGTAGAAAATTATTCTAGTTTATCTAATATTCGGCACTCCGAAAGACATGCAAGGATGTACAAAACCAAAATCGCCCGTGTTCTTTGGGATATAGGTAGACGATGAATAGCACATAAGCTACTTATTATCCCGGAAAAATTAGTTGATCCGGCGAGATTCACCAATAACTTATACAATGCAGCGAGCTGCACTGAGCAGCTAGCAAATAATAAATTAAAAGAAATATCGGGGATACAGGAGTGAAGATACTCTATAAAGATATAAATTTTTCCATGGTAACTAATACATTTAATGTGTATTTTAAAGTTATTCTTGTTTACAATATAGATTAGTACCTATATATATTTATAAAGTTGTCTAATTTTTAAATATTTGTGCACTATATTTGGTAAAATCTTTAGTAACATTACATACATACATTACAAACATTAATTTGTACAACTTGTAACACCTGTATTCTGGTAAATAAACTATTTTTCTTTCTTTCTACAATTATTAGAAATCTAACGACACTTTCTATATCAAAAATTCGTCAATCACTTTTTGGCTATATGTAGGCCATGCCAAATAAATTGACATACATACTAATATACCTAAACAACAAAAATTTCACCCTGACAGTTTGAAAATAATATTTAAATATAGCCTTAGGCATTAACAAAATACTTTTTAATAATTCATGGTACTGTAATACCTTTATGGTGTTACATATACACTGGCAGCTTTGTCTACTTTTAAAGGTAGAACTGTCTAATTTTTATATGGAACGTGTATAGAATAGGAGTATTCGAAATAATCTTGACGGGAAAAGACATATGCCCGAAAAATAAATGAAGTTATAAAAATCGTGTATTATTGGAAGTAATACGAAATCCCGTCGATCTTCGTGTGCCTCGAGCAGCCAAGCAGGTTAAAGCAAATCCCCCGGGCAAAAGGTGTTACAATTGGTGGAGTAACACGGCCGGCTGTTATAACGCCCGACGAGCGTTACAGTACCATCACCTTATCTGTTCCTACCGCAATAGCGTCAATGCTTGTTATACTGTATTCTGGTTTAGAGAGCAAAATAGCTGATAGACATTCGTCATTGCCATCCCGCCACACGGACAGCAACGTACCATTAACGTTGGTGTCTATAGCCTATATGGTTTCTCTTTCCATCAGAGGAGCCATTTGCTTATTTGGTATCTAATGACAAAAAAATAAAAAAAAAACAGGGTACCTAGATGGGAATTCAAAAGTGGTAAATGTAAAATCTAATAAATGTATGCCTATATTAGATTAGTTGCTGTATGCCTAAAAAGTGTTGCAAATTAGTAACAATTGAGTTTTCTACGTCAGAATTTGATACTTTATGTGGTCAAGGCAATATCGAGCGGCGTATGCTTCTATTAATTTTATGCTAGGCAGTGACAGTGCATAAATTACTGGTGTACCCAGTAATTTATGCACTGTCGCTGCCTAGTTTACGAAATTTATAAAAAAAACATCAAAAATGCAAAATTCACCCTCTTATCAATTAAAAAGTGTAAAATTAAATAAATAAATTTTAAGAGCAAACTATTTAGATCTCTGCAGTGTGCTGGGTGGTATATTCATTATAAGACCACAAAGAACGTATTCAAAATTAAACATGACGCACACAATCTGAAACCAAATTTAGTTTAACCTCCGTTTTATACAAACAGACACCAAATAAAGACAATCCTGATATAATAGGTGCTCAGTGTAGGATGATATGGTCAGTCAATTCTCTCTACCTTCCCTTTTTGTAAAAAAGAAATATAAGCGATGCCAAGTAGAGACTTAGGATCGTCTGTAACACAGAGATGACCAAAATGATCCATATCCACAAATGCTTTGTTAGAAGTGGCAAGTTGTGCCTTGGTCACTTCTATAACCAGGATTATGACGACCGTAACTATTAGTAGAAAAAAAAGATTGTACCTCTATTTACACTGGATATATTTAAAGGAAAGTAAGTAATTGTGAAAAAAACAGGTAAATAGCAGCACTAAATAGGTTTTGTCAGTCAGTAAAGCGGAAACTAAGTAAGATTAAGTAGGTACTAATGGGCAACATATCTGCGTTTTTCTATGTCAAAGGTCATGTATTTACAGTAGCCGGTGTAATATGTAATATTTATATACTAACTCGCCATCAGAAAGGGTATGCCCCATTGATTTTTATACTGGTATGTTGAAAGAATGGCAGATTAATGAATTGTTAAAAGACCGAAATACTGAAGAGAACCGAAATATTGAGTGCTGAAAGAGATCAAGGCTTATGTAACATAAAATGGTCAGATGAGGTCAAGTCTCTAAATCGGCGTGTTTGAAGAGAGTTATTAATATGACTGTATGAGTCGTAATGTATGGCACTCAATTCGCTCTACACACGCAAGCAACTTGGCGTGAAGATGTTCATGTATTTATAAATTCGCCGACAAAACATTCGCATTGCTTAATGCTTTACTCCAGCTATAGTACACCGTCCGATCGTATCCACGCAGGTTAAAATAATTAAAAGGATAAAGCTTTATACTGAACCCTTTATTAAATATAATAAACAGCTGTATGTGATATGCTCTCTCCAAGAATGTTCCACTCTCGCACACACGGCCCAGTTTCGACCGCCGCGCCCCAGTCTCTCGCGGACGTAGGCTGAATGACACGCTCGACCCAAGTCTGTACTCAATAAAACAAAAAAGAACACTGAGAATTGGCGCCAACTAGAAAGTTAAACACAAATTTCTTTTTGAATTTTTAAATGTTGTGTATTGTGAATTTATAGTTGTGTTAAATTTTAAAATGTTGCGGTATTTAATTTTTTTGGTAAGTTTTACATGTATATGCGTTAATTTTTATTTATTTTATTAATATTGGTAGTCAATTTCAATTTTAAATAAAATTACTGCTTTTACAGTAGATTTAAAAATTCTTAATAAATATAATATAATGATTGCTACTTATGTACATACCTGTATGTATTACGGTACTTAACTTTTCTTTATACTGTTACAGTCCTACATTAGGATCAATTACCACTATTTTGGAATTATGAAATTAGAATACTCATTTATTTTATTTACATTTAATAAATAGACACATGATACAAAATGAAAGTACAATTAATATAAATTAAGTACTTAAAGACTAATTAGACATAAGCAAAAGAAAATAAAGTGTCTACTAAGAAGAGGAAAAAGCAATTTATTTTCCTATTACTATATATTAATGTTATCTCACATTAATAAAATATAAAAATACTCGTTTAAAATTAAGATCCTTGCGTGTCATACTGCCGTAGAAGCTAATCTTTATCCTTATCTGTTTCTCGCCATAGCGTTTATCGTTTGGAAAATAATGTTCTTTATACGCAAGAAAAGTTATCTTTCCAAATGGTGTAGATAAAAGTATTTTTCTAACCCAAGATGTCAGTTTGGTTTTTATACCATGACACCACTATTTCAGTATTAGGTACTCCAATTTTAAAAATTATTTAGTTCGTGATGAGGCACAGATCAAACTAAATTAAAAGTTTTGTAAGGGCACAGATGTTACTGAATGAAGACAAAAACTGCTTCAAATATCATTCCACAAAAAAATGAATCGCGGATATAAACAACTGAGCAAGATTTATTTACTTAAAGTTCACGTCAGGGACCTAAAACAATTTGAAAGAGTTGTGTTTGTCACAACCAAGAAAGTAGGATTAATCATGTTTGGGTAATTCAAAGAGAAATCGAAAGCAAATTATGTACCTATTACAAATTTAAATTATCGTGCAAAATTATAGTTTGTTAGAATATAAATTGTGTATAATTAATGTTCGCTACAGAAGGCATTAGGACATATGTTTTTTATTCATTGTCATTAGATAGCAAACAAATTGATGGCCCTCCTGATGGAAAAGCCTGTGGACACCAAAGTCGTTAATGGTACGTTGCTATCCATGTGGCGGGATTGCAATAGCACATGCATGAGTCTACCTGCTACCTTACTCTCCAAACCGAAATAAGGCAATAACTATCATTGATAATATATATAATCCCTATGGTATATGGTGCCTCCACCATGCACCCGGACGAGACGTTGCGGAATTCAATCCCTCATCTAGTGGTCACGATGTTAGTATTACGTATAGGCAATTGTTCGTCTTTTCAAAAAAAAAAAAGAAAGTAATGGATAGTGGTATCCTTCCCTGCTATGGAAAGATCTATTCTAGGAGTACTAGGAGTACGCAGCTATGGAAAGATCTATTTTAGGAGTACGAAGGAAAGATAAAGTACGAAATTCCAAAATAAGAGAAAAAACTAAACAAATGGACGTCCTACAACACTCCATGAAATTGAAGTGGAAATGGGCAGGACACTTAGCCAGGATAGAGGACTTTCGATGGACGAAACATACCGTATTATGGAAAGGATCTGAGGGAAAGAGGAAACGAGGAAGACCACCAAGACGATGGATCGATGACATCAAAGATCTAGCAGGAAACAACTGGGTAATGAAAGGGACAGAAATAAATGGAAAACAATGGAGGAAGCCTTTACCCTATAGAGGGGTTCTCAATTTAATAATAATAATAATATAAATTAATTAATGATTAAATTTAATTTTAGTATAATAATGTATGTTTAAATATGTATAATATAAAAAAAATAGGAATATTTAATATAAAAATAAAACAATTGTGACATTTATTTAAATTAATAATTAAAAATGATTGCATAAATTAGTAAAATATATAAAATATAAATTATTACATAATGCAATAGTAAAATAAAAACTGAGGACATATCTCAATATAATTTAAAAAAAATAATTATTTGTTGAAAAAAAAATATGTATACCTAATTGTATTTAATTGAGAAATAATAAAAGGCTCATTTATTTATTTAATTGTTCGTCTTTTACGAACTGCCTGATAGAATAGCAGATAGTGTTTTCTTCAATGAAGTCCCGGACCAACACGGGGAATATACATAAGATTCCCTTGTTCCTGTGTTAGCCTGAGCCATTCTGACCAGCTTCCTTATCAGGAATCATGTAAGAAGTGAACGTAGCTACAAAAAGTATTATAACCTTAATGCATAGTTTTTATTATATTACAAAATAGCACGTCAAGCTAATAGTCTTTTGACAAAAGTTAACAAAAGTTGTCTTGACAAAAGTTGTCTCTAGACACCAAAGATGTTAAAACTACGTTGCCACACATCTGGCACAACATACCACAGACGTAATGCCACATGTTCTTTTCGATATTTTATTATCCAAAACGGAACACTGAAGTGAACACTGTTGTAGTGTTTACTCTTTGCTGTTATTGTTAGGACATAGGAACTCTACCACCTTGCAGTTACGATGGTAGAGGCACGTTTAGCTATTCGTTAGATTTTTACTACACTAGCTAGCATGATGTTTATTCTTCTAAAACGGCTTAGACCAAAACTAAAAAAACAACACGGTACCTTAAGTCGAATGTTAGGTACATTATGTATTTGATTAGCTGATCCACACAGTTTTTAACATTTATTTATTTATTTACATTCCACAATGTTGACAAAAATATGTCTTTTCATTTTTTGTTTATGTAAAATAAATAAATATCGTCGAAGAAAAAAAATCATACAATATTTCACCCGCTATTTAAGTATCTTAGGGTATGAATTTCAAAACTCCTTTCTTATTCTATATCATATTGTAAGGACAACCCCTGTGATAAACATCAGCCTTCTAGGTACAAATGTTTTAGCTGTCAATCAGTGAGCCAGGACCAGGAAGCTATATTAAATTTGGAGACGAAAGTTCTAATACATACTTGAAACCAAAATACTATATTGCTTTCACCTTTTTTATATCATAAGATAACATACAAGCAGATGGGTCTCCTGATGGAGTCAACCATCGCCTATAGACACCAAAGATGTTAATGGTACGTTGCTATCTTGAGGCGAGGTCTAATGCCACATGCATAAGTTTACCGGCTACCTTACCCTCCAAACCGGAATACGACAGCGACAAGAACTTACGCTATTGCGGCAGAAATAGGTAAGGCAATGGTACCAGACCCGGGCGAGACAATGCAGAACTCTACCACCTAGTAGCCACGATGGTAGTGACTCGCATAGCCAATCGGTCGCCTTTTACGACCTGAGTGGCAGTACAGCAGTTGGTCTATCCTTCTTTCTTATATTTTAGCAAAAAAGAGAAGATGAAACGTCAGAGAGTGAGATGGAAAGATGTTAAATGCGTCGGTAAATATTTCAGGTGACTTTTAAAAGTTTTTACTCACGGTTTTCTGAGTACTTAATGATTAGGACTTTTTATAAATACAAATTTCAGATCCTGTTAAGACAGTTATTGTTGAACATAATTGCGACTGTTGCGAAAGATGATCATGTAAATTCGTTGTTACGCATCACATGACAACTCTTTCTGAAGTTATCTCATGAAGAAACAATGTAGAAAGTAATAAATACGGAAATACTTGAACGCACAATAGAATATCACCGATTTTACCGCTACCGATAGAAATGGTCTATTTGATCTAACATTACTTGGCGTAGTTTATGTAACTTTGTTATATACAAAAAAATATTTTTTTGAAAAAAGAAAATGTTAATGCCTGCTAGCTAGTAACTAGTGGGTAGCGTAGTAGGCGTTAAGTTTGGCTTCACAACCATACCATTATATCTTTGGGCCAAAGGCAAGCTGGTGTTAAGATGCCACTGAACAAAATAGCAATGCCTATCACCATTGCTATCTTGTTATGTTTATTATACCATGGTTATAAATAATATTTGATACCGTAGCCATACCCCATACATTCATAATCTATAATAAATATAATAAAATCGCAGGAAAGTCAAAACTGTACATTGAATAATTTTTTAAAAGAATACTTGGGGCGTGATCTAAAATCGATATTGAAGCAAAAATATGCCTTTTAGAATTTTTGTCTGTATGTCTGTTTGTCTGTATGTATGTCCGGGGTAAACTCAAAAAGTACTGCATGGATTTACTTCAAATTTTGCATGAATATTACTAAGAGGTCGGGTCAACATATAGGCTACAAATTATCACGCTATCACCTACGCAGGAAGTGCTGTGTGGAGTAAACGAAGTCTGCGCGGACGAAGTCGCGGGCAACAGCTAGTACTTCTATATACAGGTTGAGTGATAAAAACTGTACATACTGAAGGATGCGATAAGTAATGGTCATATGTAACCAATAAATATATACTACAAATAGAATATTGCACTACGAAATGCAGTAAACCTCTTCGAAATTAGTATAGTAATTTTCAAAAAACTTTGTCACCGCGCGGGCTAAAGGTACGTGCTTTGGCCGATATGTGTCGCTGCGGCAATTCACTGTTTGTAAACAATGAACTTTGCTATCTGAGAGCGAGTGTCCGTACTAAACATTTTTATTGGTTGATTGGGCCAAAATCTAAGTACTATTTTTTATCTAGTACTCTTCAGTAAATATAGTCTTTTACCGGTGAACCTGTACCAATATGTAGGTACATAAAAATAATATTGAAACTAGTTGAGTAGTACGTACTTCGTATTACTCAACTAGTTTCTAAGTTGCTAAGCTCATCACACTGGTTCCCGTGCGAGATGGGCAGGGTGAATCCAACGAACGAACAGACTTTTTCGTTTACCACAATTCGCCGTTTTGATGGTTAGCGAGACACGCCTTATTTTTAGCAATTATCGTGTTACGTGTAATAGCCAATAACTTTACGTACTTTTCAAGACACCAGATTGCTTTTTACGTTTTTCTCTACAGAAAATACCTAATATATTATAATCGCACAGGATTCCAATCTGTGAACTTATTAATTCAACTAAACTGGTTATCCGCTACACCCATGAGGCAAAATTAGGCAGTAAAAATAGCTACTTGCCATTAATTGTGACCTCTACACGTGATAGTATGTTAATTGCGCATATGTTCCTTACTTTTTTACATTGTAACAACTTCATAGATTTATATAAATTTGGAATATAGATAGACTCTGTCCAGGCTTAATACAAGAGTAGTCTTATAGGCCAGAAAACTTCATAAACACTTTTGTGGAAATGATGAAATGGAAACTGAAAACCTAAACGCAGTACACCGGTAGCGTATCTATAAATTTTTACAAAACTCTACCACACTTATAGGGGTGACGAAACGTTTAGCTTTTCACAAGAAGGCACCTTTTAAAGGACAAGTTTTTGTATAATTCGTTTTTTTATTTTAGTTGGATAGGCAAAAAGACGTGTCACATGATGGTAAGTGAACGACGTCGCCAGCCAATGAACATAAACTAGTTTAACTGCAATTAGCCCAGGTAACTCATTTATGTGTTGCTTACCTGAGATAAGGTGTTAAGTCTTGGTGCCAGTAAATCTGTCTTGCCCTTCTCTCCGAAACACAGCAAAACTGTTTCTTGGGAGAAACAAGCAAGATGGTGGTACCTACCTATGCAGCCGGGAGCGCGGCACTGCGCGTCCCTCCCACCGGTTAAATAAAATAAGAAATAGCAAAGTATAGATAGATGTTGTAAATGTGAATTTTATCTGCAACGATAAATCCTTTATAATAGTTTTACGTATAATTAGCGATCAGTACAATCGACGGAATCGATCACAAAACACAAGAGAATTTGGACAACCCACTCATAGCTCAACGTTCAAAGCGTTGCCTTGCTTGAAGTCAACATCATTTTGCTGCTTGCTTAATGCTGGTTCGAATCCAATCACGTCAAAGTTTTTTGTTAAAAACAAATAAAAATGTCCAATTGACATTTCCGCCAAAGAATTTCTACCAGTTTCCGAGTATGGGATATGGAACGTGGCGTGCTGGCTGATATACCGTTCGCACCGTTACTGATGAATATTCTATGACTTTCAATCAGTCTACTCTCCACGGAATATACATGCACGGAATTTAGTACGCGCACAGAAGTAGCGTATCCCAGGTGTGACAATGTTGCGACACTGTAGTGAATTACTTTTGCGTTTCTTTAGCCATGCACAAATAAATTCTAATACAAAACGTCTGCAAGTATTGTATAGTTCAAAATTATCCATACTAATATTATAAATGCGAAAGTAACTCTGTCTGTCTGTCTGTCTGTCTGTCTGTCTGTCTGTCTGTCTGTTACGCTTTCACGCTTAAACCACTGGACCGATTTTGATGAAATTTGGCATAAACATAGATAAGACGTTGAGAACGGACATAGGCTACTTTTTATCGCGGGAAAATATTTCGTTCCCACAGGAAATAAAATTAATCGAAAGATATCGGAGCATAAAGCGTAACGTAGAACACATTAACTAGATGGCGCTGCACGAAAATACATCGCGCTAACGTATTGAAACACATATACATATAATTAAATCGTTGAGTTTAGAATTATCTTTATTACGATACTAGCTGTGCCCGCGACTTCGTTCGCGTGGAAAAAATTCTAAAATAAAAACCCGCATAGATCCCGTTCCCATGGAATTTCCGGGATATTCAGTGGTTTGGCCGTGAAAGCGTAACAGAGTTACGTTCGCCTTTATAATATTAGTAGAGTTGGGTTAATACCGATATTTCTCAAGATTAGGTGATACTAATATATTCACTTTGAAATATTATAATGTCTTAACTAATATGTCAGTATTAACTAATATTTCACTGTAATTTGGACCTTAAAGTAACAGTAATAAAATCTGATACTGATACGGCAGGAAAATATCTTAACTAATATTTCACTGTAATTTGGACCTTAAAGTAACAGAAATAAGATCTTATACTGATATGGCAGGAAAATATCTTAACTAATATATCAGTACTAACTAATATTTCATTGTAATTTGGACATTAATAAGATCTGATACTGCAGAAAATACGTCCGTCTCATTCGTACGTACGACGCGGCGATTCGTGAAAATATTTTAATACTTTCACGAATCCGACGAGCGCCAATCTAGTGAATCCGAACTATTCCGAATACCGAATGATATTATCCTATTCATTTTGGATATCCGTTACAGATATTAGGCGAATATGAAATATTAGCGTATTACAGTTCGCCGGATTACTAATCCACGAATCCTTTCAATATTACTAATATCTTAGCGAATACTAATATATCAGTCACACCATTAAATATTAGTATGGATGATATGATATGATACGAGTATTTTAACGTTTGTTTGTTCATTGAATGCGCTAAATGCTAATTCCTGGAACTACAAGTCGGATTGAAAAAAAAATTATGTGTATGTTTAATGATAGCTACATTCATGAGGAATACGTTACAATTATTCTTAGCGTAGTTAAAATATCGATATTTGTAAAATAAGTCGGAAGAAAAAGCGGTATCGAACGGCTGTATCCACGTGCGCTTGCTGGCGTAATGCTTAAGTACACGTAAGTACAATGTACTACAAATATATTGGTTTTTAGTAGATGCACAAAAAAGTCCACGACACTATATATATATATATATATATATATATATATATATATATATATATATATATATATATATATATATATATATATCTATCTCTTATAACAACACAATAAGGAATTTTGAGTCGAAAAATTATAGAAAATTAATAGGTGAATTTTAATCCTTATCATATAACGAAAAGTACTTCATCAACACGAAGATCTTAGGAAGACAAACTTTGGCTCTTATACCACGTTATTTAGATGCATAGTTTAAAAAAAATGTAAAACGAAAATAACTCAACATACCTGGGTACTATCTAGGTATTAACCGAAAGGCTGTGTGCAGTGTGCACGATGCGGCGCACTACTCTGACCGCCGAACGAGAACCGAACATTGCCGAGAAGAGCCGAACTGTGAGAGCGTTGGCTTTACTATATTTTTTAAGGTTCCATACTCAAAGTTTAAAACGGGACCCCATTACTAAGACACCACTGTCCGTCCGTGCGTTTGTACGTCTATCTATCTGTCCGTCACCAGGCTGTATCTCATGAACCATGATAGTTGAAATTTTCACAGATGATGTAGGTATTTATGTTGCCTTTTATTTATGTATAATAACTAAA
Organism: Apodemia mormo; assembly: GCA_036924255.1. NCBI lineage: Eukaryota > Metazoa > Arthropoda > Insecta > Lepidoptera > Riodinidae > Apodemia > Apodemia mormo. The sequence goes on along the minus strand of JAUPFN010000024.1, from coordinate 2,138,049 downwards.
ACTAAAAAAAGAATAAAATAAATATTTAAGGGTGACCACCATACAACAAACGTGTTTTTTTGCATAAACTCCCTTTTGCATTTGCATAAAATCACTTTAAAAATAAATAATTAAAATAAAATAAATATTAAGAAGGCTCCCATTCAACAAACGTGATTGTTTGCCGTTTTTTTATAGATTATGGTACGGAACCCTTAATGCGCGAGTTCGACTCGCAATTAGCCGGTTTTTTTTAAGGTACATGAGTGGAATCATATACCTTTAACCTCTGCGGCCCGCGCGGAGTAGACATGTGACCGGCTCCTTTCGCAATAGACTTCTTTGATACGGAACGTTGGATTTTCCTTCTTTGAAAAAAATCACTTTACTTTGTAGTAGTTGAATATTCGATCTATTTTGTGTATTTTATGGTGTTGTTGGCCGTTCGCTTTGGCCTGATATGTGTCTAATTCGTAAGTAAGTAGGTGTAAGTACTGTATTTGTATAGCTACTTAATAAGGATTTGTAGTTATAATATTATTAAATCTTGCTTTAAATCTTCCCCATTGTGGAAAACTGTTTAATTTTTGAAGCTGTAGGTATACCAACATAAGCAATCATTTAGGTAGAAGAAGCACAAATTTTCCAAACAAGATCATATTGATTGGTTAGTGGTTACTTAGGGAAAAATCCTGAATCAGGCTACAAAAAAATTTTACATAGGTAAAGACCTTCGTGAAATCGTAACCAACATTAAAGACTTGATATTTAAAGTGTACCCGGAATTCGGATATGATAGATTTACCAAAAAAAATCAATTGATGTGTGTAAGGGCAATTTTATCTGCAAGAAATGCAAGCGTTGACGCCATCTATACAAATAAATAAAATTGGGGTGTCTGTTTGTAATATTAAAATAACCGTTTTTACTAAATGCATATGGATGTATATTGTATACACGGTACGTATACCAAAATAACATTGTTTAGAATTTTTGTCTGTGTCTGTTTGTTCCGGCTAATCTCTGGAACGACTGGACCGATTTTGACGGGACTTTCACTGAAAGATAGCTGATATGATAGCGAGTACCTTAGGCTATTTTTTTTTAATTTTTCCACGCGGACGAAGTCGCGGGCTCAGCTAGTTCTAAATAAGTTAGGATTGGGGTTCTGTGGGAGAAAATGTCAACACATGCCGATTAAATTATTTGGCGAAAAAGAATTTTATAAATGCATATGGATATACTTACTGCTATAAGGTGATCAAATATACACTCACACCCAGAGTCTGATATTGAAACACATTGTTAACGTGCCTACTGTAATGCAACCTTAAGTAGCTAAAATATATTTTTACTACTTTTTTGGAATAAATTTTTATACCGACATATTATATTTTATTGATAAAAGTCAACTTTAACGTTTTACGTTAAAAGCCCTTTCAATTTATCTGTAAATAGGTTCCAGGTATCTACGCCTCTGGCATTTCTCCAGGATAATATAAGTATCATATGAGAAACCGAGTCGAGCTCCGTACGAATTTTAACGCTACGCATTAAGCTATACTCTCAATACAGTTAGTAATTTACTACAAATATGTATATGTTGGAATTTTACCGTGCGGAGTTTCTAGGACAACAATAAAGTTCATGCAAGCCTAAGGCATAAATTATCTAAATATTTTTAGTCCTTTTAACACGTCACTGCGTTCACAGTATTAGAGTTGAAAATAGGAATTTAAATACAATTTAGGTGGTATATTGGTATCAGGGAAATTACACTTCGGAATAAAATAAATCTAAATATAATTATCTTATTGTGAAACAGTACAAGTGTTATCAGCTAGCAAATATTGTATTAAAATAAATCTAACTTGTACGTTTTTGTCATTTTAAGCAAGTGGTCGTTTAACATTATGCGTTTTTAAAAGTTATTTGAAAGGCAAAGATAGACATCAACGCGTGCGCACCGTTACGCGTGGCACTCGTAGCAACATACCCGGCCGCAACATACCCGTAGCTTGATTTCCGCGGGATGCAAAATATTAATTAATGTTCCACTTGTTTTGGTTTCTACAAGGATAGAAAGGTAGCTTAACCGGCGGCGCTATTTTACAAAACACGTTGTCAATCCTATATTTGCTCGTAGCACGTATTAATAAATACCCCGTGTTGGTTCGGGCTGTTGGCGTTCCCCATTGAAGAATAGCCAACAGCCGTTCGGTCAGGCTATTCGTAAGAGGTAAACGATTGACTATACGTATCACTACGGTCGTGACTACTAGGTGATAGAGTTCCGCAACGTCTCACCCGGGTTTTTCATTTTTCATTCCTGCCACAACAGTGTCAATTGTTGTCATTATCGTGTTCCCGTTTTGTGGGGTAAGGTAGCCGGTTTTATACCGCCTTGCCACATGAATAGCAATGCGTTAATAACGTTTTTGGTGTTCGTAAGCGGTGATTGTCCTTTTCTACCAGCTATCTGCTTGTTAGCTATCTTATAATATAAAAAAATATGATCAATGTTTCCCATATTGGTCTAGCACTCAACTGCCTTACTGCCAAATATTTCGAAAAAGGCGAACACTTGACTCAGCGTGACTACTTAGTGATAGAGTTTAACAACTTCCCGTCCGGGTGTAGGTACCATCGACTTAGTTACCTATTGCAATAAAATCAGTGTTTGTTTCTGTCATGTTCTGGTTTGTAGGATAAAGTATCTGGGAACCTTATGAGGGGAATATAAGGTGACCTCATATCCTCGACTTCCAGATTACAGCGCACTTTTGCTTTTTGTTTTAACTTTTTTCCTGGTTGGTTTACCTGTTCAAAGTTTTAAATTCTAATATAGACTTCTCAGAACTTTTAAGTAACATTTATCTCAAGTACTATCTTCATTTAGAAACTGGCCTCTACATATTATATCAGTTTGCAAGACAAGGTACAGGGCAAACTCTTTCGTTACAAGATTTGGCAGGTCTCTTAACATTGTCTCTCATAACTTTGACATGGACTTATTTGACACCAACATACGCAAGCCAAAGCTTGCATCAAAGCTAAAGCGTAAGCTGAGCCTATACTTTTTTATATGTAACTATAAATTTAATGCTAAAATGTGTTCTTTCTTTAATATTTTCTTTATTTTACTTGTGAAAACTTAATTGGTCTTCTTATTCTGACGCGAATGTAATTCTTTATAGTGTACTTGAAACTAGCAGTAAGTTTTCCTTCAAGAAATAAATAAAATAAATAACTAAGTCAGTTAACTTGTGCTTTTGCTTTAGATCCCCGCCATAAGGATGACAATGTATATAAAAATATTTTGAGGTTAATTTCCCTCAGCACACGTTGTTTAAGTAACACGTTATTTGGAGCGGATAAAGTGTAATAGTTGAATTGGGAGCAAACGTGATCTGTACCGTCACCACCATCTTTACCATCTACAACAGTCGTAACCGCGGAATAATAACAGCCATTATCTCGTGCTGGCAAATTAGATGGTTGCTTCGCCGTTTAGGAAATAGGACCGCTTACGGCATGGTATATTCACGTTTCTTTTTACTCGACTGTGCCACACATAGGGACAGTAATGTCTTAATAACATAAACTTCTGATTATGTTATTAAGACATTACTTTGTCTGTATATATATGAGGCTATAAATGTTTTAATGCAGTTTTGATCAATGAGTACACTAGTAATTATATTTAATATCCAACCTATTTCGATTACACAACCATCATCATGGTATTTAAAAACATTAATATTATGTATATATAAATGTTTTACCTTGTCATTGTCTCTATGATGGACTGATTGAACTACCGACTAATTCGTTACGTGTATTATTTTTCTAAATGAAGAATATCTTAGGTCAACTTAACACTATTTAAATACTTTTTGAATAAATTTAACCACAGTAAGTCATTAAAAAAAGTATTTCAATTGTTTAGTGCATGTGGATCTTAGTACTTACCTATTAATAAAAATAAGAGGTTATGCAAAAACAGTTATATATATAAATTTCCGTTCATATATTATAAATATCCATCTGAACTCCTCTTTGAAAATTTCTTAAGTTTACAGTAAACTCTTTGTTACTATAGTAAAATTCCATGAGTATACAAATACTAGCTGACCCGGCACACATTGTTTTGCCGTACAAATTACTTGTATTGAATATTTTGGTGGATTACTTGGAAGGGGATATAATGAATTATTATAAAAACTATCCTATATTTCAAGTTGGATCAAACACTAGATATCTACAAAATTTCATTGATATCGGTTCAGTAATTTCGGAGGTCATCACGGGCAAACATTGTAACACGTAATTCATATATTATGTATATTAAGTTTGTAAAGAGAAAACATTCGTTTGTAACGAATAAACTTAAAAACTACTGATCTTAAAAATTATTTTACCATTAAAAAGCTAAACCTACTACTATCCAGAAGTGACAGACTACTATTTTACTCGACTAAGCAAAAAAGATTTTGGGTCACGTGAACGAAGTCGTGAGAAACAGCGAGTGTTCCTCCCGTGTTGGTCCTTCTTTAAGGAATATACTACCTACTAGGAGATAGAGATCTGCAACTGCTCGCCCGGATTCTTTGATATCATCGCCTTACCTATTCCTGACGCAATAGCGTTAATGCTTGTCACTGTCGTGTGTAGGTTTAGAGGGTAAGGTAGCTGGTAAACTTAATGTGAAAGTATGTGAGTTTCAAGATTTTTTTACTCAATCATGTTAATGTACGGTTATACCGATTTGGATTATCACACAGGTAGATAGGATGATCTACAATAGAACATATAGGATACTTTTTATTTCGAAAAAATATGTTGTTCGCGCGGAAGTTATTGAAAAATTTTATAACTCTGCAGGCTTTAGGGTGCGGCAAGAATTAATATAAAAATAAATAATATTAAACTGCTAACCTTACAGGCTAGAATTAAGCATAACTTCGTAGAAATCCATAATCTAGATATGAAACTACGGTCATTTGTGTTGTTCTATATGTGTCACAACTATATGTCTTCCGAACGTAAAAGGCAACGCGGCGTTGACCCAGAAGTCACAGCAGACCCCAGTGACGCGGTCACACACGAGTCACGTACTCGACGCATGTTCTGCTTAGTGAGCGGAGCATCCTCACGAGATTTGGACTTTCCCACCTTGCCCTTAAGTGGCACTACAGTGGTGACACCATTATACACATTACCTTTGTTTACTTTACTATTATAACTAGCAAACTATACCGTACAATAACAAACAACCATCGCTTATAGATAACAAAGTTCGTAGTAGCGTAGTGTGGCGATATCCTCCTGGCAGAGTCTTTGTCAGGGACTTGAACACGACAGTAGTGACTAGCACTGACGCTTTTGCGGCAGGAATAGATAAGGCTGTGGTATCAGACTCGTGTGAGACAATGCAGAACTCTATCACCTAGTAGCCACGTTCGTTAGTAGTGACTCGCATAACAAATCGTTCGCCTCCTACAAACTGCCTGGCAGAACGGTCTATCTTTCGGAATAACAAGGAATATAGATGTATATACATGGCATTTTATTTAAAATCATTTATTATTAATATTATAATACATATCATACTATATTTCATCATTAATTCTGAGCTCAAAAATCATAAATATCGTTAATCTCCCCGTGTTGGTTCGGGCACCTTTGAAGAATAAGTCAGATGCCGTTCTGCCAGGCAGGTAGTAAAAAGCGACCGATTGGCTATACGAGTTACTACCATCGTGACTACTAGGTGGTAGAGTTCTGCATTGTCTCGCCCGGGTCTGGTACCACCGGCTTACATATTCCTGCCGCAATAACGTCAGTGCTTGACACTGTCGTGTTCGGGTTTGGAGGGTAAGGTAGCCGGTAGACTTATGCATGTGACATTGCCATATATATATATATATATATATATATATATATATATATATATATATATATATATAAATATATTATTCGTCAGGTATAAATTTGCTAGCTTTGAGTAGTGGATCGAAAACAGATTAGAAATCATAATCTAACGAAGCAATATCCACATTCCATTAGTCTAAATAACTTTGGTGAAATATCTTAATACGAATTGACTCGTCAGGTTTTGATAATTGGCACAAAATAAAACTGTGAACACAAAAAATATCTTAAATATATATAAAAAACTTCGTTTTTCATTATTTTTAGGGTTCCGATCTCTACTTGGAACCTTTATAGTTCCGCCATGTCCGACCATCGTCGCCCATCCATTCGTCGCTCGTCTGTCCGTCCATCCATCCGCAGCTCGGAGATCTTTAGCTTGAAGCTGTAATTTGTCATGAATATAGGTACATATTAGTTACGCCAACACAGTGGTATAATAAAATTTTGAAAAAATATATGTAAACGGTTGACCCTACAGGCCATCCCCGAAACTTCCCGCTAAAGTTAAGGTATTTTGAGCTCAAAAGAGTGAAACTATAAGCATATAACTTTTTAGTTCAAACATCTATTTTATTAAAATGGCAGTATATCGGCAATTTTTGAGAACTAAAATATTGCTTTAGTTAAATAATCGAAGGGTTGAAAAATGTCGAAGAAATGTCAAAAAACATTTTTTTCTTCGAAAATTTTCGTCATTGATAAATCTCAAACCAATTAACCATTTTGATCCAATTTACGGTTTTTGACGCAATTATTAAAGGGAAAAAGCTGATAAGATTTTTAAGTCATTTGGTGTATTAGCCTAAACTAACTGCCGTTCTGCCGAGCGGGTTATAAAAGGGGGGATTGGCTATACGTGTCATTACCATCGTGACTACTATCTGGTAGACTTGTCCGCAATCTCTCACCTGAGTATTCGGTACCACCTTACCTTTTCCTGCCACAATAGCGTCAATTCTTGTCATTGTCGTGCTCCGGTTTGGAGCGTAAGGTAGCCGGTAGACTTATGCATGTGACATTGCCATCTCGCTACTCAGATAGCAACGCACCAATAATATTTTTGGTATCTGTAGGCGATGTTTTCTCTTTACATCGGGCGAGCCAGCTGCCTGTTTGCTATCTAATGAAATAAAAAAATCTTTGAGGTTAGGCTGTTATCTCTTACAAATTAGAGGACTGTCTGTTTGCTTGCTATTCTATGTTAAATAAACAAAAAATCCATGTATGTGTGTTACTTGTTGAAACATTCCACACTAGTGAAGTCAAGATTAAACAAGAAATTAGGCTTAACCCTATATGGTGGATTCAAAATATATTTATTTCGTAGTCAAAAAAGTAACAATTTAGCAATAGTATAATTCAAAGTATAATTCAAAGCTGGCACAATATTTCCAACTTTTTGTCAATAAAGTGTGTGATATATTAAGTAAGGGAACTATTGCTCCTCCTTCCGAACCTCCCTCATTATTAAGCATTATGATGTACCTGTGAGCTTCCATGTCAGCTATATTTTTTTCCTTTTTGTAGATAAATTGTAAATAACAATTCAAGAGAAAAATCTAGGATTTCAGCTACATACTATAAAGGGAAAAAATCATAAAATACATAAGTATATGTATACACTACATTTGTTTTATAATCGGTTGGAGGTTCAACAATGTTCTAAAGCTACCCTGAAGTTACGGGTAGTATGAGAATAGGGCTCAGAGCAGTGTAGAGCAAGCGAAAGGGCCAAAGCCTTACAGGTGAAAACAGTGAAGTGCGGAACCGGCCCGAGATCGAGAACCGGTCAGTAATGTAGGTCGCGGTCCGAGTGACGTCACGAGCCGTTAGCCCGCGGCCTTCACCCAGTGCCGCGCCGCCCGGACGTCGAACCCACATACCATATTTGTTTTACAATGTGGAGTCATTCCATATGAAATCGTCTGAAAAAAAATAAAATTGTTGCCGTCTCATTTTAGATTTTGGTGTAACTTTGAGAAACTCTTCTCTAGGGTCCCAAAGAACAAAATTTACACGAGTTTGATTTTTATAAGCGCTTGTTTTCGCCTATTTAAATAAAGACTTTTAAAAATCGATATTTTTAAGCCTTAACAACTTTTACTGTGAAATTTTTCTGTTTGAAGCTATCTGCATGATCAAGATGGAATTCACAGTGGGAAAGATAGTAGTTTAAGGGTAATCGAAGATGATTGGCTCGGACGAGTCCTTTGAATATAAGCAGCATGCTGAAAATGAGTGTTTTTACACGCTTTTTATTAGCTTCACCTGTATGTTTGTATGTTTGTATGTTTGTTTGTAACCGACTTCTTTGGGCGCGATTTTGACTCACTTTAAACGGCCAGATTTCGTTCAAACTTTGTAGATTTATCGAGGACCGATGACAATACACTAATTTGATAAAATTATTCCATTTTTAACCGACTTCAAAAAAAGCAGGAGGTTCTCAATTCGGCTGGTATATTTTTTTTATGTATGTACACCGATTTCTCCGAGGTTTTTGAACCGAATTACGTGATTCTTTTTTTGTTTCATGCGCAATAGTTTCGAATTGGTCCCATAAAAATTTGATTCAGGTAGGCCCAGTAGTTTTTGTTTTATGAGCATTTTTTTATTTATTGTACCTATCTCGATGTCTGAAATCAAATCTCACAAGTAAATTTGATCCACTTCCCGGTTACCGATTGAGCTGAAATTTTGTATACGTATGTTAATTGAATGGCAATGAAACCTTATTATGACATGGAGCTGATCTGATGAATCTGAATCGGAAGGTGACCACAGGAACTTAATAATTAAATGGTTAAAAATCGGTTAATAACAAGACTATTGAGTTTGGACTCATTTGATTCATGTTGACGAGCACTTTGGTACTTGGTGCTAACTAGGATCCTGCAGGGTGCGATGATGAAGCCAGAAGGTGACCATAGGAGCTCAGCAATTAAATGACACAACTCTATCGAGTTTGAGCTCGTTTGATTCGTGTTGACGAGCACTTTGGTGCTTGGTGCTAACTAGGATCCTGCAGGGTTCAATGATGAAGCCAGAAGGTGACCATAGAAGCTCAGCAATTAAATAACACAACTCTATCGAGTTTGGGCTCGTTTGATTCATGTTGACGAGCACTTTGATGCGGGTGGAAACTAGTCATAAAAGGAACTACTCTTAACAAAAGTCTTTGTTCTACGTCTGTCAAGTCGGTCAGTTCAAGAGGTAAAGATATAACTTCCATGTTGTTCCAGTAGGCCTGAGAAGGAACTTGTCTTTTTTTTATGGTAGTCGAGCAAAAAAAAAATCAAAACGTGCTTTAACTAATGACGTCTGTTGTTTTGGATATAATAATTTCTTACAGATTGTACATGGTACTTCAGCATATTGATTTATGGTGGTTATAAAATTACGCTCAGTAATTGAACGAAGTCTTTGTGACGCCTGACGCGCTACCGCTAGGTGGTTCTCACGTGGCTGAGCAGACTCGATTGCTGTACGGTTTCGTATCACTACTAATCCACGAGCTCTCTGCTCGGCGGACTCCTTAGCTATACGCTCCTCAATGAGACCAATTCTATGAGCCTTCTGCTCGGCAGACTCGTTCGCTAGTAGTTCTCTCGCTAGTCGCTAGTTCGCTAGTTCGCTAAATAATGAGATCAACTCTAATAGCTCGCTGCTCAAAAGATTCATTCGCTAGACGCCCTTGGATCTTACCGAGTCTACTTCTACCAAGGCTGGGCCAAAACGGGTTTACAAGCATGGGCCAGAGATAGACAGCATGGCGCCAAGCATGGCCCATATCTGGCCCCGTTGTATTGTCCTGTATGGGAGTACGACAGGAACGCCTTGCACACTTACACACACACACACACACACACACACACACACACACACACCACACACACACACACACACACACACACACACACACACACACACACACACACATATGTATAAGCGTGTAAGTAGTTCCGTGCTTCTACCGCGGCACTCGACTAGGTATGCGCATTAGAGTTTGCAACAGTGTCTGCGCATATAACTTAGATTTCACGAGCCACGAAGAGTCCGCCACCGTCTCTGTGACTGAGTTTAATTGACTGAGTAAAAAAACAAAAAAAAAAACAAAATAAATGTGCATAATATTTATAGATATAGATATATCACCATTCATGTTAACTTTACATGGATATATATATACATATACAGTCTTGTAGTTTTCGTTTTTTATTAATTGTAATTAAACGACACTGAATTTGTTAGCCGTTCGCATTCGATGATCTACAATTGCCGATTAGAATTAGAAAAAATAACTCGAATAATTGATTTTTTCATAAGTTACAGTGTTTCCGGAGTTTCATACATGACGGACAGGAATTTTTTTGACCTATTTTCATATTTTTTTCCGTTTGTATTGCACTAAATTAATTTTTAGCAAGTATAGAATTAATCTCCGTTAAATTATCTCGACAATAGTATGCAAAATATCTTGATTCCTTTAACTAACAAGGCTATAATACTAAAAATAGTTGCCAAAATAAGGCGAAAAAAATTTCCGAAGGTGGTATCAAGAGTCTTCGCAACCGGCGTGTTTGTATGAAAACAGTGATGAATGTGGAGGAAGCAAGACAAGCCTGCAAGGATCGTGATGTGTGGCCCTTGGTTCTCTCTGCCTAGCCCGTAAGGGATCTGGCGTGAAGATATGTGTATATGAAAAAAAAATTTCGATCGTAAAGCACTCTCTGATGCTTCGCATCATGAGTCGTGCAATAGTTTAAAATTAAAAAAACAAGCTATTATAAATAAACCAAACTAAAAAGAGTTCGGTTTTCTATAAAAAGCGTGTTTTTTAGTTTTTTTAAACTATTATTTATTTTAAATTAAAGTTTAGAACATATAACAATTTAAAGTTAATTTTCCTAATTGTATTCACGTACTTTATACATACCTATATATATATATATATATATATATATATATATATATATATATATATATATATATAAAATAGGTATTATTTTAGTATTCGTTATTCGGTCTTAATTACATAAATCAGTAGTTATCATCAGTTAGACAATATCTTCAAAGGAGCCCGGACCAACGCGGGAATATGTTAATAATAAAAATATAATAAAATGAACATATTGGTTAACACATAGTAAGCCTCAACGAAATTAGTCTAATAATAATAATATTCAAAAAAAAATATGTTCACTGCACGATGTACTAAAACTTGTTAGTTGGGAGCTCAGTAAATTGCCGTTTGTAAACGATAAATAGCTATTTTTTATACATATTAACACACTCTTTCAGTATGTATAATCCTTTACCAGTGAGCCTACATATTTTTTTTTTTAATTTTATAAATAGCAAACAAGCAGATGAGTCTCCTGATGGAAAGAGTCAACCATCGCATGTAGACACCAAAGGTGTTAATGGTGCGTTGCTATCCTGTGGCGAGGTCTAATGCCACATGCATAAGGTCACCGGCTACCTTACCCTCCAAACCCGAACACGACAGTGACAAGCACTGACCCGGGAGAGACAATACAGAACTCTACCCCCTATATAACATGTTTGTGTTATTGAAAAATCACGTTAAAAATAATTTTGTGAAATTTTATCAATCCAAGCGAGAAAATTGTATTGAAAAGTGTAATAAGATAAACGACTTAGAGGCAGCTGCCAAGCCTGGTGTGTTGTGTAACTAGTCCACGTAACTTACAGTTTCCAAGACGTATTTTTGCACTATGATATTTATTATTAAATACAATCTTAGATATTATTTTAATAAAAGGAACGACAACAATTACCACGCACTATTTTTTCAAAAGACAGCGGAAAATATATTTATACAGACTGATCGGTGAGTTACCTTCAATATTTAAAGACGTGATAGTTGGCGATCATATATGATGAGAAAAAATAACATTAAAAATAAATATCAAAATACTTCTTAGAAAATTTAGTAAACAGTACACCGAGTATCACATATTTATCTGCGCTATACTTGGACACCGCGCGGACGCACCGCACCAGTTAGTCTGTATAATCTTTTGATAGAAAAGGATAATCCATTACTTAAAGACGCCAACTATTTTCTGCTGTTCTTCGTGTAACAAAGAAATTAGGCCGCATTGCACCACTAGAATACAACATTAATAAACGCTGAAATAAAATCAGCAATAAATAATAGTTTAAAAAAACTAAAAAACACGCTTTTTATAGAAAACCGAACTAAAAAATAGAAAATAAATTTTAATAAATTTAAATTAAGAATAGTGTTAAAAATTTCAATAATTATAAATTAATAATAGTGTGAATAAAAAAAAATAATTTTATTTAAAAAAAGCGTGGGGTGCATGGTGTCAATAGTTATAAATATTTTATTGACACATATGAGTAGAGTGATTATCATTTCGGTAATATCTTAAAAAGCACCCCACGCTTTTTTTTTAAATAAAATTATTTTTTTTTATTCACACTATTATTAATTTATAATTATTGAAATTTTTAACACTATTCTTAATTTAAATTTATTAAAATTTATTTTCTATTTTTTAGTTCGGTTTTCTATAAAAAGCGTGTTTTTTAGTTTTTTTAAACTATTATTTATTTAGTCATTTTTCGTGAATTTCATTCAACTCTAGCGTCGTAACTGTTGAGAATTAAAAACTCATGCTCCGCGGGAATTAAGTATTCATGTCATAGACAAAATTCAGCCACAAGTTGACTTGAGCTGCCCGCTCTTCATAGAAGAAAACTTTGCTCGAAGTTTTGAAATTTAAAAAAATTCCAATTTTCAGGTTATGAAACGATCGTGTTGACTGCGAGATAAAAATCTGATACTCACAAAATCAATTGTTCTTACCTTCATCTTTAAACGACTAATCACTTGTTTTGTTATTTTCATTTTCAGTGCATGTTCGAGCCGGTTTTTTACAGCAAAAATCTGGACGTTTTTACAAATGGATTAAAATTACTTACCATCAGAAACAATTATAAATATGAATAATTTTTCTAGTTTCAAAAAAGTTATGGATATTTGGGGTATAAAAGTAAGTGGTAAGTAATTTTAATCCATTTGTAAAAACGTCCAGATTTTTGCTGTAAAAAACCGGCTCGCACATGCACTGAAAATGAAAATAACAAAACAAGTGATTAGTCGTTTAAAGATGAAGGTAAGAACAATTGATTTTGTGAGTATCAGATTTTTATCTCGCAGTCAACACGATCGTTTCATAACCTGAAATTGGAATTTTTTTAAATTTCAAAACTTCGAGCAAAGTTTTCTTCTATGAAGAGCGGGCAGCTCAAGTCAACTTGTGGCTGAATTTTGTCTATGACATGAATACTTAATTCCCGCGGAGCATGAGTTTTTAATTCTCAACAGTTACGACGCTAGAGTTGAATGAAATTCACGAAAAATGACTAAAAAACACTCATTTTCAGCATGCTGCTTATATTCAAAGGACTCGTCCGAGCCAATTATCTTCGAATACCCTTAAACTACTATCTTTCCCACTGTGAAATCCATCTTGATCATGCAGATAGCTTCAAACAGAAAAATTTCACAGTAAAAGTTGTTAAGGCTTAAAAATGTCGATTTTTAAAAGTCTTTATTTAAATAGGCGAAAACAAGCGCTTGTAAAAATCAAACTCGTGTAAATTTTGTTCTTTGGGACCCTAGAGAAGAGTTTCTCAAAGTTACACCAAAATCTAAAATGAGTCGACTTTGCTAATTAGACGATTTCATATGGAATGACTCTGTGTTATTTTTGTTTGTTCCGCCTAAATTCTGTCGTTTATTAAACTAGTAATCACTATTTGTTAGCAGAATTGTGCACTGTATCACCTAGAAGTGGTACCTACTACTAGTTCTTCTTGAAATAGAATAAACTTTTTTCAATTTAGGTATATTGACTCGTGAAGAACTTTTAAGGTAAAGGATTGAAAACGAAGCCATTGAGAAGATCCAGCAGAAGCTGGCTTTCCTTTCTGTATATTCGTTTTTTGAGTAAGATATAAAGTACGCATTATGTTGAGTTGCTTTCGTACAGTGTCACCACCTTCCCATTCCCGAGAAACCGGCGCAAATAGACCCTCACCACTGCTGATAGTCTAGAGATGTAATTAATCATTACATCTCTAGTTTTTTAGTATAAATCATAGGAAAACAAGCAAGCAAATGTTTCTCCTAATGGAAGGATATAACCATCGCTTATAGACACCAAAGATGCTGAAGATTGGTTGCTATCCGTGTGGTGAGATTATAGAATGCCATATGGTGAGATTACAGTATGCTTCCGTACCTTCCAAAATATAGAACTGCCCCGTGGTGGTCGGGGCTTCTTTGAAGAATAGACCGATTGGCTAGCCTAGAACTAAAGTGGTCTATCTAACATTTTTTGTGAATTCCATCCATGTGAATTTTTGAACATAAAAATAACAAAAAAATGGAATGACACATAAACTACTTCTTGCTAGATTTGTTTGTTATTTTTATATTTAAAAATTCTCATAGATGGATTTTACAAATAAATGTTACATAGACCACCTTAGTTCCAGGCTAGCTAATTGCAATTCTGTTAGGCAGGTCATAAAACGCGACGGATTCGCTATACGTGTCAATACCATCGTGACTACTTAATATGTTGTCTGTGCTAGTACTAAGTGGTAGAGTTCTGCATTATCTCGCCCGGGTGTGGTGCCACCGCCTTACCTATTCCTGGCGCAATAGCATTAATGCTAGCCATTGTCTTTTTCCGGTTTAAAGGGTAAGGTAACCGACAGAATTATGCATGTGGCATTGTCCTCCCGTCACACGGATAGCAACGCACCATTGACATATTTGGTGTTAGCTATTTGAAATGAAAAAATGGTATATTTACTTATCATGCGACTGAACTGGCAAAAAATATTTTATATATACTTAGTTATTTATGAAATGTGAAGTTTATTTTTAGTTATTTCTCCATTAAGATGTTGTGATCTAGTACGTATAGCTGTTCTTAAATGCAACTCTGTCGAATTGGAAAATGTTCTGTAATAGTAGGTGTGTAACAAATAAATAAATAAATGATGTATTTATATCTAATATTGCAATTGCAAAAAGTTCTCCTAATAAAAACATTCTTAATATATATGTAAATATTTACAAGGAGTAAGAACCACAATACATTACATCTCGGTCTACTTATTATACTATTTTCGGAGGCGGTATTATGGCTTGAAAGTTAAAATTAGTAAAAACAGTAGAAAGTGTTTTCATTTTTACAACAAAACTGAAGTGAAATGACGCTCTAAAGCGACCGCAAAAACTGATAGCTCTTTAAAGAAATAGTCATTTCTATTAAGGCTAAATATTAGTTCAGGCCAATTGAGTACTTGGGCGGAAGGTCTTTTTTCAAGCAAATAAGTTAACGGCTCTTCCATTGGTATGGGATGCTTGTCAACAATAATTTTTTGATGAATAGATCAAATGCCTTACTCCCAAGCATCTCGCAAAAGGTCAGAGAAACAAAATATCATGCACAACCATCATGACTACTAGGTAATTAGGATAGAATCCTGCGATTTCTGTCGAAGTTGCGTCGATGCTTTTCATTGTTGTGTATCATCATTACATAGTATAAAACAAAGTCGCTTTCTCTGTCTGTCCCTACGTATGCTTAAATCTTTAAAACTACACAACGGATTAAGATGCGGTTTTTTTAATAGATAGAGTGATTAAAGAGGAAAGTTTATATGTATAATAACATTCAATGTATTGTAGAAAAATACTGCAATTTTAGAGTTTTCTGATGCCATGTCGTAAATAATTATATTTTTTTCCGCTTACATTGCAAACGCAGGCTAAACCCTACGAGATTTATCAAAATAATGTACTAAGTATTTGTACATCTTAATAAGGTCTACAGAAAACTCCGCGATGGTATATATCCATCTCTTATGGATAACCCACAATAGCATTTTTTTGTTATTTACTTTGTACGAGAAATAATGGCTTTTTTTCGAAGAAATTTTAAGCAATACAGCACTAATCCTTATCCAATTAAATACCTTAAATATATTGTTGATTTAATATAGATCAATATGGCTGTTTACAGCATGTAATTTAAATGAATATTTTTGAAGATATTACAGATTTAAAATGCAGGGGCATAGCGGTTCCGGGTTTACAGGCCTGTGGCGGCACGCGCGCGGTATGTTCTGTTAAACCGCCGCGCCGCGCTGGGAAACGTGTTAATTTTCGGATAAATAAATATAGGACTGCAGCTGAAAACCAAAATGTAATACATTTTTTTAAGCTAAATATCACCATATGATAATCATGTCGAAGATTAGAAATAGTATTAACAAATTATTTGTTTTAGAGATTTTTTAGCCTGTTTTCGGAATTTTATATGATCAAGTAAAGTACATTCTGTCATGTAATAAGTTAGCACATTCCTTAGATAATATCTTCATGTATATCGTATAATTTTTTTAAAATTTTTATTAACAATTAATGTAAAAAACGTGATTTAGCAAACCAATTTTTAACTTCTCACTACGTATGTAGATAAGGAAGTTACTGATTTTACCCCGATTTTTTAAAATCGAGTTTTCAGATGTTTGAGGTCCTAGGAATCTTTTCCGACTATTTTCACGATGACGTCAGTATGTCTGTATGTATGTTATTGTGTATGTGTGTGTATATGTGTGTGTGTGTGTATGTGTGTATGTAAACATCTCATTTCTTTTTAACGGCTAGATCGATCGAATCGATCGCGATGATGGCATTTGATTGGATTCCGCTCAACTTAGATTTCCTAAAAATTTGAACCGATTCGGTCCAGGAGATTATGAGAAATTTTAAAAAAACATCAAAACAATTTTGACGAAACAGTATTTTTAACTTCCAGATTTATGTACCGATTGAGTACAAAAACTAATCAGCTCTATTCCCCAAAAAACTATGTCTAATACATAAATTGTATCAAAATCGATTTATCCGTTTGGGAGTAATCGTTGACGAAAATTTTGAAAAAAGTGTTTTTTCAACGTAGCTTCGAAATTTTTGCAACCAATCATTTTTTGGTGTTTTACGATATCTTAGTACTAAAAAAACTATGTCAAATGCCGTTTCAAAAATCAAAATCGAATCTAATTCTCAAAAGTTACAGTTTTTCAAATATAAAAATTACATTGTTTTCAGCAAACTTATTTTTTTTTAAATAACTTTCAAGTTCTTTTACCGATTGACTTTAAAATACTATCAGCTTTTGGCCTTTAAAACTGCGTAAATACCGTTAATTTAATCTCAAATTTAGATCTCAAAAAATTCAGTTGAATGCCATCATCGTTTTTAAATATACAGCAAACATTTAATAATACTGCCATTTTTAACAAAATAGATGTTTGAACTGAAAAATCTATCCTTATATTTTTATTTTTTTGAGCTTAAAATACCTTAATTTAGTGAGAAGCGTCAGGGATGGCCCGTAGGGTCAACCATTTACACATTTTTTCCCGTTTGCTCCGATGCCTCGCCTTAATAAATCGTAGGGTCAAACGGTCAAACCTTCAACGTTGTAAGCTTAGATTTGAGCGTTGATTGTTTTTCACATGGCCAACTATATATCGCTCTTTCAAGAGTAACCTCTAAAGAAAACATGTTTGTATTGTCTAATGGCAAGAAAGCTGTGAACGTTGTATATAAAAACATTCTGTAATATATTAATTGTAAAAATAAAAGAAATAGGTAAAAATGTAAAAACTAAAAATGTGGTACCTATATGAATTTAGATATTCCAAAGATAGCAGGAAATCTTCATGGTATAGGGAAAGGGGAATTGTTTTACTCCAAATTTAACGCGTGCGGGCCACGGGCAGTAATGAATAAATCAAAACTACTGGATCGATTTTAATAATTTTCTTCCCGTGCGAAGCCGGGGCGGGCCGCTAGTTATTATATACGTATCATAAGATAGCAAACAAGCGGATGCCTCTCCTGATCGAAAAAGAAACCATCGTCTATTAAGACCGAAGATGTTAATAGTGCATCGTTATCCGTGTGGCGGGATGGTAATGCCACAGGCATAAGTCTACCGGCTACTATACCCAGGCGAGCCATTTAATGAACTCTACCACCTAGTAGTCATGATAGTAGTGACAGATATAGTCAGTCGGGTGCCTTTTTTGACCTGCCTGGCAGAACAGCAGTTGCTTTATTCTGCAAATGAGCCCGGACCAACACGGGGAAATGACTGCTTATTGATATTTCTGAGTATATTATATAGGCATTAGACTGCCTTCATTCACACAAGTAGCATAATACCATTAAGTGTTACTACAGTCACAGGAGGTATACAAAAGAAGTAAAATATGTAACATAAAATTTAAAGGCGATGATGTTAGGAATTGTAAATATGAGTGTTTGTCACCGTTCACGAACACAGCGCGCCGTGTTCGCGGTCCGTTAGTGACCTGCATTCCGTGTGGAGCCGACAGCTGCAGCGAAGAGTATGCCGTGTCCACTGGGAACTATTGCGGCCTGGCTATTTAAGGGTCTACCATTTGCGCTTCATGACTTGAATCCACTTCTTAGGTTAGCTAGTACGCCTATTTATACATTTAGGCTATAATTATGATTGGATGGTAATTCATTACATAAAGGATGTAGTAAAAGTATGTAAATTTTAACTAAGTCAAAGCACACACTTCTCTACGCGGCTTCAAATTCGCCTGTGGATACCAGAAATATTAATAATTGTACGTTGTTATCTAAATGGCAAGGAGGAAATGCCAAAGTATAAATTCATTAGCAACTTACCATTTAAGCCAGATATGACGGTGACAAACACTGACGCTATTGTGCTGCTGGGTTTTCCATAAACCATACATTCAGTAAGTTTGTTAGACATTCAGGAGGCACATATAAAATTTAGCGTATAATTTCGTATTTGAGTAAAGTATTTATATTAACACGCGAAGCAAAAATTTTGAACCTTTTTTAAAGACAATTACATAAGCGGTAGAGTATGAAAGGCACAGTTAGAGGTGCGGAGGAGTGCAGAAACCTAATATTTAAAGCAATTTGCATTAGAAACACATTACAAAAATAAACATTATACACACTACATTCATTATAAAAAGAAAAAAAAACTTGAGAGGTGTCAAGGGATACCCGGATGGAACGAAGTTCCTTTTATTATTATTTACAAAAAACCTGTATACACTCAACAAAAATAATCGTCGCGACACCACACTGTTCAATGCGAAATAGAAATGAAAATATCTGGCTTGCTTTCTATAAGAGAGAGAAAGAGAGAGAGAAAGAGAGAAACATCCGCACGCCGCACAGCTTACAATACCTTACTATAGCAAAAAATGTAGTGACAACTTTTCGTAAGAATTTTTCCGTCTAGCCCCCTTTCAAAACGCGCGATAAGGAACTTCGTAGAATTTTGATCCGCGGTCGAATTTCGGCACCCGGTCGAATTTCGACCCACGGTCGAATTTCGGTACCCGGTCGAATTTCGAAACCCGGTCGAATTTCGACCCACGGTCGAATTTCGGCACCCGGTCGAATTTCGACCCGCGGTTGAATTTCGGCACCTGGTCGAAATTCGACCGGCGGTCGAAACTCGGCAACCGATCGAAATTCGACACTCGCAAATACAAATACAAATCGCAAAAAAAAAACACAAATCGCAAACTAAACTGAATGTCAGACTGTTGCATATGCAAACTACCAATTACCACCATGATCAAAAACAAAAAACATGTGCAAATGCAAGTTTTTGATCATGGTGATAATTGAATTGAAATATTTTTTTAAAATAATAGCAGAATATCGGTCAAATACAATTCACTTATCATTTATAATTTTTCACTTGCTGAAATAATTAAGTACCTACATGAAAACAAAATGGTCTTCGAATCTTTTAAAACTACGTAAATTAAGCCACTAGGTAAAAAAATTAGGCCACTGCGAAAGGGGTTTCTCTTGAATATTATTTTGGATACACTTTACTTTACTGTTGTTTAATTTTTATTATTTTCAGTTCTTTCATCGTTTACTTATTTTAATTTTAAGTTTTCTCAAATATGATGCAATTAAAACTTACCCACATACACATAACTTTTATAATAATTCCGTGTATATAACACACATCCTATGTAAGCGCCAATATGCGAATACATATATACGTACACCAATATCCAAGCACACACATGCACACATAAATCACACTAGTAAACACATACGATTTCACAAAATTATAGAACCTACCCAATGTGTTAAAATGAGACAACGGAAATCCTGAAATACAGGTTTACCCTAGTTTAGGTTACAGTCCACTGTCAATTTTATTATTTAAAACTTGTGAATGAAATCAGTAAAACCAAACTTTTTTAACCGATTTCAATTATTATTTATAATCGTAGTATTATTATTAAAAAATATATTATCCCTATTATTATCTCTTTTTTTTTAACAAATGAAACAAATTGATCTAACCCTAATGTAAGCAATTTATTTGTATGTGTTATCATTGCTAGTCAACCATACTAATACGTAAAAATACATATACACATACTGTTACATACATAATACACATGAAAACCAGAAATACAAACATTTGTATTCATCACACAAATATTTGCCCCTGTCGGAAATCTAACCCAAGCCGCCTCGATTCGTAGTTAGGTTCGCTAACCACTCGACAAATGGGGCGGTCTTAGAGATATAATCATTTATCCCATATTGGTACTGGCCTCTTTTGAAGAATATAATTATTTATCTAATCTAATTATTTATCTAAATCTAATTACCAAAAGTACCAAACCCGGTCAAGACGTTATAGAACTCAATAAACGTAACAAAACAATAATTTTACGTCATTAAAATATGTAACTTACGTTTAGTTTTATCAGCAAAAAATACATTACATTGTTATAAATTTTAGCTAATACTTAATAGCAGAGTCAACGGCGCATTACTAAATAAATGTTTGAGTGGTAATATTTTAAAATGGTAGAAATATTTTAGTTTGTATAACAAATAGGACATGCTTCCTACAAATGCTGTTATACTTAAAGATAAAAAAATAACAATAAATTCTACGTTCTAGCCCTTAACTGCTAGTTTTTAAAAACGTCTAAAAGAGTATTTACTGTCTGACACTTTCTTAATTTTATTAGTTTTAAATTTTAACTACTAAGTTGTAATGTTCGATTTCCTATTAATATGTGTGTGTGTTTCATATATAAATATGTGTAGTGTATGTGTATGTGTGCAAATTCATCTATGTATAATTATTTGTTATGCAAAATGCCTTCCCATTTATTAATCCCTACTCCTCATTTCGGGTTAGCTGGAAGAACTCTCCGTTAGTAGATAAGCTCACCTTTTGTGCAATTTTTGTTATCCTTTTTCGTGTGTATTTTTTAAGTGTATAGTAAAGTATTAAATAAATAAATCGCCCTAAAGCTTACAGTCTATATGATTCAGTAACATCTAAAGTTTTTTTAAACATTCTAAGCATAACGGCAATGAACGTTACTTGACTGTGGCGATCTAAATCATACAATTGCTTTTTGCACCACGCTACTTTCGCATCTAATGTTAAATGACTAATTTGACGGAAACTACGAGTGAAAGCAGATAATTAACATTAGAATACAAACTAATTACATACAATGCACACGTCAAATGTCGGATGAACAAGTATGGGGCCAGTGATACGCAGGCACTCGCCCGGTGCCCTACTAAACGGATACAGTACTTTTGCGTGTCGCGGTACTGGCGGCGCCGGCGCCCGGTGCAGCGGTTGGAAGGCTTCGTAATACCATATATTATTAAATAAAATTACACTACATTAAACCTAGTCTCTGGTAACATATTTCCGCCAAAGAGGAATGTTTTTACGTTTAAGTAACTTCAAAAAATTCAAATTTTACTCCCGGGTTCGATGTCAGGGTCGAGCAATTCAAAAATGTGTATTTTTTGTTTTCTAATAAAAAACACGTTGCCCGAGATGGGATAAGTGGTTGGCGATAGGCTTGCCACCTACCACACTGTGGGACTTAGGGTAATCGTGGGTACACTAGATGTACCTCTGCCTACCTGTCAGAGATACGGGCGTGAAGATACAACAATTCAAAGCTATTGCATACTTTTTAAAACGCACACGAATCTACAGCCTAGTTACTAAAGGGGTTAATATAAACTTTAAAAGGATTCTGGATCAACAGTCTAAGCTTCAAGCTTTATTGCAGTAACAAATCACGACGGGAATTAATGCTTTGTCCGGTCCCAAGTTTCTTGGATGTTAATTTTGCCTTTTTGGTAGATAACCACGTAATTGAACATGTTTTCTGTACTGTATACATAAAACCATGTTATCCACAGACGGTGTTGGCGGCGGTCAGTGTGTCGGAACCAGCGGCGGAGACCAAGTCGGAAGACGTCGACAACGCACAGCCGGAAAACGAGGAACCACCAGAAGGATATTACGCTTTTGTCGAATCACCCAATGCCACTCCTCCAAGGTAAATTAAAGCCAGACCCATATATATATATATATATATATATATATATATATATATATATATATATATATATATATATGTTTTTGCCTGATGTACAACGCTATACAACTGCCTAAGACGGCAGTTGTAATAGCGGAACTCGAGAACTTAATAGCTATTTATTCGAGCGTCGCGGGGACCTATTGGATTTTGTAAATAAAATGATAGATAAAATAAAAGGTTTCTCATCTCAATGACAGGGAAAGCCTCTACAGTTAAAAATTTAAAGAGATAGTGACATCGAAATATCGAAACGCGTCAAATTAAGGTATGGTGGGTTAACTGCGAACTAAAATTTAGTAAATCAGACGATTCGAGTGTAACGTAAGGAATAGGCAAGGAAATTATTGTTAAATCAGATTAACTGTTATGTTGTTAAAGTTAATTAATATTTAACAGTTATTTATTTACGTTATATTATATCAGTAGCTTATATATAATAAGTATTAGAAGCAGTAAAACACGAAGCTAACAAAAAAAGGTCATCTAGAATAGTTTTGATAACTTTTAACAGTTACTATTATCACGGTCTCTCTAAATATTTTTCATAACAGTATTACCATAAATCAAGTTATTGGTAATTTTAGTGATGCATAAAATTACTTTTAACAGTATTAGCTAATATAAATAACAGTTGTTAATTGTTAAAAAAAATTATTACGATATTTAATATGTTAACTGTTAAATGATCCATGCCTAGTAAGGAAGCGGGAGGATCACAAATTTGCGAAGAAAACATTGTCTTGACATTCTCGAGTGCGTTGAAATTTTCTTTTATTTTGAAGGAAATTATGTAAAAATAACAAACACTATAATCCGACCGTTTCCATAAGCCGAAGATACTGGACTTTTTCTACTGGTCTAGATACTTGTCTCTATATGAAGGGTTTATATTTGGTGGAGGGCCTCAACAGTATGCGAAGTATCCCCTAATCGTATGTTAATCTGCCGCGCTTGAGTAAAATCCATAATCCTCTCTTGGGCTCCCGTACTATAAGCTACTGGCCAAAGGATTTAACACATTTGCATGTTAATGGTGTATAGACAACAAAGACGTTAATGGTGTGTTGATATCCGTATGGCGGGATGGCAGTGCTACATGCATAAGTCTACCGGCTACCTTACCCTCTAAACCGGAACACGACAATGACAAGCGTTGACGCTATTGCAGCAGGAATAGGTAAAGCATGGTACCAGATCCGGGAGAGACAATGCAGAACTCTACCTGGTCAGTAGTAGACACGATGGTAGTGACACGTATAGCGAATCGGTCGCCTTTTACACGCCTTATTGCGGCAGACATGTGTAAGGCGGTGGTACCACATAACCGGGCAAGACATTGCAGAATTTACATTTTATTCTTATTAACATTGGCAACCCCGTTTGTTGGCGTATTATATGTTATATAAAAAACTTTGCTTCAATCAAGACGCTACTCAGACCCACAGACATGACGGCAATATATACACTCTAACTAAACTCTAAACGAAGTGAATAGGTTTGTCCTTAAAACTGTTGAATGTTGTGGAACAGTTTAAAAGCAAGTTGAAAACTGGCTTGGCTTGGCTTGGAGGATACAGACGTCCTCTAACTAGATATTAGTTTCATGCTCAGATCGTATTTTAATGAGATTAGTTTTAGCCGAAAGTAATAAGCGATGGATCGGTTAATATTTTGATGATAAATGGTGTGCTATAATCAAATCTGATATAAATCCCTTTTTAAAACTATAATTATGACTTTAAACATGAGACCATCACGAGTATAACACACCTCGTGTTTACCTGCAAAGTGGCGTTAATTTTTCAAACTATCATGTAAATTGTCTACGTTAAATCTCTTTCTACAGAATTATATTCTGTTCCTGCAGCCATAATGGTCCTGTCAACCATTACTATATTCAGTCTTAATAGTTATACTGTTCTAGCTAAGTCGAACATCTAAGAAATGAAAAGCAATCTATTTGAGATTATTTGGCGCCACGAATTAGTAAACCTCGTTGTTATACCAGCTTACCAGAAGTTAGAGTTCGAAAACTTGCACTAGATGATTATTTTACCTGCATTCTAGAATAACAATGAATTATTCGTATTTATTTGGTTTCTACAGTTTTCTTAATTGTGAGAAGAGTCATGTATTTTTAACTTCCCGCTGCGTATGTAGATAAGGAAGTTACTGATTTTGCCCCGATTTTCGAAAATCAAGTTTTCACCAGATCTCCACGTTTTGAGTTTCTAGGAACCTTTTTCCGACTATTTTCATATAACGTCAGTATGTCTGTATGTATGTGTGTGAATGCAAACATCCCATAACTTTTGAACGACTTGACCGATCTTGGCGGCTTGGCGGAAAATTTGAACCAATTCGGTCCAGATTTTAAGAAATTTTGAAAATAACCTCAAAAAAATTTTGGCCAAAAGTATTTTTTATATAATTTCCAGATTAATGTACCGATTGACTACAAAATTTAATTAGCTCTTTTCGCCAAAATTCCATCTAAATCGATTTATCCGTTCGGAAGTTATCGTTGACGAAAAATTTAGAAAAGTGTTTTTTCGACATAACTTCGAAATTTTTTAACCAATCATTTTTAGATTTTCTACAATATTTTAATACTCTAAAAGCTACGTAAATGCAGTTTCAAAAATCAAAATCGAATCAAGTTTTCAAAAGTTACAGCATTTCAAATATTAATGTTTTGTTTAAAGCATTTCTGAATCAAAATTGGACGACTTATTTTGATTTATCAAATACGAAAATTTTATAACAGAAGTGTTTTTTATATTATTTCTATCGATTAATTAGCTAAGAATACATTCTAGAGCTTAAAATTGCTTTGAATGCCATTCGAAATATCAAATCGATCATCGTTTCTAAAATGTAGAGCTTTTCAAAAATAAAATTTGGATTTTGAACTCTGAAAAAAAATTATGCTTAGGTATAGTTTTTGTTTCTTTGAGCTTAACGAGAGAATGTCGTTATTGCCTTCAACTGAAGCAGCATTTAACTCGTGAAATAATACTAGATATAACAATATGTTAATGTTTAAAATGTATGCTTTTATGTCAATAATTTGAATAAATAAAATAAAATATTACCTGATGTATTTAACCTAGGTTTAACATTTCTGCCGCTCTTATGAGCCTGTTAGTTACTGTACTGCAGTCTGCATCTGAAGCGAAAGGAAGTGGTAGTTGTGTGGGGATACGGGTATACAATGCGCTGACATAGACCTTACAAGTGAATGCATCGTCGTAAGAGGCCAGTCACGGGTCGGTTTCGCTTGTCGCTATTAGGTAGAGATGAAATTCTAAAAGTTATCTCCTCATATTCTATATTGCGTCACACAAATAAATAATTATAAATTACATAAATTGGTATATCGTGTAAGAGCGCGCGCCACTTTGCCTCTCGCAACTCCTCCCCCTCCTCCTCCTCCTTACTTGTACGGTCTGCGTCAGGACATTATATCTGTCTCCCCGCAGTGGGATTTATTATGGCAAGTCATGTTGGGTGTCAAAATTCACACCAGAGTTATAGTATGTTTGAAACTAACAGTAGTCAATCTACATACATGTGATATTCGAGCAACGCACACAACTCTTACGGACGCGATATCTCGGAATGGTTCGGGACAGTTTATTCCGCACCAGTCCGAGATATCGCGTCCGTGAGAGGTGTCTATGTGTGCTGTAACATTGACTTCTGTTAGTCTCTAAGTATTCCGTGGCAGAGTGTAGAAGCAGCAAGTGCAATAGGTGTAACAGAGTGTGTGTGGTGTTGGTGCAGGGTGCGGCCGCCGCCGTACCGGCAGGTGGCTATGGAGTGCGCGGGCGCGGGGCAGGCGCGCGCGCACGTCAGCGCCGCCAACCTGTGCGGGGACCTCAACCGCGGCCTCATACCGCGCAACCCCATGGGGCACGCGCCCCAGGGGGAGCCCTACCCATTGTGAGTACACTGACTACACGCGAGCGCGGCCCACTGTGCGGGGACCTCAACCGCGGCCTCATACCGCGCAACCCCATGGGGCACGCGCCCCAGGGGGAGCCCTACCCATTGTGAGTACACTGACTACACGCGAGCGCGGCCCACTGTGCGGGGACCTCAACCGCGGCCTCATACCGCGCAACCCCATGGGGCACGCGCCCCAGGGGGAGCCCTACCCATTGTGAGTACACTGACTACACGCGAGCGCGGCCCACTGTGCGGGGACCTCAACCGCGGCCTCATACCGCGCAACCCCATGGGGCACGCGCCCCAGGGGGAGCCCTACCCATTGTGAGTACACTGACTACACGCGAGCGCGGCCCACTGTGCGGGGACCTCAACCGCGGCCTCATACCGCGCAACCCCATGGGGCACGCGCCCCAGGGGGAGCCCTACCCATTGTGAGTACACTGACTACACGCGAGCGCGGCCCACTGTGCGGGGACCTCAACCGCGGCCTCATACCGCGCAACCCCATGGGGCACGCGCCCCAGGGGGAGCCCTACCCATTGTGAGTACACTGACTACACGCGAGCGCGGCCCACTGTGCGGGGACCTCAACCGCGGCCTCATACCGCGCAACCCCATGGGGCACGCGCCCCAGGGGGAGCCCTACCCATTGTGAGTACACTGACTACACGCGAGCGCGGCCCACTGTGCGGGGACCTCAACCGCGGCCTCATACCGCGCAACCCCATGGGGCACGCGCCCCAGGGGGAGCCCTACCCATTGTGAGTACACTGACTACACGCGAGCGCGGCCCACTGTGCGGGGACCTCAACCGCGGCCTCATACCGCGCAACCCCATGGGGCACGCGCCCCAGGGGGAGCCCTACCCATTGTGAGTACACTGACTACACGCGAGCGCGGCCCACTGTGCGGGACCTCAACCGCGGCCTCATACCGCGCAACCCCATGGGGCACGCGCCCCAGGGGGAGCCCTACCCATTGTGAGTACACTGACTACACGCGAGCGCGGCCCACTGTGCGGGGACCTCAACCGCGGCCTCATACCGCGCAACCCCATGGGGCACGCGCCCCAGGGGGAGCCCTACCCATTGTGAGTACACTGACTACACGCGAGCGCGGCCCACTGTGCGGGGACCTCAACCGCGGCCTCATACCGCGCAACCCCATGGGGCACGCGCCCCAGGGGGAGCCCTACCCATTGTGAGTACACTGACTACACGCGAGCGCGGCCCACTGTGCGGGGACCTCAACCGCGGCCTCATACCGCGCAACCCCATGGGGCACGCGCCCCAGGGGGAGCCCTACCCATTGTGAGTACACTGACTACACGCGAGCGCGGCCCACTGTGCGGGGACCTCAACCGCGGCCGCTGATACATGGTACATAAGCGTGTTGTCAATTAAGTTTATTAGTTTTAACTATAATAAGATTTGTCGTTTATGCTGATATGACAGATGTATGAACTGAACAAAATAGCGCCGTCCCTCGGGAAGAGCAAGAAGAACGATTGTTGTAGGCGCCAGGTGGCAAGCGACGTTAGAATGCTAAATTTCAAAAGAAATTGGATCTAATAATAAAATGTTATATTTTTTGAGGGTGTATAGGCAAGGGCGTTTTATAGGTACATGTGTTTTATCTTGTTTGCAAATAATAATATTGTAAACTAAGACCATTTACGTTTTACGAATGGGTTAAGGTCGGCGATGAAACAAAAAGTCGATAAAAAATTGAGATAAGACAAGTACTTCATTGGTTTTAACGTGTAGAATGAATTGAACATGGAAGGATGTAGATACCGGGGTGGCTAAAACAAACGTATCGGGTTTTCAAAATCAGAGCACATTTATGTAGCGTGTAGTGTATCCTCAAAAATAATAATACAAGTGTATATCATTATTGCATTTCAAAAAAGACATTCAATAAAATTTACAATTAAAAATTATTTACCTACTTTAAACCAAATGCAAATTTGTGAATAAATTTAAACTATATAATTGTTTAATATTTGCACATCATATAATGGCACAATATGGTGATGAAGATTTTTGAATACCTTGTAATAAAATATTACTTTTTTATATAATAAATATATGTTATGTAATATATAAGCATGGTATAAGTATAACAAATTGTATAATGATTGATGTGATACTTTGTGAGATGGTATTAGTATGGGTATGTAATATGCCCGCAGCGAGCTGATCCGCAACCACACGCTGCGGTTCCTGTCGCGCACGCTGCCCGTGCTGCGCGCCGACGACGCGCTGCCGCGCGTGGCGCACCTCGCGCACACTCACGCCGTGCCCCACGCCAGCCCCTACGCCGACCACAACCGGTCAGTGCGCACTCGCGCCACACCTCACCACACAACATCACACACTCATCTCTAT
Source organism: Apodemia mormo (assembly GCA_036924255.1). Lineage (NCBI taxonomy): Eukaryota > Metazoa > Arthropoda > Insecta > Lepidoptera > Riodinidae > Apodemia > Apodemia mormo. Next base: position 2,109,220 of record JAUPFN010000024.1, on the reverse strand, counting down.
TATTGCCACGTACTTTCAATTTTTTTATAATTATCTGCTATCATCAAGTTATTACCTATTTAAACACACTTTAAATTACTTTTACTTCTATAAAATTTATTAAAGAATTATTTAAACAGTTTGATGCAAACGGTCTTTCCGAGTTTTTGGAGAAGAACTTTAAGTTATTGAAGTAATTGTTTAATCTCATTTGTGATAATCGTTTCGTAAAATTTTAACATAAAAAACTGATATTAGTCTGTTATAAGATAGTGTTAAATTCAGTTTAATATTTAACAAGGTATGCTTTTTTTTTTTTTTTTTTTGTATTATTAGCATTTGAGCTGACATAATATAGGGCATATGATAGAACATATTTTTCAAGATGACATCATGAAAATAAAATCATATTGTTGAATGGGTGTATAGTGCGCACGGAACTAGTTGGCCGCGTCTTACGTATTACGTATTACGTATGGCGCGGCCAACTAGTTCCGCGCGCACTATAATTAATACATAACACACAGTAAACACATTTTTATATATCAATACTTCATTATATGCAATATTTTTTGACAAAATTGTTCTAATGGAAAGAGAAACGATCGTTTATAGACAACGAAAATGTTAATATTGCATTGCTATCCGTATGGCGGGATGGTAATGCCACAATCATAAATTTACTGGCTATCTTGCTCTCCAAACCAGAACATGTCAATAACAAGCATTGACGCGAATATATTGTCCTGATGGTACCATGTACCCAGGCGAGACGTTGTGGAACCGTACTACTTAGTTGTCACGATGCCAGTATCACGTAATAGCCAATCAGTCGCCTTTTGCGACGTGCCTGGCAGAATGGCAGTTGGTTTATTTTGGTGTGAAACATCTATTGGCGCAGGTGTAAACCGGATCGTTGGCGTGGCGACACGGCATCCGTGGCGACGGGTCGCCACGCTATAATATTATGTACTAAGGTAGGGTCTACAGCGAGGTATACAGTTTATATTTGGTAGTAGGTGTACGATGTGGTGATGTGTGGCCATGGCAACCAACTATGTGACCCCGATGTTTCACATCTGTCAGGAGTCCTATGACGGCTTAGTTTTTTTTAACGGGGGCCCGGGTCAACACGGAGTGGAAATAAAAAATATTAAACAAAAGTGTTATATCCAATAGCAGAGATTAGGCAGTGAGATTTTCGTTCCACTTGTTAGTTAGTGCTCCGTAATTAGTGGTAGTGTAGTGGTGTAGTGCAGTGGTGTCCGAGCGTGGCAATACAGCGAGCGCGTGTGTGTGCAGGCTGGAGGAGCACGAGGGGCGGGAGAAGCGCTCGGTGTCCGGCGCCGAGCCCGAGCCCAGCGCGCCGCGCGCCGAGCCGCACGCCGAGCCGCACGCCGAGCTGCGCGCCGAGCACCGCGCCGCGCCCGCGCCCGACTCCTTCTGCGCCGGCGGCGGCGTGTGAGTACATACACACATACATACACGGTTTTTAGGCTATTGCATAGCTTCTATCGCGGGCCTTGAGCGTGGAGACCGAATCCAGAAATTTCGTAACGAAAAAACCTGACACCTCCACTCCGACCGGCACAGCGGTGATACTTTTTAGTTTTTCCATCTATTGATAAATACCAGAACTTTTAATGATTTTTTGAAATATCACGCTTATCTCTTTATTGGAAAACTACCGTAATCAGCTGTTTGTGAGAAAATATATAGGTGTATAGGTATTTATTATCTACGTACAACAGTGAATATCTGTACTCGTATAATTTGTGTACAAAGTGTTTTAAATGTAAATAAACAAAGAAAAAAAAACTGCTTAAATAAAATAAATATATAATTGTAATTTGTAATTGCATAAGTTGATAAAAAATGCTAGGCAATAGTTTTATCGCGGCAGTCTCCGAGTGCCATATGTCTTTTTTTTCTCTCAAATATGTGCGGAAATATTGTTATTGTTTTTTAATTAAAAACACGGAAAATATTTTATGTGTTTATATAGCAAGAAAACATGTTGAAATGTCATTTAAATTTAGATCTTTTTTGTCAGTCTTAGTAGAATACAAATTACATTTGTATAGTTATATGACATTATATTATGATGTCCAGGAAATGGATATGGAAATTTTTACCGCGTGACAATTTACTTAGTTCTGTATTAAAATGATACTGGACGGATTAACATTAACAGTCCTTAGAATATTTCTCTTAAATACACGATAAAATAGACACAGATGTCCAAAATCTCTTGAGAAAAATTAAATGAAAAAGAGAACAGAATAATCAATTGCGCCCAGTTTGCCTTTGAACTTTGTCAAAATTGGAGTTTGACGAGTTTGACTCAGGGGACTCCAGCTCTTAGACACGAACAGTGGGTTTGGTCGCCGGATGGATGTGTAACATTTGTAATAGTGGGTCGGTGATGTAAGGTGAATGTTTTATTGAGGTAATAGTTGTGATCCCGCTGGGGTGTGATGTCGTTGTACCTCGGCGTAGGCTCGGCGTGCCGCTCTCCCGCACAGTGGCGCCCCGCGAGCGCCCGCCTGAGCCCACTGACAGCGCCACGGGGCCCAACACTTCTCCCTCTCCCCCCCCCCCCCCCCCTCCCCCCGACCACCTGCAGAGCCCACTTATTCCCCCGCCAACAACCTAACTGACCCGATTCACTACCACCAACCTATGACTTATAAATTTTGACTTATAAATGGTGTAACTAACACGACTTTTTTACATTTATATAGATGAACAGCTAGACAGATGTTTTTTAATATTTTTTATTGATGAAAATAATATTATTAAAGCGTTATTTGTTTTTCAATAAATCAGCAATATTTTTGAACAAATATTTTTATGCTATCGTTACTAATTTCACACTTGTGGTATGAAGTTGATAATAAATGCGATTCTATTCTTATTCGGAACGCATAGTGCTTATTTTCATTGATCGTATAATATTAATCTTCTTTGTTATTGTTTATACTTATATTGTTATATTTGGTTCTAAAGGGGTTTAGTGCAAATTCTCATTTGAAATCATTTTCTCTTTATATAATCGCTTCTGTTGATATATTACCTTAAAAAGTTAAAGAACATAAATGGAACATTCATTTGGTTCATATTTAAGATCATTCTGAGCACCCTACTAAAAATATTCACGTGATCGGCCTGCAACGTATACGTCATTTCCCGGCCACAAACAGTAAAGACACACACACTTGAGGTACATTTAATCTACTCATCAAGAACATTTAAATGTAACGTGTATAAATAACGAAATTGCCAGTGTCCGGGCTGCGGCGGAACACGCCAGTAACATCAGTGCTGTAGCCTGCCGCCAATGTATCTGGTCCGGTGTGGCTGACGGCTGTGGCCCGCCCTTCAGGGGAGAGCCTCACGGGGACGGAGACCATGAAACACAAACTTGTAGGGAGTGAGTTGTGTGTACAGTGTACAGTGTACAGTGTACACAGGAGCGCGCCCCCGCGGTAGGCTGCGGTGCGCGGCCGCTGCTCACGGCTGCCTCTCGGTTTGACCGCTGGTTTGCCGAGGGGGGCTTTTATTGCTGTCAGCGCTGCCCTTGTATCTGGCTTCATTGTTCGTCACCTCTGTGGTCTAGTGGTCCAGCGTTGACGTTTACCACGTGAGGTCCCGGGTTCAATTCCCGGGTCGGGCACATAAAAAATGATTTTTCAGTTTTTCTGAGTAATACGAAGTTACCCGGGATTGGAAAGTGCCCGGTTGGAGATAAACGTGCCACCTATCACATTTATGGGATCTAGTATCTTCGGCTAATCGTGGGTGCACTATGTTGCACCTCCGCCTACCCCTTCGGGGATATGAGCGTGAAGATACTTACTTTAATTATTCACCTTCAACAACCATACAAATTGTGCTGATAACTCTAATATTCCCACGAAATCAAACTCAATGAATATGGATGCATGACCAAAAATCAGCGCAACCTCAAGAACATAATTCTACAGAAAAAAAAACACAAAATATATGTAACAAATTAATTTATTAAAATAATACATCGATAGCTTTCTATACAACGTATAATTTGCTAATGATTCATTTACATTTCGAATATTAGACTAAAGTTGCTCGAACTATTTTTAACGACGGAAAAAGACTTGTTAACGATAAACATATTTAAATACTCAAGTGCAAATTCTCGAGATGTATTTTTCAAATCCTTTTAAAATTATGAAAACATTTTATAAACCGCAAATATAAATATCGCCGTGTTGGTCCCGGCCTCCTTTGTAGAATAGGCCAACTGCCGTTCTGCCAGGCAGGTCGTAAAAGGCGACCGATTGGCTATCGAGTCACTACCATCGTGGCTACTAGGTGGTAGAGTTCTGCATTGTCTCGCCTTGGAGGGTAAGGTAACCGGTAAACTTATGCATGTGGTACTTATTCCTGCTGCAATACCGGTGTACTTATTCCTGCTGCAATAACGTCAGTGCTTGACACTGTCGCGTTCCGGTTTGGAGGGTAAGGTAGCCGGTAAACTTATGCATGTGGCATTAGACCTCGCCACAAGATAGCAACGCACCATCAACATCTTTGGTGTCTATAGGCGATGGTTGACTCTTTCCATCAGGGGACCCATCTGCTTGTTTGCTATCTTATGACATAAAAAAAAACATAAAAAAAAAACTGGGAACATTTTCCTTACTGTGATAGCCTGTTACTTGATATATTGGTACAAAAACTTATGGCGATAAGTAATTGTCTAATATCCCAAATATAAAATATGAAAGCAGGCCGTCAGTGCACGACACAAGTTTTACTTATAGTAGATTACAAATATAATTTGTGGCTTTTAACATTTCTAATATATGCGTTTTTGAGAATCCAAGGTAGTTTGACAGTGGCGATTGTAAATGACGTACGAAGTTGAATAAATAAACCGCGCGTTTTACATAAATATAAAATCTTCGCTTTTTTTTTAGATAATAGTAAAAAAGCTATTAATCTTTGAACTTCACGATTGTCTTCAGTCCCCAACATATACTCTTAGGCATTACAAAAAAATTTTTTTTTTTTGGAACCAGGCTCAAGTTTCTTTTACATGCGAAAACATGAGCCCTTAATAACAACATTAAGGTTTCGTCCGCATTGCAATTTTCGATTTCTCATAAATAATTTTAATGCTTTTTAATGAGCTATAGATTGCTCTGCAATTATCTCAAATATTTTTGTAAAAATTGAACGCTCTACAAAAAAGTTCTATCATTTATCGAAAAATCAACTTATTCAAAAGTTATCCGAGGTCAAAGTAATACATACATCCTAATATTAATGCTAAGGACTCATATTTTCAGATAGATATTTTGAACTTATAAACCTGGTTCTGAGAATTTTTTTTAAATGCCCTAAATTGTACTCATTGGATAGAATTAATGCAATACCTGTAAAGATTGATCCAACATGTAGGAACTGATACAGTGCTAACCATTTTTGCTTAGACATAACAGTTAGGGTTAATGGATAATTTCCGTAAATATTTCTGTTATGCTATAATAACACCTTTGAGGTCAAAACTTTGTTTGTTATAATTAGAGATCAAGTGTTCTGTGAATGTAAATCGATCAGACATGATCGAATAATACAAGTTGGCTGGCAAACGCTGTACATATTAAAAACACATATAAACCAATAAAATATAAAAAAAGAGAATATTCCTTAACTACACAGTAATTCGTCGACGACGAAATTAGTGTAGTAACATACAAAAAATATGGTCACCGCGCGAGTATAGCGGTGTACTAACGAATCTAGCCAGGATTTCGGTAAAAAATAAATAATGAACTTCTGTATCTATGTGCGGGTGACATTTTTATTCGACAGTTAGGTCAAAGTTAGTATCTATTTTCTACATATTCGGTATCAAAATCAAGTACTGAGCACCCGTTTTCTGTAAGTAAGCAGTATTTTTCCAGTCAACCCGCACACTAACATCAGTCTTGCTCATTGATGTTTGGGTTAGATATATTATGACAAGCAGTTTTTATGAGACATTGTCAAACGACTAAAACTTATTTAATAACATGTATATGTGCGTCTGTTCTATTATTCTATAACGGCGGCGCCCAATCCTTTTAAATTATCTATAACTTGTTCCATTATGTCTGGTCTCGTTCCGTCCAGCAAAGTGACTCTGGTATCTTGTTCGATCTGTAAATGTAAAAAGTAAGGTCATTGTCATGTTAGTGCCTATTTAAAAATACAGACTAAGAGTGAACGATATCCGTTGACATAAACGATAAAAAACATTCGAACTGTATTTGTATATTCGCCGCTTAATGAAAAGGCACATACGCAAATTTATCGAGACCTGAAGCTTCAATTCGGAATACAAGTACTGGCACTGAGATTATCAGATTATCGCAACCGCTGTTAGATACGGAGGGGAATACTGACGGGTAGAAGTTAACGTAGCACTTCAATACCTAGTAGTCACGAGTGTTGTAAAATATTTAGCTGTGTTCGACTCTTATTCATTGCCTCAGTCAGACAGGCAGAGGCAGACTACATTGATTCCAGAGTGATCTCTCGAAGTACCGAGCTACTCGTCGTCCTCCAGCACCAGTAATATCTGTACCCGGTCACTCGCCGTACCCCAGCAGCAGTAGTACCTGCGCGCGGTAGTGTACGTGTCTCGGCCACACACAGCTCTCGAAGTACCCGGCACTCGTACTCCAGCAGCAGTAGTACCTGCGCGCGGTAGTGCACGTGTCTCGGCCACACACAGCTCTCGAAGTACCCGGCACTCGTACTCCAGCAGCAGTAGTACCTGCGCGCGGTAGTGCACGTGTCTCGGCCACACACAGCTCTCGAAGTACCCGGCACTCGTACTCCAGCAGCAGTAGTACCTGCGCGCGGTAGTGCACGTGTCTCGGCCACACACAGCTCTCGAAGTACCCGGCACTCGTACTCCAGCAGCAGTAGTACCTGCGCGCGGTAGTGCACGTGTCTCGGCCACACACAGCTCTCGAAGTACCCGGCACTCGTACTCCAGCAGCAGTAGTACCTGCGCGCGGTAGTGCACGTGTCTCGGCCACACACAGCTCTCGAAGTACCCGGCACTCGTACTCCAGCAGCAGTAGTACCTGCGCGCGGTAGTGCACGTGTCTCGGCCACACACAGCTCTCGAAGTACCCGGCACTCGTACTCCAGCAGCAGTAGTACCTGCGCGCGGTAGTGCACGTGTCTCGACCACACACAGCTCTCGAAGTACCCGGCACTCGTACTCCAGCAGCAGTAGTACCTGCGCGCGGTAGTGCACGTGTCTCGGCCACACACAGCTCTCGAAGTACCCGGCACTCGTACTCCAGCATCAGTAGTACCTGCGCGCGGTAGTGCACGTGTCTCGGCCACACACAGCTCTCGAAGTACCCGGCACTCGTACTCCAGCAGCAGTAGTACCTGCGCGCGGTAGTGCACGTGTCTCGGCCACACACAGCTCTCGAAGTACCCGGCACTCGTACTCCAGCAGCAGTAGTACCTGCGCGCGGTAGTGCACGTGTCTCGGCCACACACAGCTCTCGAAGTACCCGGCACTCGTACTCCAGCAGCAGTAGTACCTGCGCGCGGTAGTGCACGTGTCTCGGCCACACACAGCTCTCGAAGTACCCGGCACTCGTACTCCAGCAGCAGTAGTACCTGCGCGCGGTAGTGCACGTGTCTCGGCCACACACAGCTCTCGAAGTACCCGGCACTCGTACTCCAGCAGCAGTAGTACCTGCGCACGGTAGTGCACGTGTCTCGGCCACACACAGCTCTCGAAGTACCCGGCACTCGTACTCCAGCAGCAGTAGTACCTGCGCGCGGTAGTGCACGTGTCTCGGCCACACACAGCTCTCGAAGTACCCGGCACTCGTACTCCAGCAGCAGTAGTACCTGCGCGCGGTAGTGCACGTGTCTCGGCCACACACAGCTCTCGAAGTACCCGGCACTCGTACTCCAGCAGCAGTAGTACCTGCGCGCGGTAGTGCACGTGTCTCGGCCACACACAGCTCTCGAAGTACCCGGCACTCGTACTCCAGCAGCAGTAGTACCTGCGCGCGGTAGTGCACGTGTCTCGGCCACACACAGCTCTCGAAGTACCCGGCACTCGTACTCCAGCAGCAGTAGTACCTGCGCGCGGTAGTGCACGTGTCTCGGCCACACACAGCTCTCGAAGTACCCGGCACTCGTACTCCAGCAGCAGTAGTACCTGCGCGCGGTAGTGCACGTGTCTCGGCCACACACAGCTCTCGAAGTACCCGGCACTCGTACTCCAGCATCAGTAGTACCTGCGCGCGGTAGTGCACGTGTCTCGGCCACACACAGCTCTCGAAGTACCCGGCACTCGTACTCCAGCAGCAGTAGTACCTGCGCGCGGTAGTGCACGTGTCTCGGCCACACACAGCTCTCGAAGTACCCGGCACTCGTACTCCAGCAGCAGTAGTACCTGCGCGCGGTAGTGCACGTGTCTCGGCCACACACAGCTCTCGAAGTACCCCGGCACTCGTACTCCAGCAGCAGTAGTACCTGCGCGCGGTAGTGCACGTGTCTCGGCCACACACAGCTCTCGAAGTACCCGGCACTCGTACTCCAGCAGCAGTAGTACCTGCGCGCGGTAGTGCACGTGTCTCGGCCACACACAGCTCTCGAAGTACCCGGCACTCGTACTCCAGCAGCAGTAGTACCTGCGCGCGGTAGTGCACGTGTCTCGGCCACACACAGCTCTCGAAGTACCCGGCACTCGTACTCCAGCAGCAGTAGTACCTGCGCGCGGTAGTGCACGTGTCTCGGCCACACACAGCTCTCGAAGTACCCGGCACTCGTACTCCAGCAGCAGTAGTACCTGCGCGCGGTAGTGCACGTGTCTCGGCCACACACAGCTCTCGAAGTACCCGGCACTCGTACTCCAGCAGCAGTAGTACCTGCGCGCGGTAGTGCACGTGTCTCGGCCACACACAGCTCTCGAAGTACCCGGCACTCGTACTCCAGCAGCAGTAGTACCTGCGCGCGGTAGTGCACGTGTCTCGGCCACACACAGCTCTCGAAGTACCCGGCACTCGTACTCCAGCAGCAGTAGTACCTGCGCGCGGTAGTGCACGTGTCTCGGCCACACACAGCTCTCGAAGTACCCCGGCACTCGTACTCCAGCAGCAGTAGTACCTGCGCGCGGTAGTGCACGTGTCTCGGCCACACACAGCTCTCGAAGTACCCGGCACTCGTACTCCAGCAGCAGTAGTACCTGCGCGCGGTAGTGCACGTGTCTCGGCCACACACAGCTCTCGAAGTACCCGGCACTCGTACTCCAGCAGCAGTAGTACCTGCGCGCGGTAGTGCACGTGTCTCGGCCACACACAGCTCTCGAAGTACCCGGCACTCGTACTCCAGCAGCAGTAGTACCTGCGCGCGGTAGTGCACGTGTCTCAGCCACACACAGCTCTCGAAGTACCCGGCACTCGTACTCCAGCAGCAGTAGTACCTGCGCGCGGTAGTGCACGTGTCTCGGCCACACACAGCTCTCGAAGTACCCGGCACTCGTACTCCAGCAGCAGTAGTACCTGCGCGCGGTAGTGCACGTGTCTCGGCCACACACAGCTCTCGAAGTACCCGGCACTCGTACTCCAGCAGCAGTAGTACCTGCGCGCGGTAGTGCACGTGTCTCGGCCACACACAGCTCTCGAAGTACCCGGCACTCGTACTCCAGCAGCAGTAGTACCTGCGCGCGGTAGTGCACGTGTCTCAGCCACACACAGCTCTCGAAGTACCCGGCACTCGTACTCCAGCAGCAGTAGTACCTGCGCGCGGTAGTGCACGTGTCTCGGCCACACACAGCTCTCGAAGTACCCGGCACTCGTACTCCATCAGCAGTAGTACCTGCGCGCGGTAGTGCACGTGTCTCGGCCACACACAGCTCTCGAAGTACCCGGCACTCGTACTCCAGCAGCAGTAGTACCTGCGCGCGGTAGTGCACGTGTCTCGGCCACACACAGCTCTCGAAGTACCCGGCACTCGTACTCCAGCAGCAGTAGTACCTGCGCGCGGTAGTGCACGTGTCTCGGCCACACACAGCTCTCGAAGTACCCGGCACTCGTACTCCAGCAGCAGTAGTACCTGCGCGCGGTAGTGCACGTGTCTCGGCCACACACAGCTCTCGAAGTACCCGGCACTCGTACTCCAGCAGCAGTAGTACCTGCGCGCGGTAGTGCACGTGTCTCGGCCACACACAGCTCTCGAAGTACCCGGCACTCGTACTCCAGCAGCAGTAGTACCTGCGCGCGGTAGTGCACGTGTCTCGGCCACACACAGCTCTCGAAGTACCCGGCACTCGTACTCCAGCAGCAGTAGTACCTGCGCGCGGTAGTGCACGTGTCTCGGCCACACACAGCTCTCGAAGTACCCGGCACTCGTACTCCAGCAGCAGTAGTACCTGCGCACGGTAGTGCACGTGTCTCGGCCACACACAGCTCTCGAAGTACCCGGCACTCGTACTCCAGCAGCAGTAGTACCTGCGCGCGGTAGTGCACGTGTCTCGGCCACACACAGCTCTCGAAGTACCCGGCACTCGTACTCCAGCAGCAGTAGTACCTGCGCGCGGTAGTGCACGTGTCTCGGCCACACACAGCTCTCGAAGTACCCGGCACTCGTACTCCAGCAGCAGTAGTACCTGCGCGCGGTAGTGCACGTGTCTCGGCCACACACAGCTCTCGAAGTACCCGGCACTCGTACTCCAGCAGCAGTAGTACCTGCGCGCGGTAGTGCACGTGTCTCGGCCACACACAGCTCTCGAAGTACCCGGCACTCGTACTCCAGCAGCAGTAGTACCTGCGCGCGGTAGTGCACGTGTCTCGGCCACACACAGCTCTCGAAGTACCCGGCACTCGTACTCCAGCAGCAGTAGTACCTGCGCGCGGTAGTGCACGTGTCTCGGCCACACACAGCTCTCGAAGTACCCGGCACTCGTACTCCAGCAGCAGTAGTACCTGCGCGCGGTAGTGCACGTGTCTCGACCACACACAGCTCTCGAAGTACCCGGCACTCGTACTCCAGCAGCAGTAGTACCTGCGCGCGGTAGTGCACGTGTCTCGGCCACACACAGCTCTCGAAGTACCCGGCACTCGTACTCCAGCAGCAGTAGTACCTGCGCGCGGTAGTGCACGTGTCTCGGCCACACACAGCTCTCGAAGTACCCGGCACTCGTACTCCAGCAGCAGTAGTACCTGCGCGCGGTAGTGCACGTGTCTCGGCCACACACAGCTCTCGAAGTACCCGGCACTCGTACTCCAGCAGCAGTAGTACCTGCGCGCGGTAGTGCACGTGTCTCGGCCACACACAGCTCTCGAAGTACCCGGCACTCGTACTCCAGCAGCAGTAGTACCTGCGCGCGGTAGTGCACGTGTCTCGGCCACACACAGCTCTCGAAGTACCCGGCACTCGTACTCCAGCAGCAGTAGTACCTGCGCGCGGTAGTGCACGTGTCTCGGCCACACACAGCTCTCGAAGTACCCGGCACTCGTACTCCGGCAGCAGTAGTACCTGCGCGCGGTAGTGCACGTGTCTCGGCCACACACAGCTCTCGAAGTACCCCGGCACGTCGGGCGGGGAGTACACTCGCAGCGCGCGCCGCGCCGCACACTCGCCGAACTCCAGCACGAAGTAGTATCTGCTGGCCACAGGACATATCACTGAGTAATAGCAAAGTGAAATGTCTGTAGGTAACGGGTATATTAGAATGTTATATAGATTGCTAAATACCCACGGGCACTTTGTACGCGTAATAGCGGCCATTTTTTCCCGGATATTATCTTTTAAACGGGCAATCATGGTTGGTTTATTACAGTAAACGAATATTCATGTACCCCCATTCTAAAGGCCAGTGGTGTATGATCTGTGTGGCAAATAATCTCAACTCTGAACGATGTAAGTTTCCCGGCAAACATTTCGTTTACGACTACCAATGAGTGATAAGATGTATAGCATGTTGCCCTGTCTTATTTAAATCATGTCGCAAGATTATAGGATTCAAATTCATGCTGTTGCTGAACGAAAAATCCTCAAACTTGGTAGTGTATCAGTCGGAATTTAGATGTACAAATTCTCCTTGTCGATTCCTAAAAATGAATCTAGGTACTGAAATGGTAGCCCAAACATCCGAAGCCTCTGCATTCATGCCAAAGGTAACTTTAGCGAAGCTTTGAAGCTTCTGATATTTCAAATATGAATTATGATCTGTGACCCAGTAAGAAGCAAGTAAGCAAACTTTGTGTGCCGTGAAAATAAACTATTTCAGAAAAAAGAATATTGTTAAAACTATGTAAGCGCTCAAACATTGTTTTGACAAAATCACAATGTAAAAGTCAATGTTCGTTCGGTTCAAATGTTCGTTTGGGTTAAGACCTTGCACTAGTTAAATTTTGTATGGATAAAATTTTAGATCTCTTGTCAAAATTTGACACAAATATGTTCAGTTGATTGCTTGGGAGTTGCATGTTTCTGGTTAAGTATAGAACAAGTAGACTCAAATTTTCTAAGCCAAGACATAATCACACTTTTACTGAAGCATTGATTTAAGTTATGTAATCTGGACTCTGTACGAAATAACTGCGGAATAACAATGCGCGAATCAAGATTTTAGTAATCATTTTTTACACAGAAATCACACTGCAAACCCATAAAATGCTCCATTACGAGATTTGTGAATGCAAGCCCTGGCTGTACTGGAGTTAGAAGCTGGTATGTTGCCAACCATGCAAAAAAATATTATGTACAATATTATGTTCGCCTCCAACTTTGCAAGGTCCAAATTCGACCTCACCTGTTCTCACCTCTGCTGGGCCGGAGCTCCTCAGTACCAGCTTCTTCCTCTTGATAGCATTCAACGTAGAGCAGTTAGAATCGTCGATCAGGCTATTTCTAATCAGCTTCACTCTTTGGCGTTATGCAGGTACGGTACGGTTTTGCCGCATTTATCATGGGGACTGTTCCGACGAGTTGTTCTGATTAATTCCTACCGCTAAATTCCATCATTATCCGATGATTCGCGTCAAATTTACAGTTCCATCCTCATCACTTCTTTGTCTGGAAATCCACAACCGTGCGCTTTTCTCGGCACTTGCACTAATCCTTTGTAGAATCAGTTGTCCCCGGGGATGTTTCCGAACAGATACAATTTGGGGGACCTTCAAGAAATGAGCCTACTCATTCTTAAAAGGCTGGCAACGCAGCTGCCAGACCACCAGTATTGCAGATGTTTATGGGCGGTGGCAATCACTTACCATGTTTATTGCCCGCTCTACTAGAAAAAAAAATTGATGTGCATAAGTAATGGCTATTAGAATGGCAATCTGTTTGTTTGTCTTCTCTGATATAAAAAAGGATGAAACAATTGTAGACAATAGGAAGGTATTGTCGTTATAAACAATGTGCACTTAGCGTATGTGTGCGGGTACTACATGCCACTAACTAATGCGCTTTTGCCAGCACGCGAGAGGGCCCGTCCCCCGCAAGCCCTACCCCTCACATGCACATATCCATGTATCCACCCTTCACAACAATATTTCATGCAAACCGATTATTCCAATGGGCATCACATTATATTGTAACCGCCCTGTTGATTGAGTGATTAGTAACCCTGTCTACGTAATCCAAGGGGCTCGAGTTCGATTCCCGACGAGGACAAAAATTTGTGTGATGAGCATAAATGTTTGTATTTCTGGGTTTGGGTGTTTATTAAATAGTAGCTGACCCAGCAAATGTTATTTTGCCATACATATTAGGAAAACAATGTGACACGTAATTTATATAAGTATACGGGATGATACTATCAGGCAGCCGAAAGGGCAATGAATTTTATATGATGATTAAGTATTCTTAAATTTTCTAACTTTCCATGCAATTTTCTTGATATTTTCTTTTATAAGAACCTTCTCCTGACAATTACAAACACAACAAAAAAGAACTAGCATAATCAGTCCAGCCATTCACGTGTGATGTCATGACCATGGAAAATAGGGATTGATTTTTATATGTATAAGATATTTCAATATTTATATCTGTATTTCAATGTATTAGTATCGTTGACCAACATCCATACACAAGCAAATAATTTGCTTACTTTGGAGTTAGATCAGTAAGTGTATTTTGTCCCATGAATATTTATTTATCGATAGTCCTACTTTTTTCCGAATGAGCATGACTGAAATTTGCAGCATTTATTTATAAGCAAAAATATTATTATATATAAATTACTAGCTGTTGCCCGCGACTTCGTCCGCGCGGCCTTCGTTTACTCTGCAACGCTCCTCCCCTGTAGGTGATAGCATGATAATATGTAGCCAATATGTTGACCCGACCTGTTAGTAATATTCATGCAAAATTTTAAGTAAACCCATGCAGTACTTTTTGAGTTTACCCCAGACATACATACAGACAAACAGACAAAAATTCTAAAAACTATATTTTTGGCTTCGATATCGACTGTAGATCGTGCCCCAAGTATTCTTTTAAAAAAAAGTATTCAATGTACAGTTTTGACTTTTCTACTATTATTTAATTATATATATAGATTATACATAATATTTTTTTTCTTGCTGGATACTACTTATTTATTTCAGGAAAACTTACAGCTAGTTATACAAACATAATCTATGATAATGTGATTATACATACTATTTTTTAATGCATTTACAAGATAATTTAACGAGTTATATGAAAAATATTTTGTATGATAAAAATATGGTATCAATGAGCTTGTTTACAAAAAAGCCACTGAAGAATCAATATGTACATAGTTAATTTTTGCTGAATTGGTTAATGATAGTTATTAACATTATCAAGTGCTCATAGTACAACAAATTCCTTGCTGCATTGTTTCAGAAAGTTATATACAACATTAACAATGTATTTAAAGTTTTTGACAGAAAGTTTTCTTGACTCCTAAAATAAAAACCGCTTACAAACTTACAAGTCATTTACCATTTAAGAATAAGAATTAGTGTGATGCCTTCCATACTAAATTGCTTGTCACTCTTTAACTCGCAAACTATCCATTACAAGGAAAACTTTTGTGTTAAAAGAAATTTTCTTGTTTAATTTTAAACACTGGATTTTTCTCTTCAATACAGAAACTTTTTTAGTTTTCATCATTCGTCTGAAGGACAGAGTCAAGATATTTTTCATAATTCCCGATACAAAAGTCTGATACTGATACATCTTGCAGGAAAAGGGAAGACCTTACACATCCCTAAAAAACTGGTAATTAAAACTTCCTGGGTTCACGTGTGTGGGCTCAACTGTGTAAACGTAGCAGTGATCTCTCGCTAAGAGGTAAAAATTTTAACCAACTAAAAAATAAAAATAAAAACATCTCACCTCAGATCACAAATATCATTTATGGGCTTGAAATTCAAAACTGTAAATCCTTCTACTATTAAAAACTTCTTATCCTTTATC
The DNA here is from genome assembly GCA_036924255.1 of Apodemia mormo. Lineage (NCBI taxonomy): Eukaryota > Metazoa > Arthropoda > Insecta > Lepidoptera > Riodinidae > Apodemia > Apodemia mormo. Next base: position 2,093,779 of record JAUPFN010000024.1, on the reverse strand, counting down.
GACAATTTCCCACTCCGTCTCTCAACATTAGAATCTTGTGATTTATTCTCACCTTCAATTGTTTTTAATATATCACTATACATTCCATCCATATCTAAAGCCGACAGTATGTCATAATCATTGTGGTCTAAATTTTCACATTTTATATGGTGTGGACTGTCATCGGGGTAAAAATATTGATCCTGGTGAAAAATATAAACTGGAGTGATAATATCTTTTAGATTATTTGAAAGAGTTGTTTTCCCACCACATGTCACCCCACATATTCCAATTATCACCCAATCTGAACGCTTTGACATTCTGTGTTTTAAAGATATGGATATATGTGGTATAGAGTAAAGGACATGAGCCCTCCGATAAAGAAAACCCCCCAAAGAGCGCAGCCGAGTAAAATCCACTGTGGATCTGGAATGTACTTGTAGATTGGAAGATCTAGAAAAAAAAATAGTGATGAAAAATGCATTCTACTGTAGATTTTTTAATATACATATACATTATATAGCATGTAAAAAAAACCCTTTCCAAACCAAAAGAGAGTATCATTATGTCAATGACATTATACTTAACAAAAAAAAGTAATAAAATGATTCTATTTGTAAGAATAAAAATCTAGTATATTAAAATCCTTGAAACTTGAATAAAATATGTATTTTGAAATCCCTACCTCAAAGGTCGATTTTAGGACTACTTCTTATTCTAAATTATATAAATGACTTGCCACTAGTTGTTCCGAATTTTTATGAGGTTGTGTTATTTGCAGATGACACGTCATTAATTTTTAATGTCAATAGGCACAACCCAGACTGACAAAATAAATAGCACACTCTCTCGAATTATTGAATGGTTTAATTCTAATTATCTAGTGATAAATTGAAATAAAACTCTAAAGAGTAAAGAATATTACATCCTGAAGATGCTTTAAAAAGCGAAACCGGTCGCTTAATTTAAAATTGTATGTCTATATTTGCAGTGAAATTAAAGTAAAAGTGATCATAACTTTGTTCTAAGAAATAAAAATGGAATTCATCCAAGTGCCGACGATTGAAAGTGTAAAATCCAAAACTAAATGTGTTAAATTTACCGTACCAAATGTCAAACAAGTAAATATTCAGAATTGTAATAATTCAGAATTTAAAATAATTTCAGGTATAAGCTAATGTAATTAAATTATTTGTTGTTTTGAGGACATTGTAATACACTTTTTTGTGATAATAGTTTTGACATTCAAAAAATGTATTTTATACTCATTTTGAACCAAAATATCTATTCTATTCTTGTCTTTAACCTTCAATTTTGTTAATACTTGATGAATATTTTAAACTCTACAACAGTCCGCCGATAAAGCGGGCACAGCCTCATAGTCACATCTGTGTCTATCACTATTTTTTAACTGCCATTTTGTGTGACTCAACTTAATATTGAAAATATAATTTAATTATTTTGATTGTTGAAAATTTATCTATTTCTGCAAAATATTAGCATATTATATATAATCATATAAAGCTACCAAACAATGCACTTGCAGATCCGATTTTCTACATATTGCATAAAGAGAGAATCATGTTATGGAGAGAGCAAAGATGGCAATTATGGGTATAAGCCTAGCAGCTTACAGTTTTTTGGTTGCTTCTAATGTTGTGGAACAAAACATGTTCTTAATGACAACACACTACTAACATTTTTGGTGTCTATAGGCCATCATAACTTTCCATCAGAAGAAACCAACGAAAGGATAATAAGCTTACTTTTGATTCTTAAAATTAAGCTAAGTGGTGACATGGCATGGTTATAATCTTGATAACATCAAAATGATGCATTAGTTTCAATCAAGTGTAGTTTAAAAGGAAAAAGAATTATTCCTTGAATATTTAAAAAAAACTGAAAAGGGATGTGCTTTGAAATTACCAATACTTTAATCTGTTCAATAGAGTTGAGGCACTTAGTGGTGAAGAACTAATGGATTCTTTTGATCTTATGCCTAATAAATTTAATTAATATATAAAAATAATGTAACACATACCGTCGTCTATAAATGGATAAGAATTAACCCAAAACACCAACACTGCGAAGATGGTTACAGCAGTCACTAGCACTGTCCTACCGAGAGCAGCGTCTGACACATCCATACATCCTCAAACAAGACTAGCTGCAAAAGTAGTTTGTCTCAAAATCTTTAAAGCTCTCCTCCGGAAACAAGATAGACTTTTCCTCTTCTTTTTTAACTTCTATTTTCTGTAGTAATGGTTTTCCTTTCACTGCTCTTTTGACAATCTGTAACAATTTAAAAAATGTAAATTATAATAAAATTATATCATCATTAAACCCCATTATCTATGTAGCATATTAGTGGCAACTGGTTTTAGGGATGGGGCAGTTATAATTAAATAAATCTGTTTTCTTTTTTATTTACATAACAAAATTAATAATTACAATAATATATTATTGACATTGACATTTGTTTAGTATGTGATATTCATAGTAAACGACTTGGATACATTCCATCAGGCTGTTCCGACTTTATTTGCCCGCATAGAAACTTCACACATTGATATTGTTTGTGTTTGTGTGAGTTAGGCTTAAATAATCAAAACGAGATGAAGCTATAAGGTAAAACGAGAAAAAAATTAAAAGTTGCCAGCCACAAAAAAGTTTGGTCACATTTGCTTAAATTAAAAAATAATTAGATTTAATTCTGTTAGGATTAAATCATTTACTTTTTCATGCTTGGGATTGTATACTTACCATATCAAAATGAGAAAAACTATTTTTTTGCGACTAAAATAAGTAGCTTAAACTATTTTTGCGACTAAAATTCACAAGGCATTATGACATTATGTCATAGCTCTATTAAAGAAAAAAGGGGAAAAAGTCTGTTCAAATGTATTTATATTCAGAAATCAGACATCGGAAAAGCACAAAACTGCTATTGTGTTTTTATTGAGAAATCGGACTCCATATTATTTTTAATTGTGTTTTTAGTGAGAAATTGGACTCCTTATTATTTGTAGTGGCCTAGCTGAGATATTGGACTCGTTTAAACTTGAGTGACTTTATTTACTTTTTCCGGAGACTCAGAATCTAGGAGACCTTACGAATGATTTGATTAGGACATAATTTTCTCTATATCTGATTGAGCTTCTGACGGAACTATAACAGTACTGTTTAGAATTCCAGTCGCAGGGTATGGATCTTTGAGTCTTGATGTTTATTTATGTTACTATATTATTGTTATTGATAAAGTTATTCCTAATTTATAAAATCAATAATAAATACGAAAATATAATCAATAGTTGATTGTATATGTTACATATGTCTTGAGGAGAATGGTTGAAAATATAAACTTCTAAACTGATCAGTTTGTATTTTTTTATAAGCATTGGAAAATTTGATTTGTTTGTGCAAGCATGTCATATGGAGTAATAAAACTACAACATGTAGAATACAAATTTAAATCGAATTTTAAAATAATTCCTTATAATTTAATCGACAAAGCAGTAGTACGGAAATAGGTTTGAATTTGCCGCCGAAAGTTTTATATGGGCGTTCAACGCAGCACTAGTAGTATTTGTGTGTAAGTAGTTGTTTTCTTTTTTTAAGTATGGTGATCTCATTCTTCCCTCATAGAGAATATCCATTTGAGGCAAAAAAAATGATTTTTCAACTTCCTTCGACGTCACTGGCAAAAAGTTCATAATTAAAATCAACATCAACAATAAATAAAATAAAATAAATGATTACAATAATATATTATATTATTGTAATTATTTATTCTGTTATGTAAATAAAAAGAAAATAGAGATTTATTTAATTATAATCACCCCATCCCTAAAATCAATTGCCACTAATATGCTACATAGATTACGGGGTCTAATCATCATGTACTGTTCCTCTGTGGAGTAGGCAAAGTGAATTCCAAGGATACTTCTGTTCATCATGATTCCTGATTTATCAGGTGACAAGTTTAATGATTATTAGTTATTTACAATAACTTGGACCAACACCTGTACTACTTTTCTGTTACATAGGGCAAGCAGTAGTGTTAATATTTTATAAATTCTAGTATTACTTTGTGGAAATCTATAACTCAAAGAAGAAAACAATTCAATTAGCATACTTCTGCCAACTGGCTAAAAAGACTCCAGCGGCACAAATATCTACCCACGCCCACATTCAATAGAAACATGAGCAATAATCTGCTTGTTTGCTATGTTATGCTCTTATAAAAAGTTGCTTTTAGTAAAATTAAGGACAAAGCCATTCTAAAGACAATCTCTATTTACAAGTAGATCCATTGTTTTCATTTCTTTAAAAACACAATTATTATGCCCGTTAATATTTTGTTAAAAACACTCCCATTCTTTAGAAAAGTAGGTACAACTTTTGTTGGTTTTCTTTAGTTAGAAATATGTCAATAGCAATAAAACTATTGAAAAACAAAAGTGGAAATCTTTTACCAATGCCATGTTGAAATTGCAAAACAACAAATTTATGTAGCAAATAAGATGGCTCATTTTGTCAAACAAATTCATATTGCATTGTGTATTGTGCTGTTTCCAAATGTTTCTCTTGATTAGTTCATTCCAAATACTCTGCAAATTGACCAACATGATCATATAAATATTAATATTTTACTTATTTATATTATACTAGCTGTTGCCAGCGACTTCGTCTGCACGGACTTCGTTTACTCCGCACTGCTCCTCCCCCGTACTTTTTTGACGTTAACGTTACTCCATTGTAATAATGGATGGCCAGAGTGTTATAGTTGCTGCCAGCACCCTTTTTAAACATGTAGGATAACAACAAAACGAGTGGTATCAGCACCTACAGAAATCAAGGTTGTTACTAATGCATTAGAATGTTCATGGCTGGATATAAATCCTATGTACCCCAGACTAACTTACCCTTCAACCCCAAACTCAAAAGTGACAAATACAAAAGACTTGATTATTTTTAAGTTAAATAAGGAATTTACATGCTTATGCTACTTAATGTGTAAATGAATGCTAACATTAAATTTCTTGTTTCATTATAAACCTAGATAGACTTTACATACAAAATCCAAGATATTATGTTGCTGATTTCTAAGTGTGTGTGAAAGTATGTTTGTCACCTACTTCAAGTTACTATTTAGATAAAATTTACTGTACTTCCTGTTGAGACTCACATATTTAAAAACGCATTGTGATCTTAAGATTGTTATAAAAATATCTCTTAATTAAACATACCTTCTCAGTAATATCTTTTTCTGCAACTGGAGTTGAGAGAGCTAATAGCTTTTCAATTTTTTCTTCCACTGTTGTCTCTTTCTTAGTGTTTGTCTTACCTTTTTTCTTATATGGATTTCTGAAATCTAAACAAAGTAAGTCTTATGCAAAACTAATTTTCACGAAAATGTGTGCTTCACTAATTACATCATTCACAGTAAACATATTTTCTATATTAACACATGGCAGAATTATCCAAATTATCACATAAAACATTTGACAATTTTACCTATAAATCTTTTGTTGTTACAATTTACAAAATATTTAATCTAAAGGATTAATTCTTATTTTATAAATATATTTATGTTTGCAAAAGTTTAATATAATTAAACAGAAAATAAAAAATATTAGACTTTGACTGACTGCAAGGGACAAGAGATAACCTCAAAAATCTCATCAACGTTAATAATATTTGACTATTTAGTACTCCTACAAATAAATATTTAGTGTTTAGGAGTATGTTCGTGAAAAATCACCGATTAGAGGTATTTAATAGTTGGAAGTTTGTTAGTAATGTGATGCAATTTTTAAAATAAATTACCAACCTTGACCTGTACCACCAGGGTATCGAGCTGAGCTACGACGCTTCTTAAGCGCCTTTTTATCGTTATCTGTAATAAAGAAATAAAATACTAAAACCCACTCCATAAACAGTCATTAATTTTCTTATGTTATTAACTCGACCTTGATCCACAAATTCAAGAGCTTGGCGCACTAGAGCTGAAGACATTTTATTTCCAAGCGGCACTTAGAAATCATTGAACGTTTTAAAATTATGATTTTAATAAAAAGTGAAAGAATTAAGAAAGTAACCAAAATTACAGTATTTGGACTCACATCAGTCACATCAAATTCAAGTTTTGACAGTTGGGCAACAGTGGTCAGTGTGACACATGTGACATGCATTGTTGCCAGTGACAGTTAGTCAAAAGTAACATGAGACAGCTCAAAAAGTAACATTTTCACGAGAAAAGTAACATTTCCTTATTTTATGTGAAAAACGACACTAATACTACAAAATGATACTTTAAAAGTATCTTCACGTCCGTATCCCCGAAAGGGTAGGCAGAGGTACAAGTGCACCCACGATTAGCCGAAGATACTTAGTCCCACAAATGTGATAGGTGACAAGCCTATCGCCAAACCGGGCACTTTCCAATCCCGGGCCCGACGCGGGAATCGAACCCAGGACCTCATGTGGTCAACGCCAATGCTGGACCACTAGACCACAGAATACCAAAGTGATACTTTATTATACAGACCAAAATGATACTTTATTACACAAAAACTAAAAAGTTTTCTGTACCATTAGTTAAGCTTCAAAAGAATCGAAATAATTTTTGTATAAATAATTGGTTGGTAATCTTAGAAAAACATATTATGTAAGTTATATGTAAATGTATACCAACTAATTAAGAAATGTATTTCAATAGCTATTGTTTACCATATACGTAACTAAAGATAACTAATCAATTTATTTATGTACTAGCTGTTGCCAGCGACTTCGTCCGCGCGGACTTCGTTTGCTCCGTACAGCTTCTCCCCCGTAGGCGATAGCGTGATAATATGTAGCCTATATGTTGACCCGACCTGTTAGTAATATTCATGCAAATTTTGAAGTAAATCCATTCAGTACTTTTTGAGTTTACCCCGGACATACATACAAACAGACAAAAATTCTAAAAACTATATTTTTGGCTTCGATATCGATTGTAGATCACGCCCTAAGTATTCTTTTAATTAAATATTCAATGTACAGTTTTGACTTTCCTACGATTTTATTATATGTATAGATAATTAATACAAAAATAAACATATTTCACTTGCAAATGCGACTTTGTTTTTGAATCATTGATTTAACTAAATACTTATTAAATTAAAACTATATAAATACAACATTAACTTACAAAGAACAAATGAAAAGACCAAAAAGTAACGTAAAAGTAACATTTCGAGCCGTGTAACATGGGAATAACATGAGAGGGTAAAAAGTAACGTAAAATGTTACAAAAGTAACATTCTGGCAACGCTGGTGACATGACATGAGTCATGACTCATGACAGAAAAAAAATTCAAAAAAATGACAGCTTCAGATTTCAGGAATTCATAGACAAAAAGCTCTATAAGCGTTGCGTTTCGTTGTCGAGTAGGTATAGTAATAATCATGGAGTATTAATAATACAACTTCATGGTAATAATATCATCATAGATATTTTTATTTCTTAATCACAAATTGTAAAGTAATATGTACTATTCTTAATAGGGTCATTATGTTTTCACGATAATATAATGCACTTAAATTAAATTTTAAATCAAAATTTTGATACTCATACTGCCGGCGCACAATGATTAAATAGGTATTATAAAACGAACGAACGCCGAGATAAATAAAAAATAAATTACACGAATTGATCTTACCTTAAAGTAAGCAAATGGGGTGGTCAAAATTTATTTGCAGATATAATTATGCGTATTTTAATAATTTGTTTTTTTTTTTTTTTCAGTTTTTGCATGTTGTATCGTGCTATAAATGGTGAAAGCTCAGGTCCCGAGCGTCGAGAAGACCCTGGAGTGACTGGTCATAGCCCACACGCTCCTCCGCATAGATATGAGGTATGTATATACCATGCATAACCAAATTTACAAAAATAGTTTCACCCAAACTGTCTCGTATACATGTATATACATTACACATGTGACAAGACAAACACGTTCAAATAATGCACAAATAAACTTAAATCAGGTATAATATTACAGTCTTGGTTTTTAAAAATAATTCAAAGAATATAGAATGCCTCGTTAGTGACAGTAGATCATTATTTCAGTACCTACGTGTTTAAAATCTCGGTTACGTATTTATATACTGTCGGCTTTAGTGCTGCAATCACCAATTTGATGAAAAAAAAATAAACAATAACATTTTGTACTTAAACTAATAATACTGGTGTATTTGTTTATAATTATACTAGGTTTTAATTATTAAAATATTTATTTTTATTTGAAACAGTAATGATTGTATTTATATATTAATACGTGAAATAATCTTTTTTTACCACAGAACAATATTACTCGTGAGTTCTAGTGAGATTAACACCAACTTCATACCAAAAAGGGGCTCAGTGAATTTGGCCCCACTTTTGTTGATTTTCAGATTTTTGATATTTTTAATTATTTGTTCGTCGTTCGTTCTTTAACGTTCGATTGTAAAAATTGTTTGTTCGTCTTTTATTTATTTATAATTAATTAAACAAATGATCACCCTTAAGTTGGCCCCCCTTACTAGATATCTTTATTTTTATCACTTTGATTAATTAGTTTTGATTAATTATCATCTGTTCGACGACTATTGGTGATTGTTCGATCATAAAAACAATTAAATTCCCAATTATTATTTATTTTATATCTAATATGCAAACCATTACCTCACGCCTACATTGCGCATGCGCCAACAGTCTAATGGCGACTGAGCGATGCGTAGTGCATGTCATGTAAAAAAATGACATTATAAATAATGCTCCATTTCGAATGTTTAGTTGTAAAATAATAATAATGCAAATAAAGATATTATTATTATTATATTATTAAAAAAAAAGAATCATTATTAATAAATTATGTACTTATTAATAATCATCGAAAAACATCTAATGTCTATATAGTCCATTTACATGCATTACGTCCAATATATGTACTTAACTCATAAAGCCACATAAAGCTGTTTGTTGAGTAAACAAAAAGAGTAATTACTCTAATTAAATATGAATTTCTTATATATGTACATATGTGTGTGGGTGTGTATATCATACAACTGTTTTTAATTTGTTTCTTTGCTAAAATGATAGGCCTATTTTTTTTTTTTTTCTTTCCGTATGGCAACTACCGTCACTGTATTGGAGACGATTCTGCCAGTGTCAAGTGTATAATTTTGCACGTTTTCTTGTTTCTTGGATGTACTTAGTAGTTGCTGTGGTTAGTAACACTAGAACAACAGACACATATATATAAGTATATAGATACAGGTTAATGTTATGATAAATATGATGTAAAAAGTATTTTGTAGAAAGGCTTCATATAAACAGGACATGTAACATTAAACAACAAAATCTTATAGTTTAATATTATTTTTCTTGATGAATTTTATTAGGAGTTTGGTTAAATCATGAGAAAAGAAAGTAAGGAGAGCTGCAAAATTTATAGGCAGAGGTACATTTAGATGCGAGAATTGTTCATATAATGGGAAAGATGGGTCATTATTGGGACAGGAAAAGAAAATATGTTCGAGTGTACCTTGATCAATACCACACTCACAAAGAGAGTTGTCACGGATTCTTATTTTATTTAAAAATACAGGAGTGCAACAGTGGCCAATCCTCAGTCTACATATTACAGACATAACAGCTTTACAAGAATTTTTGTACTTGTAAAACCAAGGTTTACTTGGGATAACAGGCTGGATGGAGGCAAAGTGTTTGCCTTTACATACACTACTCTCCTCCCACCTTTGCTCCCAAAACTTTAGGAGATCTCTTTTAGAAAGGTTCAGTAGGTCATAGCATTGGATAACAAAATGGGATCTATCAACTAGGTGAGTGGCTGAATGTTTTGCCAATGAATCTGCAGTCTCATTTCCAGGTATACCAGAATGGCTTGGGATCCATGCTAGACTAATCATTTTATTGTTTTTGGTGCAAGTATATATAGTTTCCTTAATTTGTAATATAATCCCAGAATGCAGTTTATCTTTATGAGGGTTTCGGTTTAGTAATTGTAGTGTGCTAAGTGAATCAGTGAATATAACTGCTTTTTGAATATTATGTGACTCAACATATTTACACGCTTCTAATATGCCACTGGATTCTCCTGTAAACACAGAAGACTCAGAGGGGCATTGAAATTGTAATAAAATCCTTGAATTTTGATAATATATACCTACTCCAGTATAGCCAGAAGGAGATAATTTAGAGGCATCAGTAAAAAATTTATGCCAGTCCTGCCATCTATCCTCTATAAAAGCGTTAAAATAGGTATTTGCAGCTGTAGCATCTTTGGGGATTCCAAGGTTTAAATGAATGTTTGGTTGAAATGTAATTGTGTCATATGGGAAACAAAATATTGGTAGTTTGGGAGATTGATTAATCTTAACATTAAGGCTTTTAATTTTGTTTAAAGCATTAACCAGCAAAGGGCTTTCTTTATTTTTCCAGTATGTGCAGCCTGGATTATTGACATAGTTACTTAATGTCTGCACTTTAGATACGAGTGGATGAGAAGATAAAAATATTGCTTTGTACATTAGTTTATCTGCAAAGAGTTGACGCCTGAGATCAAGTGGAGGTTCAACACATTCCACCTGTAGAGCATTTATGGGAGAAGATTTCATACATCCTAGGATAAGCCTCAAACATTTTGACTGGATTAAATCCAATTTATGGAGAGCTGTTTTACTACAGGGTGGGAACAGGAATGTTCCGTAATCTATGATACTCCTTATAAGGGCATTATATAGAAGTTTCATAGTGCACGGGTGGGCGCCCCACCAAACTCCTGCGACTGCCTTTAACACTGGGAGGGACCTCTCGCATTTTTTAATAATATGATTTATGTGATCTGTTCCTATCAACTTTGAGTCAATTATTACACCCAGAAACTTTACACTATTTTTAATAGGTACTGTTTGATCCTGTAACCTGATAGAAATGGAAGGAATTAATCGACTTCGGCTAAAGATGACAATAGAGCTTTTGCTCGGGGACAGGCTAAGGCCATGTTTTAGGAGCCATTCATTCAGGGAGTTAAGAGAGATAGTTAAGGAAGTAACAGCATTCGATATGAGGGGTTCTGTCACATATAATGCCAAATCATCAGCATATTGTAGGAGAGCACAGTTATCATTGAGACATGACTTTATATTATATGTATAAATATTATATAACAAGGGACTCAACACTGATCCCTGGGGAAGCCCCTTCCACAACAGTCTAGTTTCTGGTGCTTCTCCAGGGACCCTTAGGATAACTTCTCTAGTGTGCAGCATGTTGCATATACATTGTACTATTTTACGAGGGATTCTCAGATTTTGCAACTTTTGCCTGAGAACTGAAAATTGTACATTATCATAGGCTGAGCCTATGTCTAAGAATGCAGCAGCAACTGAATTATTATTACTAAATGCAACTCGAATATCTGTGACAAGAGTTGCTGCACTATCCATTGTGCCGAGCCCTTTGCGAAAACCAAATTGAGTGTTTGGTAAGACGCTTCTATTTTCAATTATCCATTCCAGTCTATTTTTGAGGAGGTGTTCTAATAATTTTAAAAGGGTTGAAGAGAGTGCAATAGGACGAAGGCCATTTGGGTCATTATGATTTTTTCCTGATTTGGGAATTGGTATAATTATCTGTGTTCTCCAGGAGGGAGGGATATTGCCATCCTCAAATATACGGTTAGCTAAATACAAGAAATAATTCTGACATAGTGGACCTGAATTGGTAATAAATGAATATGGAAAACCATCCACACCTGGGGCAGAGTCATGGACTTGGGAAAGAACAAACTTTAATTCAGTAAGTGTAAACGGGGCTTCTAGGGGGTCCAGTATAGTAGGGGTAGAAGATATAAATTCAAATCCTACAGCTTCCTCTTTAGTTGGTACATATGGGGGGGCCAATTTGTCCATAAATTCAGCTGCAACCTCCTTAGATATTGTGGCGATAGGCTTGGGGCAGAAACTTGATCTGAACCTTTTAATGCCTTTCCATACTACACTAGGTGGGGTGGTGGGGGAAAGAGAGCAGCAAAACTTTTTCCAGCCCTGGATTTTTTTTTTACGTAAAAACCTTTTGGTTTTTGCTACAATCTTTCGAAATTGGATAAGATTTTCCAAATTCATGTTGTTTCTATATATCATTTCAGCCTTTTTGCGGTCTCTAATAGCATCAGTACATTCAGAGTCCCACCAGGGGGGTGATATTATTTTGTTAATTGATGCATTTTTCAGTGGAAAGTTTTCCTTGGCTGTGGTTTCTATTGCATTGGAGAATGACAGGTAACATTCTTCTAGGTCTTGTTGATTTGGTATGTTTGTTAGAAGATTAATTTTGTGGTCTAATGACTGCGAATAGTTGGACCAGTCCTCTGCTTTTTCAGGTAGTCTGTATTTAAGAAAGGGTGCTGTCTGTCTGTTAGTCATATTATATTGAGGAATTTGGACAATTATGGGGTAGTGGTCGCTTCCATAAGTAGAGTCTAGCCTCTCCCAATACAAAAGAGAGGCTATGTCTGATGAGCAAATAGTTAAATCCACACAACTTTTGTTCTGAGAGGGAACTTCTAACCTAGTTGGTTTGCCATCATTCATAACACACATGTCAAAGTCATCGATCATGTCCACAAGCAGATCTCCTGAATTGTCACAGTGATCTGAGCCCCATCTATAGTGGTGGCAATTAAAATCTCCCATGATGATAAATGGTCTCTCCAAACCTTGCAGGATGGGCCTAAGCTGATTAATAATATGGTTATTTGGATGGGCTATGTAAATAGAAACATAGGTAATGCCTTCCACTTTGGCTATGTTAATATTTGTATTTTCAGGAATGTTATATGTTGAGAGAGGTGAAAATAGCGCCCTGCTAGTAACCAGCAAGGCACTTCCTCCATAGCCATCAACCCTATCATTTCTTAAGCAATGATAGTGTTGCAAGTTGAAATTAAAACTTGGTTTTAGCCAGGTCTCGGCTATGCAGCACACAGCCGGCCTGTATTTATTACAAATGTTGATTAGGTCATATTTTTTATTGTTGATGCTCCTAATATTCCACTGCAGGAGCACCAGACCCATATTTAAGACTTTTAATTAATGATATCATATTGTTGGCAACGTGGTCAGGTACAGTTTGGGATGAGGTGATACAGTTAACTAAGATTCTAGCGAATGTGTTGTACAGTTCATTTTGAATTTGATTATTATGTGTGTGTGTGTTATTTACATGATGTAGTTCTGAGTCGTTATTTTCTACCAGTGCACATCCATTGTTTGATGGAGAGAATGTGATATCTTTAATTAGACTATTATATGCCTGTCTGTCATAACCCGGAATTACTGGGGCACGCGTTTTGGGCTTTAAGTGCATGGTTTTTTTATATGATTGTTTGGGAACTGGTGGCATTGGTTGTGAGTCAGTTAAGTGTTGAGAGGGTCCTACATTATGGCTTTTCATAGCATCAGCATAGCTACGGGATACCTTAGGATAAAGTTTACTGGCTTCTACATATGATATACATCTCTCAGACATTGCAATCTTAATGGCCTTCTGTCTACCCAGCTCCGGGCACCCTCTACTCGTAGCAAAATGGTTTCCGGAACAGAGAACACAGAAAGACTGTTCTTCAGGGACAGAGCAGCCGTCACTTGGGTGACCCTGACCACATTTAATACAGCAAGGTTTAGAACGGCACTGTTGTTTTGTATGACCAAAACGACAGCAGTTATAACATTGGATGGTTGGATAGCGATATGGTTCAACTGGTAATGCTGAATAGCAGCAGAATACTCGTTTTGGTAGTACCTGTCCATCAAATGTAACAACTACTGTTTGGGTAGGTTTCCATTCATTGCCATGTTCAGTCACAAATTTTCTATTTATTCTGCGCACTTTAAGGATGGATCCACAGCCTAATGGGACTTTTATGTTTTCCATTACTTCAGTATCAGTCCAGTCTGCTGGAACCTCTTTAACAACCCCCATGCGTGTAATATTAAAAGTAGGGATTGATGTATCATAATTATTATTAGTAAGTGTTGGATTGCTTAAGAAAGAATTTGCATCTTCTGCAGATTTAAACTCAACTGATATGCGGTTGCGTCCTACTTTCTTAATACCATCCTGCAATATGTTGTGGAAATTATTTTTCATTAAAAACAGACCAAATTTAATCGGGTGTAAAAAGGTGCCAGCAGATGGTTCTGTCTCTCTTTTCATCACATGTACCAGGTATGGAGGTTTATCTAGGGCAGTGTATGTTTGTCTTCCAACTTCATTGCGGGGAACTTTATTTGGTGGGTTGTCATTATTTTCACAAGGCCTCTTTCTATTCACTGATGCCTCCATCTCAGAAAACTTGGATAAAGGGCCAGACATTATTGGTGTAAACTCAAACGTATCTTCTACCATGGGTATTGAAGCAATAGGATCGGGAGGATGAGGGGGATCGGGAGGTTTTTCTTTGCTCATTTTTAAATTTTACTATTAGCTTTTCTACAAACCTTTTCCAATAACACGAAAAACAGTACACAAAACTACACAAATAACAACACTATAGCACTTATTTACTTTCTCAAACGTAATAGAGTAAAAACAAAGTCGCGTTTTGAGGTTATCTCACACCACCTTGTCAGCTGTCAGATCGATCTGATAGGCCTATTTATAATTCTGTTAAAGATGTATATATTAGATGTACTATTAGTTAACCTCAAAAAATGTGCAGATTTTTTTTTTATGTATCGTGTTAAATTTACCACTATCGGAACTACCTACAATATTTCCTAATAAGAATTAAATACCTTTATATTTAATCGAGGTACTCACACTGTTGAATAAATACTTCATTCAAATCGTATAATTTGATGATATTCGAAATGGAGCATTATTTATAATGTCATTTTTTTACATGACATGCACTACGCATCGCTCAGTCGCCATTAGACTGCTGGCGCATGCGCAATGTAGGCGTGAGGTAATGGTTTGCATATTAGATATAAAATAAATAATAATTGGGAATTTAATTGTTTTTATGATCGAACAATCACCAATAGTCGTCGAACAAACGATAATTAATCAAAATTAATTAATCTAAGTGATAAAAATAAAGATATCTAGTAAGGGGGGCCAACTTAAGGGTGATCATTTGTTTAATTAATTATAAATAAATAAAAGACGAACAAACAATTTTTACAATCGAACGTTAAAGAACGAACGACGAACAAATAATTAAAAATATCAAAAATCTGAAAATCAAAAAAAGTGGGGCCAAATTCACTGAGCCCCAAAAAGGCGGTAACAAAATATGCCAACTAGCGACACTAGTGGGACCCTTTGACAACTTTCTAAACGTGCAGAAATTTGAAAATCTCGGTACTTACATCTACCAGATTATTAATTTAACCGTAACCGTATCTACCAAAAGAAATCACTAATATACCAATATAAATTTCAAGTTTAATCAATACACTGAAATTAATATTAGTGATTTAAATGTTTTTTTTTGTACCATAGGATAGAACATAAGCAGAGGATTCTAATAAAAAATGACAACAATCGGCTAAATACTTTATGTGTTAGTTGTGTGGTGCTATGAGTGTATGGTAGTCGCAGTGCCACATAGTGTCGCATACCGGAAAGCGACAGTGACACATCAACATTTGCGGCAGGAATAGGTAAGGTAATGGGTAAGGAAGTGGTGGACGAAACTTTGTAGAACTAGCTATCTCGATTATACTTTACGAATAATTGTAAAAATTAAGAGTATGTATGTATGTGAAAAAATTCTGCTCGAAGCACTTTGCACGGAGAAGCACTAAAAATATCACTTATACTGAAATTATTACCAAAAATACAACGAAGTAGTCGGTTGTAGTTTCATTATTGATTTTTATTTGAATCAAAATGTTGACATTCTCACTCACTGTTACCATTTTTCTAACAAGAAAAATATATTTTTTTAATGCTGGCCACTCTATAACAAACCTACTTGTACGTACCAATCAATCAGAACAAAGTTGACTGTACCTATTTTTTACGGCAGTAATTACTCTAACGGCCAGACCAACACATCCTAACAATTTAATGTCACTGTCCGCTCCCTCCACTTGATAACGTTGATTGTCACATACTTATTTTTATGCCAAATTCATTGCGGGATAGTTTCGTGGTTTATAGGGTACAGTAGAAAAAAGGACGCAAAGAAAACTGCACTGGTTAAAACTTCATGTTTTTTTAAATCATAAGATAGCAAACAAGCAGATGGGTCTCCTGATGGAAAGAGTCAACCATTGCCTATAGACACCAAAGGTGTTAATGGTGAGTTGCTATCTTGTGACGAGGTCTAATGCCACATGCATACGTTTACCGGCTACCTTACTCTCCAAACCGAAACACGACAGCGACTAGCACTGACGCTATTGCGGCAGAAATTAGTAAGGTGGTGGTACCCGGGCGAAACAATGCAGAACTTTACCACCTAGTAGCCACGATGGCAGTGACTCGCAAAGCCAATCGGTCGCCTTTTTCGACTATCTATATTCAGATTTTCCTGTGTGTCTTTGGACTCTTAATCAGCTGGATCAACTTTTGTTTTGAGTGGTCAAGTTGATCTTTTAGTTTCACAATTGGATTCGACGATTCCAAATGCTTAGAAGATGGTTTTATAAACTGTCTTGAAAATAGCTACTGTTTACACCAACTACACAGATTGATGTAGTTAAAATAATTGATGCCTCAATGATATATAAATACTATTGACTTTACAGGGCCCACCAACTCCCTGTCCAGCGCGAGTGGAGTACGCCACGCCAGTGTTCGCTCGCAACTACCAGGGAGTGTGGCGATATGTTGTCCAGATTCCTTATGAGGGCTATTTCACCCAAACCGTTGAGGTTACAAGGTAAAAGTGGTTGAGTACTTTATTTATTAATAACTAGCTGTGCCCGCTAACTTCGAAAAATTCTAAAATAAAAGTCTCGGGATTTTACCCACATAGTTCCCGTTCCCGTCGGATTCTCGCGATAAAAACTATCCTATGTCCTTTCTCGGGTCTCAAACTATCTTTGTAACAAATTTTATCCAAATCGGTTGAATGGTTTAAGCGTGAAGAAGAGACAGAAAAACATATAGAGTTACTTTCGCATTAATAACATTAGTATGAATAGTATGGATTAAATATGAAATTTTATATATCTATTAGTTTCTTGCACTCGAAACTAATAGATATATAAAATTTAAGCTAAAAAACCAACAGTGCTTTCAACTATCGGAGAATTTCCAGTAGTAACTCGAAATTAAATCATCTTCTTCGCTATTATCGATACTTTGATAACATTCTCGTTTAGTTATTTCGGATACGCTATTAACTTGCGCCGCTGTTTTGTAATGAGTTCGACGTACAAGAGATAGGCAGACGCGAGATGCTCGTGCGCTGAACAGCTGACCGCTACTGAACTACGAAGCATTTCATTTGATACTTTATAAAATGAGCACTAAATGTCAAAAATATTTTTTGTTCTCAATGTAGATACAATAACTTGTCAGAAGACTTTTATGTTTAGTTTATAATATAATAACATAATTTACAATTAATTACAATTAATAGCATACATAGCAAGTATATTAATCTAAAATGAATGAATTAGACAATGCGAATATATTTGGTACAGTGATTTTTTGTAAGTTAGTCACAAAAATGAGTGGCACAATAATTTTATGGCAAAGAAAGTGAGAAAATTCAAGTAATTAATTAAAATTTTAACTCAATACACGTAATATGTAAATACTCGGCTATGTATTCTAGAGATAAAAGGATGAATTAGGCATTTAATTTATTTAGATTAAAATTGCAGCCAGAACTTGATCTTATTTTAGATCTCAAGAGACCAAAACTTTTGAAAAGGAACTTGGGACTTAGTTTAAATAAGCGTTTTCGGTAAGGTAATAAAGTTTCGTAGAGGGCCAATGTAATATTTGGTAGTATACAACGATTAAGAATAATGAGATGTATCAGTGCTAAGCGATGCAATAGCAAGGCTAAGCGATGAGACTGTTTTCCAACTGATTTCTCAAAAATGGTAGATTCGGATACACAATTTCAATGTATTTACTTTAGTTATTTTCTAATTCGGTCATTTAATCAACTGAAAGCCAACCGTAGTCAAACCAGAAGCCAACCGGGAGCCAACTGAATGCCAACAAGGGGTAAAAGTTAACCGGAAGCTTTTGGCTTTCGATTGCCGATGGAAATGTCGATGAAATGAAAAAAAAACTTTTTTCATTAATTTTCGTCATTGATAAATCTCTAGAGAATCAACCGATTTTAATCTGACTAACGATATTCAATGTAGTTTTTTAATTCGAAGAGCTGACGAGATTTTTAAATAAATCGGTAAACAACGTAAACAACGAAATT
The DNA here is from genome assembly GCA_036924255.1 of Apodemia mormo. NCBI lineage: Eukaryota > Metazoa > Arthropoda > Insecta > Lepidoptera > Riodinidae > Apodemia > Apodemia mormo. The sequence goes on along the minus strand of JAUPFN010000024.1, from coordinate 2,075,339 downwards.
TAACATTCGGAAAGCTGCAACTTTAAAAACTTGATTTGATGTTGCTTTATGAAACTGCAATCGACGTAGTCTTTTAATTACTAAAATTTTGTAGAAGATTAAAAAATAATTGCTAAGAAAATCTTGAAGTTACGACAAAAAACACTTTTTAAAAAAATTTCGCCAATGATAATTCGTCAGCGAATAAATCGATTTTGATGAAATTTATGCATTGGTAGCAGTTTTTTGAGGAAAAGAGCTGACTACCTTTTGTACTCAATTTGTACATTAATTTAGAAGTTATATAAAAAAATACTGATCCGGCAAACATTTTTGAGTTTTTTTTATTTCATAAGATAGCAAACGAGCAGACGGATCACCTGATGAAAAGTCAACCATCGCTTATAGACACTTAAGATGTTAATGGTGCGTTGCTATCTTGTAGCGAGTTCTAATGCCACATGCATAGGTTTACCGGCTACCTTACCCTCCAAACCGGAACACGAAAGTCACGAAAGTGACGAATAGGTAAAGCGGTGGTAACAGATCCGGGCGAGAAAATGCAGAACGCTAGGTCCAACTGCCTTATCTTTGTTACCTTCAGGTATCTGTACTTTCGCCATACCTATTACTTTGTTTGGTCTTGCCTAAATGATGCTCACTTATAGGTTATTCAGATGATGTAACAAAGATGTCGACTTAATGCTACAAGCTAACAAGAAGCTGTGTCAAAATAAGTAAGGGTTGATATAATCAGTTCCAACATTCGTCTTCAAATATGCCTTCTTTTGTTCTCAGACTTATAATTAAGTTATTATTTAAGTTGTTTATATTATGTGTTTATTTGTTAGTTTCATATTTTTTATTAAAATTAAAAATTAAAATTATTACTAAATAAAACAGTTACTACTTACTACTACTACTACTGGCTCAGTTACAATTGTATTATCAAATATGTTTGTATTAAATTAAGTTTTTCGGTAGTGTTAATATTATTTTGATTGTTTTTATTAATATTCCATATAGCTTTACTTTTATTCAGGAAGTTTCGTATGGTTTTGTATTAAGTTTTGCAATAAAATGAATATTTTTTAAATATTTTGTATAATATTAACGTTATTATTTTTATATAGAACAAATATTTTTTTCCTGTAATGCTAGATTCTTTAATATCATTCGTAATCTATCATGGAATATTTATTTTTATTTTTTTATTTGAAACAAGTCTGTGAATCAGCATTGACGTGGTAATATTATACATGTCAATGTGAATCAGTCTAAAATGACAGTTTTATGAAATTTGACAACCAAATTGTCAATATCATTTTCTGCGTAAGCTAGACCACGACAAACAAGAAGAATGATTATGTAAATTGTAGATTATATTGTGTGTACAGTAATCTCTAGTATTTGCAAACTTTGTTTTATTAAAACATTTAGAAAAAGCATATTATGCATTTGCATAATATGGTTTAAAATTTGAATAATATGGTGTAAGTGGGCACTTTGTGCTATATCATGATTAGAAAAAAAAACTCTGACGAATGTCTTGGTGATATCGGTCTAGTATCCTCTCAAATATATTTTTCTTGAAATATTCTTGAGATTCATTCTATTCTACCACTGGTTACATATTATGTTATTCGAACTCAGCCCAAAAGTTTTTAAGATAGTTGGCTATTCCGTTAAACATTTTGGAGGTTTACTAACCATTTACTAACCAATTTTGTCTAAAATGGGTTAAATAAATTTAATTGTGTCTAGAATTTTCGAACGATCTAACTCGAAGGACCAAAACATGATATCTCAAATCTTTCTACAAACCTATATAGGTTGGTAGACAGATTGAAAATATTAATAAGTTTATTCTCAGAATATGTATGCTAATTAATAATAAATTATAAGATTGGGGACTCCTTTCTAATCTAGGGATTGGCCTACTCAGCTTACATCATGTGGTCCCTGATTCGATACCTGGGTCAGGCAAATGTGTTTCTAGATTTTATCGAGGTTTTTATTGAAAATACAAATCTCAGTAGCAGCTCGGATTCTAGCGGTTATAATTCCACACCTCAACCGTTCCTCGAACGAATACACAAAGTTGTCGGTTCCATTGTCACTAGAAAAAGACGACAATCGTTATCAGATTGGTAAAATGCGGCGATTGGGAACACCACTCATATCGCCAACCGACACATTAGTGAATAATGGTGGTGAACCGAAAATTCTATAGAACTAATAGTGGCTTTTCAGAAAATATCTACTACAAAATGTGTAGAACACATATGAGATGAATAGCGAATAAAGTAGTGGTAGCGATGAATGAATACGAGTAGGGTGAGATGTGAGGTACGCTGGTGTGCGCAGATGTATGCAGGCGCGTTGTCACTACCTGGAGGGCGGCTGCCTGAGCTCGCCGCGCTGGGTGTCGCTGCTGGTGGCCGAGCTGCACTACCCGCCACCGGCGCACCAGGTACACACACTACACACTACACTATGTGACCGCGCCGCAGGTACACGCACTACATACTACACTATCTGACCGCGCCGCAGGTACACATTTACAGAAAGTTTACATTGACTTACTTTACAACTTACCTATTGAAGTTTACTAGTTTTGAAGTACTTTCCAATTACACAGATACCTTTTAATAGTAAAAAGCTAATTTTCTTGCCAGCTGAAAAAAATATTTGAAGAATAAGACTTAGGGTACACGAGATTAACGTTCCTTCCCCCGCTATTTACAAATGGTATTAAAATATATTACGTACCTACTCGTCCTAAAGCGAGTAGAGCTAGAGAAGAGAATTATCGCCACTCCGCCTAGCGGAAGGATTTCGTTATTACAGCAAAGATGGCGTAGTGATGTGCAATTCAATATTATACGAGTTTGTTCAATAATTCTCATAATACTTCTAATAAAAATTAAAATGTTATTATATTATTATAGATCTATGTAACATATACATTACATTATAAAGAACCATTTGTTTGATAAATTTCAGGATAATGGAGTGAATGACAACTCCTCGACTCCCCGGTCATGTGATGGACTTGATGAGTTCGGTTGTTATCAGGTTAGTTTTCTCTTAACCAGTTCTTTGTTTTTTTTTAAAATTATATTTTAGTTTACTTTAAACAGTGTGCATCTTTAAATAAATGAATGCTAATTATGTTTAAATAATTAGATCAAGGCAAATCCGTATTAGATGCTTTCCATCCGTTCGTACCATTTAGATGTTATCCGTTACCAAATCTTGACATATATCATTGTTTGCATGTAGTAATTAACTTAATATCGCTTTAGTAGCTGTATAAATTTGAAAAAGGTACATATTTGTAGTAGTGATACCTTGTTTCTGTGAAGTAGTTTTTGTTATCCATTTGGGTGTATTCAAGTATTGTTTACAAAATCATAATAAATAATTTATTTAATTAGATATTCGTGTTCGTTCGCCAAATACCGTAACAAGATTGAGCTAAAAAAAGGTCAATAAATAATACTGAACATGTATGCACACAAACAGGCATGAACAAGTGAAACTTGTCACAGTTTGGCGGTAGAGTTTTGCAATTCCTTGTTCGGGTAAGTAAGTAAATTTATCCACGTAACATTAGATTTGTGGCACATGGACAGCATTACATCATTGACGTGTTTAGTGTATACAGGGTTACATTTAAAGGTCCGGCTAAATTTTAAAATTAAGAACTAAATATTGAATTGAAAATGCGTTTTAATTATTATTGTAAAATTATTGCATGATTATATAAAAATATTCGTTTAAAAATATTCCACTAAATTTGTGAATTGGATACACCGAAACGTGTAAGTCGGCCGCGGGGCGGTGTGCGCGGGGTGCGAGGTACTACTACACGAGCTGTGCTCGACATTTTTGCGTACCTAATTGAAATTGTATCCATGCATTGTGTTTTCTGTGTCGAATAAAAATAGCATGTACTTTTTCAATTATTTATTTTATTACATAAATCCATTCTGAACAGCCTCTGAAAATTTGAGCGGAAGTTTAAAAGTAACCCTTTATAGATGATGGATGATGGTATGGGTTGGTGTGTGATGCGGTGTGCAGGTGCGGCTGTACTACGACTGGTTCCTGGTGCCGGGCTCCTGCAAGTGCTGGCGGCCCGACTACTTCGCCCGGTACGTGCGCCGCGCGCCGCACGCCAACGAGCTCTGACCGCACACACACACACACACACACACACACACACGCACACACGCACACGCACACGCACACCACCGCGCATCTGTATACCTAGCATTTATAATTTCACTTGAACGTATTACCCTTGTGTTTTTGGAATTGAGTTCCTTATCGCACGTTTGAGAACTGAGGGGCTAAACCAAAATAAGCGTAACAAAACATAACAGCAAAAACCGATCATTTCGCAGTGATTTTGGAGACATTTCTCGAACGCCTAGTAAACTAAAACTTTTCTCAATCGATTCACAGCTTGCCACTTATTTTGAGAATATACAAAAATACTTTGCTAATTAAATACCCTTGCTTATTTATTTTAATAATCAAAAATTATTACTGCAAAACTACGAACGAAGGTCTCATTCCCTGGTCACTCATTGATGTTTTCATACAAATGTCCCATCTCTCCAGTAAAACTTGAAATTTTCTTTAAGCCACAGTCTCAGTTAGAGCGAAAGGAACTCCGTTCCAACCGAATGTTCTTTTAACACATTTCAATTTTTAACAAACTGATTGCTTGTATAACACGTTAAGTGCAAATTACTGATAATTGACAGAAACTATTTTTATTGACACTGTGTAACCACAAACTATTTTTAAAGTTATTTTTTGAAATTCTTTGTTTCCATTTTCAGTTTGTAGTTAATTACAGTTAATAAGATGCAATAACATAATATTAAAAGCACACTAGCAGGTTAAAATACAATATTATTAACTATTTTGTACAATTTAATATGTTTACCCCTCTATGAGGCCTCGTATGCAGTTGTTTAAAATTAGCGGTAACAAAACGCCAAGAACTTGTCTATGCTTAAAACATGATAGAAAAGACGGCATGAATATAGGTCTTAGCCTATTTCATGAGAACAAATTGAACAAATTACAAACTCGAAAGGACTTTTAACGTAGGTAGGTAGAGTAAAAAAATCAAATTATTAGTACTTAGACATGTGAAAAATGACTCCTTAAAAAAAAAGAGAAATACCTATAACTCTTTGGATCAAAAGAGCCATTTCATTGTTTTAGCTCATTTAGCTCAAGTAAAGAACTAGTGTCTTCATCTCTTTGGAATCGTTCAATGTCTGGACTACGCGTGTCGCGTAGGTACGCGTCGCTAAGACTAGTTTATTCTATGCGACATGCGCCGCTAAACGACTGGTTCATTCAATGAACTAGTTGCTAGACGCCAGACGCGTAGTCCGCTTATGTTACCGTTCTCTATTCGTCGATGATCGGGCAAACTCGTGCCCTTGCTTGCGCCGACTATTCATTCAAATTCAAAGAGCTGATTGAGCCGTTGGACTATTAACTAAGCGACTGAGCTAATTGGAAGCTAGATTGAAATCAAGAGCTAGTTCATTTGTATCTCTCATTCAGGAGCTACCCAAGTCTATTAGTACTGTATTTTTGAAGTTTAATAGTTCCATGTGTTCCATATTATTATTGATCAACAAAGATTAAAACGTGTATTGTAGCCATCATCATAAACTTTTAGGACAAGTGGGACACCGATACAAATTATTTAGGTACTTGAAACCTGAATTTTTATAAACATAGCAGGTAAATATTTTAACTTTGTTATCGAATAATTGTAACTGGCGTTTTACCTGTTGAGTGGACTTCTAATATTATTAATGATTATTATAGAAAGGTTAATAGTAGTAGTTGTGTATAACGGTTGGTGCTTAGCATTTTATGACGTTAAGACTGTATTTATTTTATAATATATAAGACGTATTTACACAGACTTCCAGTTCCATTAATTGTATATTAATATTTAAAGAAAATATTAAAATAAAAATTGATGTGAACTTTTAACGGAAAAGTGAGACGACAATGACATTCAACATGGCAGAATTTGTAATTTAGTGATGGCCAAATATAGACGATATGTTCAATTAACACGATTTTTGAATTTTCAATTTTATAAAAGTTCCATATGATTTCTGAAAAATTGTTCAAATTTTAAAAGAGTAGGTACTTTACGATTTTCTACATATCAAAAACGAAATGTGTTCCAGTAGAAATATTTATTTGAGTTCTGAATTGAATATTCAATTAGCGATTGAAACAATTTAAATATTAGTCAAAACAACAAGTTCAAATATTTTCATCACTTTATAATTTTGAAATTATTACTCATCTCCAGTTTGTGCATTTTTTTTTAACTTTTGACTTTCATTGAAATATAAACTACTGACTAGTATTATTTTGTAAAATGTAAATACGAATTTATATATGAGTGTAGCGAGATCTCCTAACGCATTTTATTATTTAGGCTTAGATAATATGAAATACCATTGTATTTATTACTCTATATTATAATATTTAGTGAAATAAGTGGTAGCAAATATTATTAATAAACCAACACCAAAAAAAACGGTTGAGGGCCTGCACGGCGCAATAAGTGATAATTTTTTTAAAAAAATTAAATGACTTTGATAAAAATGAAATAAGCGCATAGATTTTGATAGGTATCTACGTTATAATACTATTTGAAAGTTGGTTATTAATAGTAATGAATAAGTTGGTAGGGAAAAAATGTATTTTCTAGTGTATTTTCACTGTATTATTAATATTTTTTGATCTGTGTACAACATAATGTTTATTTTAGATACTTTACACGAATGGTGCTTTACGGTGCATATAACGGAAACATTTTAGGAATATCTACGACTAATATTTTTCCCTAACGACGTAAATGTATTTTTATTCTATTTTTATTATCTTGCGGACAGCTGTTGCTTATGAATTAAAATAACAGTTATAACTTGTCACCTCTTAATACAATTATATGTTTTAAGATATTAAATTGATAATCAACAGTAATGGAATTAAACGTAGAAAATACACATATTATGATAATATGTTTTACTTACTAAACGTAGATTTAAAATAAAACTAGTATCAATCACAAAACAACGCCAATAAAAAATCAGCTTTTTGTCCTCCTGATACAAGTTCGTTTTACTTGATATAATCTTAAGTTGGAATTAATATTATTTTGATTTTTAATTGCACATTTGATTCATAAAGCAACAGCGGTAATACTGAAGATATGAGAAGCTCAATGTGCATTTTATTGGTTATAAAACTAGTTTTAAGCTTGTATATAAAACAATTTACATATACGCTTTTGTTTAATTTTAATAATCGACTGCATACAACTGCATACCATACGCTAGAGTTGTCAATCGACAGTCCATTATCGATATCCAATCGATAGTTTTAAAAAAAACGACAGTACCAGTACTATTGATACTATCGATAACTTTAATACCACAGTAAGTACAATACTATCGTTAAACAGTAATAAAATCGATAGTATTCATTATTAAAAAACTCTAAACTGTCAATAGTATTGTTATTCCATATTGCATGAATTATAATTATCATCTACAGTCAATTTAATTAAATATTAACCGATACCATTGAACTATCAATAGTTTATGCAATATTGAAAAGCAATACTATCGACACTATTTATAGTATGTTTTAAAAGTTCAATACTATCTATAATTTTGGATGACCAACTACTATCATAAATTAATAATCGATACTATCGACTTTACAATCGATAATATGGCGTTTTTGGATAAAACTACCGATAGTAAAGCGTAGTAGTAAATAAAGCTACACTATTCTCCGTGTTGGTCCGAGCTTCTTTGAATAATCTGTCGTTCTGCCAGGCAGTTTGTAAGAGGCGAACGATTGACTGTGCGAGTCACTACCATAGTGCACTACTAAGTGGTAGAGTTCTGCACAGTCTCGCCCGGGTCTGCTACTACCGCATTATTTATTCACTGGCGTGTTCTGGTTTGGAGAACAAGGTAGCCGGTAAACTTATGCAAATGGCATGAGTCTATAACCTTTATTCTAGACAGGTAAAAAATATTACGAAAAACATTTTGCCATTAATTCGTACGGGTTAGTAAAAATTTTTTGTAAGTGTGTCCAGAGATCACAGTATTTGAGTCGTTACCAATAGGTTTTACCACGGACTTATTAAAGTACCGATTCTATTTTTCGTAATAAGCCCCTATTTAATATACTCTGTGTTACACACCAATAGACGCAGTACTTTATGTTAAATTTTTATTATGACGATTACCTCAAGATATAAAACGAGTAAAACTGTAAAAGCTTCCTACCTCAAAACATAGATGTCGCTACATGTTTACTTCGTATCGCCGAATAGTGCTCTTGTCTATTTACAAACTAGGTATTTTTTTCAAAGGGTAATGGGCCCACCTGTCGTTCCCACCACTGTAACTTCTGTAAACCAGAATCAACAGCGGCAACCGTCCTGATAACCTCTGAGTTGCGAGCTCAGGGTGCCCTGGGGTAGAGCTAAGCTGTCTTGGATCCCGCAACGAAATTAATCAGAAGTATATAGGAGGAGTAAGAAAATACATCCTGTTTCCCTCCCTTTTTAGCAGGAGACAGCAAAATGTTAAAAGCATAAAAATGCTACGAAATGAGACTTTTACAATCAGGTTAAGCCTGGTTGCTATTGCACCACGGAAGTTTGGAAATTAGGGACCTACCAGAATGGCCTACTTAATTTTGCTTCCAGTAGTAAGTGTGACAGAATCGTTTGAAGGCACGGAAGTTCCCATGTGTGTATATATTGGATACTATCAAGCATTTGGCGACGTTCGTTTTGCCAAAGATTACACTCCCAAAGAATGTGATGTGCAGTTTGTTCATATTTACAGTTTAATGTAGAGCACTCGCAAAAAGGAGAAGGAACTAATTTAAACGAGAATAATTTAGCTTTAAAATTACCGTGGCTAGTGAGTAACTGTGCAACACAGTGATCTATTTCTATCCAAGTTTTACTTAAGCGATCCCGGACGCATGGGAAAAAGTTATATAAATGCCGTCCTTTAGTTGAACAAGACCAACGCGACTGCCATTCATCAATTAATTCATTAGTAACGTCGATTACGGGATTAAAAAGGCGATGTATTTTTGTTTGAGCTTGCGAGTTGATAAACTCTGGGTTGGTAAAATTCCTAGATTACATTGAAGCCCGACGCTGAATTTCTAAATCTAATGGTAAGACGCCTGATAAAACGGGTAAAGCGTCGGAGCTTGCAGTGCGATATGCTTTGCATAGAAATATTCGACTCTATCTGTGCTCGTGTGTTAGCTTGTATCATTAAAGCAACGTCGTCTGCATAACCTATAAGCGAGCATCCTTCCGACAAGTCTAATGAGAATAAATCGTCGAATCCTAAGTTCCATAGATATGGTGAAAGTACTGATTCCTGAGGGCAGCCTAGAGTAATGCGTTTAGACACAGCGTAATGCCCTAGCTGTAGTTTCGTATGACCGTTTTCTGGATACGATTTAATTAGCTTATATATATTTGAATAACATCCCCTTATTTTTAATTTCAACAATAACATCGGCCACCACGCGTTGTCGAAAGCACCAGAAATATCCACAAAAATACCTACAAGATAATTATTTCGTGACAATTCTACCATTTTTCTCATAGACAGCACTGCATCGATAGTGGATTTTCCGGCGGTAAATCCAACCTGTTGTTTATTGAACGTGGGCCCTCGTGGTAGAAGTCGAGGAACTATCAATCTTTCTAACAGTTTACCAAGGGAAGGCAGAAGTGTAATGGGACGATATGATTTAAGGTCATCCGTTGGCTTGTCACCGAACTTTGGAATAATTTTAAGATATCCTTGGATTCCTTGGCGCCATATTTTGGAAACAAACTCCTTCAGCAATACAACGATTTATTATTTTTAAAATAGAGTCCGGGGCCGCTAAACACGCATGTTTTATCATATAATTTGAGATTTTATCCTCTCCGGGGGCTTTTTTCGATGGTAAGTTGTTAACGGTGTTTAAAAGTTCGTCTAACGTTACAAGGCTCGACATGGGGGACACGGGTATCACGTCAACTTGCAATCTAATTTCACGATGATATTCGTTATCGCGCTCTAGGTTATCATCCAGAATTAACGTATGCAAAAGAGCGTTAGCTGTCTCCTCTAAGCTAAGCGTATACGTATCGTTAATTTTAACAAACTAGGTATGTTAAATTTTATTCTAGTAGAATGTAAAGAAAATAAAACAACATACCTACCAACCTACTATTTTAATAAATTGATTTATTTCCTTTTCGAGGACATAACACTTCTTGTCTGACATGAGTTACATGACTAACACCACCTATATACACAATTACACCAACGGTAAAAATAAAGTTCTATTTGAATTCTTCGCCAATTATCACTCACTTACTTACTTGTTAAAAAAGCTTTTACGTTATTTTTTTATATATAAACGGAAAAATTGTTTTTGGTATTTTTTGTGACATTCGAAGCTTGACATAAGACTTTACTAAATTGACTACATGAGAGGATAGTTGTATGATTAACCTTATGTGTAGTTTACAGTAGCAGATAACCTCGGTGCTAAAGGATATTTATGGCGTCCATACTTTGTGCATTCTTCTTATCGAAAAACCGTCGAACCGTTGAGATTCAACTCAATAGATGGGGGTCCACGCGGCAGGCATTTACTCGTAAATCTACCGTTAGTATACTGGTTGCTTCAATGCTCCAGACAAAAAGACACTGCCCAAGTGTGAAATTAATTAATTTTGGTATTTTCTACGAAAAAGTAGCCAATTTAATTCATTTTACCGGATTGAATTACTGATTTCCTCAAAGTAATGCCTGAGTCGATATAAAAAGAATGGCGCTTGACAGATATTTTGATTCCAGGAATACATAAAGCAGGAGTAGTATTCGAGGCGAAGGATCGCAGAATTTGAAGTCTCCAAGCTACAAACTCGGTCACCATTACTGCAACTGTTGCTCAAAGTCTGACAGAAAAGCAGAAGGAATGGTTGATTTATCTAACACAAGTCGTTTTTTGACCATCTCGTGGGCGCCTCACAAAAAAGGACTCGTTAAAAATTAGTGTAGTAGTAAATGTTGTTGCAGTGTGTGCTTAGACGAGCATCCCTTTGGTATCACATCACTTATTTAAGACAGTTTACAGTTTAAGATTACGTGTTATTTGCCTTTATCTTTTATCTTTCTTTACAAGTTGGTTTTCAAGCTGGTTATTTAAGACTACTGCAGTCTTAAATAACCAACTTGAAAAACACAAACGCTATATCAAGATTATTTGTAGTATTAATTTGTATGTCTAAATAAAACGCAGCAAATCAGTTGAAATTTATTTTATTTTATTATCAAATTTCGTGCTGGCTACACGTATTGAATGGGAACTAGAAAATTATAAATACTAGATTGTTACAAAAAATATTCTATTCTACACAACCTACGTTATAAAAGGCAAGAAAATGTTCACATTTTACACAGATTATCCACAATTATTTTGTTTCAAACAGGGTCAAAAGAGGCTCAACTGACAAATGGAATTATCACCAACGCAACGGCTGGTGCCGGTTAATATAATTTATACTACAACAGGACAAGTGCCTTTATAATATAAACGCTTATTAAAATAGAATTCTACTAAGTGCCGACAATATCAAGTATTATGAGAATGCTGTGCGCTTTTGTCACCGTACTTTAAACGTCATTTGTCATTCTGCCTACAGGTAGGTACTACTATGGTACTACAATACAAACCTTAAGCGTACCTTAACCTTTTGTACATTCATTTTTTTTGTTAAATCGTGATAGAAAATTCTTTTCATGACTCACTAATATCAATTTTACCATTTTGAGCAGTTTTGTCTGTCTCTTGTATATCTCGCTATAATTTGAGAACGGCCTAACCGACCTGGAAGAAAATTGGTATAGAGCAAAAAAAGCCGTGGTTGTGCAAATGATAAACTATATCTTTTTTTTCTGTCTGCCTGCATGTCAGCATGTTCCGTTATAATTCAGTAAAAGCTTAAATATACAAGTTTTACCATGCGAATAAAAGTAGCAGTAGTAGCAAGATTTTTTTAAATAAATAAAACAAAAAAAAATATTATTAAAGGATGCCCTAATACAATCTTAATATTATAAATCATAAAAAACATAAACTTACCAGTGTAATAAAATAGAAAAAGTATTTTAAAAAATCATCACGTATATAAAAAGTCACAATTTAATAAAAACTAGATATATCTTCTAAAAATGGAATATTAAAGAAATATTATAATTTTTTTTTTATTTTATACTTATTTTATATAAATTTTAGACACAGTTATATGAACATAAGGAAATCAAATTCAGCAACAACTAATATTTCAAAACAAATTATAAGTCAAGAACAATATAATTAAGTATTTTAAAAAATCAACCGATGTAATGCTACAATATTCTAGAGTCGCCATATCGTCACACATAGATGTTAAGGCGAGGCATCGCGACAAACGGCAAAAAACTGGTTTGTCAAATCACGTTTTTTTTTATATTGATTGTTAAATAACAATTTTACAAAAATTACACGATATACCTGAAGATATTATCTAAAGAATGTGCTAACTTATTACACGATAGAATGTACTTTACTCGATCATATAAAATTCCGAATACAGACTAAAAAAATCTTTTAAACAAACAATTTGTCAATAATATTTCTAATCTTCCACATGATTTTTATATGGTGATATTTATTTTTATTTATTTATTTATTTAAATACTTTGTTGCACAAAAAATAGTACAAAAGGCGTAACTTAATGCTATTAAGCATATTTAGTTGTAAATACAAAAGGAATGTGCTAAATTTTAGTTTTCAGCTGATGTCCTATATTTATTTATCCGAAAATTAACACGTTTACCAGCGGTATAACAGAGCATACCGCGCCACCCATTTTATACAGAATTGACGCGCGTCGAAATACCTCACCTTAATATTAGCGTGAAACTTATAGGTACAGCCCTTAATACAACAACGCGACGCTACTTCTTGAGCAATTGGTTGGTGAACTCACAGGAGAAACATTAAAAGTAAGCTTAGATGACTGACAACAAAAGGCTCCAAAAATTAGACTAACTGAAATTTGGCTTGCAAATAGTCATCATTGCCGACGCAAGTATCCGATGAGAAAGGATCGTGGGAAATTCTACCGAATATAGAAAATTGAGCACGCCATCAAGTGAAGTATTTAAAAAATACTTCTAAATATTTCTTCACAGATTTGACATTTGATGTCGTTATTTTGTAGTGTATAATATTATGTATACATGTATATTTATTTTTATTATTGCATTATGCTAAGTATTTACCTAATAATTTATAATATGAATATTGTATAGTGTACCTATGGTATACATAGCTCACTTTTCAGGGATACTATACAAATATAAACGGATTTAAAAGAACACTGAGCCACAGAATACTTAGAGACTAACAGAAGTCAATGTACCATACAAGTAATATTCGAGCATAGCACACATAGACACCTCTCACGGATGCGATATCTCGGACTGGTGCGGAACAAACTGTCCCGAACCATTCCGAGATATCGCGTCCGTGAGAGGTGTCTATGTGTGCGTTGCTCGAATATCACAAGTATGTAGATTGACTACTGTTAGTCTTCAGTATACTGTGTCTGAGCTGATTAAGCAATATTCCGCGAATATGTCCCTCTACTGTAGTGTAACATAAACGCCAACAATAGCTCTTATTCAAAGAGACCTGAGACCCACAGTAGAGAAGGTACAAAGGCGACGCGATGGCCCATCCACGTGTACTACATGTATAGTTTTCGATTTTTTTTATTACCCGATGACCCGATAATTTCAGTAACATGCATTTCAGTCATTCGGATAATTATCGGGTAAACATATAAATGACACTTTACTATTTAAGTATTCTTATAAAAAATAGTCAAAGTACTCAACGAAACTTGAGAAAAGAAAAAGTTGAATACAGTGCAATTATTATTTATTGTTATCGTGTGGGATCGGGATCACTTACTTAGGTAGATAATTTATAAAAAACACTTAACAATCTAACGCTTACACAGGTAACATGAGATCCTATCTTATGTAGGTAACATGAGATTGCGACCGCAATATTATTTTATATAAAAATAATTAGCTTTACATTTTATTCGTAATTAATATTCATATAATTACGAACTATTTGTAAAACTGACGTTTTTTTTAATCGAATCAAAAGTCAGACGATCAATATCGAATACTCAATTATAAAATAAAACTACAAAAAAACCTGACAATGGGTGTTTAGATTTTGCCAGGACACACTTTAGATACTAAGACAAACTACAATGCCGCCATTTTACTTGGTAAATCAAGGCGCTGTTGTATCTTCTGACATTTTTTTATAGGTTTTGACTATGGAGGGTAGAAGTAAGGAGGGTCATCTGTGTATATGAAAAAGTGTCCGTCAAAATGTATTAAATTAGGATGGCGCCACATTTGCATCAAGGTAACTCTTAAAAGAAGCGCCAAATATTGTTAGAGTAGGCTTCAAAAATAAACAAGGAAAGAGAAACTTCCGCTAAGTTATGGCGCGCATTTAAAAATCCGCATAAAGTGAGAAACAATATATGATTATTTTTTTACGTATCATTTAACGATTTAACGCTTATTTGTGAATATCAAAAAATAAATTTTGTTTTGGGATTTACGTCCACTTGGACAACTTTTCACAGCACAAATTTTACCCATAACTGTTCTGTTATTCATTCACTTTTTCATAAAATTAAATGTTTATATATCAATAACCGTACTATTTACTGTTCACGAAATAAAATCACTCTAAACGCACGTTTGGTTATAATAATTCTGTAAGGTTATATTTTCCACAATATTTTGTACAACGTAAGTTGTTGAAATTCTCAATAATTAACTACTTTAGTCGATAATGACGTTAAATTTTTTAACTCGGCATACTTCAATTCATCTACGATTGCTACATTCATATCATACCCTGTGCATCCACCAGCGCGATTGTGGAGGATTTTGGAACTGTTATTTAGCGCATACAACTGGACACTTTTTCAACTTTTCTCCCATATAAAATGACTCTCCTTACTTCTACCCTCCATAGTTTTGACAGTTATAGATAAAAAAGGTGTCCAAGCCGGAACCGATTCAACTCAAATGTTTTGAATATTTTTTTCACTCTGACAGGTCTGGGTATCTGACTAAGATGGATTAGATTAGCAGTTCTAAACATATTCAATTAGTATTAGAGGAACTCAGTAATCTATAGCTTTATTTGAGAGTCGAGATTTAGTCACAAGAATTAGAACTGAGTGTTATTTAAAAGGATTTGTTATTAAATCAACTACAATTTTTAGAAAATGAAATAAATTAAATGTAACTTAAAACATGCGGTTTCCATTTATTTTCATCCATGGTCCATCCATTAGTCCGATAAGACACGATTTCGCACGATATTTCAGGGCTTTAAGACAAGGGTTAATTTAAGAGTCGCTTATGGCGTGATGACTGGCTCAAGATTTAAAATTTAATAGATTAGATTACCTGACAGACATAGAAGCTAATGCTTAAAAGCCTTAAATAAGTGAAGCTCTTCCATCACTACTGTCAATTCATATATTCAATCAATTCGATTTGGTTTAATTCCAAGCTTCCTTTTACTTGGTTTAAAAGTGTAAATGTAAAATTATATAAAGTCAAATCTAAAAATTAAACTAACTTGATTAATTATTCTACTTAATTTATTACATGTACACTTAACGCTTAATCATTTACAGTTGAGATAGGCAGGAAACAGCTGTTGCCTCACATCAGTGTCCTGAGACACTTGCCTGACTCCCTTAACATTTACAGCTTTTTATACAAACGCAGTGGTTTCGGAGCCCCAACGCCTCTCTCAAACAACACGACCAATATTACAGTACTGTATCTTACTGAAATCAACACTATGATACTAATACAAGAAGAAAGTTTTGTTTGTGAGGGGTAAATTCGAAATTACGAACTCTGTAAGATTGGATTCAATACAACGCCATTTTCTAATTAAGATAATATTTTTTTATATTGATAGCAAACAAGCAGATGGGTCTCCTGATGGAAAGAGTCAACCATAAACACCTAAGATGTTAATGGTGCGTTACAGTCTTGTGGAGAGTTCTAATGCGACGTGCGTAAGTTTACCGTCCACCTTACCCTCCAAACCGGAACATGACAATGACAAGCACTGACGCTACTGCGGCAGGAATAGGTACGGCGGTGGTACCAGACCCGGGCGGGACAATGCAGAACTCTATCACCAGTGATTCACAAAGCTATTCGGTCGCTTTATACGAACTGCCTGGCAGAATGGTAGTCGGCCTATTCTTCAAAGGAGCCCGGGACCGACGCGGGGGAAATTAATTAATGCTAAATTGTACTAAAAATTAAATATTGCAAGTAAAAATGTTTATTATTTACAAAAAATGATTGTTTTAACTTTTAATTGGCATTTGAGTGTAGGTATAGTTCAACAGGGGGCGGTTTTACTCAATCCCGATGCGGTGTCGTCGGAGTCTATGGCCATGTCCTCGGTGGCCAGCGGCGCCCTGGCGGGCCGGGGCGGGCCGGGGCGGGCCGGGCTGGAGCCGTCGCCGGCGAGGTACCCGTTGCTGGAGTGCGCGATCTCCGGCGGCCCCGGGTGTCCGGCGTGTATCCGGACGCTGGGCGCGCCGTGCTTGTGTCCGGAGTAGACCACGGAGTAGGGCGGCGGCGGCTCCTCGCGCGGGCCGCGCTTGTGCCCCGCCCCCACCTCCGCCCCGCCCGCGCACTCCGAGTAGGGCGGCGGCAGGTCCGACACGAGCACCTCGTTGCTCGCCCCGCTGGACTCCGAGTGAAAAGTCTCTACAGTATTTGGCACCGTGTCTATTTCTGTAGGACGTTCTGGAAAGGAGGAATGTAACCTTATTTTGTTTCTACAATACACGTAGGTATCACGTTTGATATTCGTGTTACAGATAACGTTGATCATCTAAGTACGTATTGTTAATTGCTTTGTGTGCAGGTTGCTTCAATTAAAATATAAAAAGTTGAAGGTTAGGGGTATCATCAACTTGATTACAGTTTTATGATATAAAAAAAATGTATGGAGCATGATTAGTAAATTTAAGTTAGTGGGTATGGGGGAGATTTAGTTTGTATGGCAGCACCACAATCGTAGACAAGAAACAGCTGATGCCTCACGGAGTCAGGTAAGTTTGTGGCACGTCAAGTGTAATTAATTAATGTTAAATACCAAATGATGCTTGACTTTTGTATACAAAAAAATATTTAAATGTCATGAAAAATTTAAAAAACAATATATAAGTCATTTTTTACTTTTTTGGTACTAGTGATCTTGTCTTGCCGAAATTCGACCATATACGGTAAAATCTTTTAAATTTTACAACTAACATCCGAAAAGAAAATAGTACCTATCTATAAATGTATGCATAACATATATTATGTATGTGTATATGTATATGTTATACATAATATATTAATCTGCTGTTAAAGCAAGAACATAACCGCCAATATATTGTCGTAGGTAATAGTGTTGTCGTAGGTAATAGTGTTGTCGTAGGTAATAGTGTGTACAATTAGTTTAATTAATTAAGTTTATTTTAAAAAAATATATTTATTGTATACCTGTTTTTACCTCAATTAAAATAAAAATAAAAAAAAAATAATACCATGTGTCACATGCACGTAGTGTGTATTTATTAATATTTATTTTAATTATTTTAATGTATTGTATGCTTTTTATTAAAAAATATTAAATTTGTGCGGTCCTCCACGATATACATAAACTTGAACAATGCCATGAACAATGGCGGATTATCAAACAAGCAAATACCTGAAAGAAATTTGCAATGTGTTCAACAACTTGAAGATTTTTAGAATTGAAATTAATGCTCGAATATTTCCAACAAATCGTTTTATCAATCAAAGGGATTTAGATTTTAAAAATGTTTTGAAATACTTTGAATTGAAGTAAATTAATTTTAATATTACAAAAAAGTTAAACAATTTTAAAGACTTATTATAAATTAAGCTCAAGTAATCATTTTTCCAAATATAAACCAAATCAGTGAACAACTAAATCCAAAATATAGTAACAGATATTGTATCGAGGGTTTTAATGTAAATAATTGAGTTTGTTCAGCAAAACTATAACCTCAGTAATCTGAGTTAGATAGTTAGATTAAATAAAATTTTCATACTTCACATTTTATATATTTAAGCGAACGGAAAAAGTGCCAGAATTATACTCGTACCATGACGCCGCGTCGTGACATACTAAGTTAAATGGCGGCATTGGGCAGTTTCTAAGTATCTATAAAGTGTACATGCAACCGGCGAAAATTTTAGCTTAGAATTCTAAAGTAAGATTTCCGAGGTTTTAGTTTCACTGAACATAGTTATTAACTGATGCCATTTGACAGCTAACATCATTTAGAAACGACAAATCCATCATACAATCTAGGTACTTCATTTTCTACAGTCACCTTTATATCATTACATAGTATAAAACAAAGTCTCTTTCTCTGTCTGTCCCTATGTCCTTATGTCCATATGTATGCTTAAATCTTTAAAACTACGCAACGGATTTTGATGCGGTTTTTTTAATAGATAGATTGATTCTTGAGGAAGGTTTAAATGTATAAACTTTTCCGATATTCCCACGGGAACAAAAGCTGCGCGGGTGAAACCGCGGGCAGGTCGCTAGTAAATATATAAAAATCAATGCCACTTTTCGTTGTAATTTTATAACTCAAGAACGGGCTCACCTATCAAAACCAAATGTTTAGGATTTGTTTGGACTATTTAGTAGATGGTATATGTGAAGTTTCCATAAAATCGGTAGAGCGGTTCTTCATTTATATCACATTTTTAATATTTCACTTTATACGCAGCGAAGCACGTACCGGGCCGCTACTAGGTAATATATAATCTAAAACTTATAATTACTTAAGCATAAGGAAAATAATATTTTTTAGTTATACTTTTTAATTATTAATCGTTTTATTTTCTATTAAAAGGTGATATATTTAAGAGCAAAATGGGATAGTGATTAGGGAAATCCTACTAATTATCTGGTCAAATTTGAAACGACAACATTTTGAGTACTACAACTTTAAAAAAAAAACATAGACATCAAATAAAATGGCTCAAATAGAGGCTTTATTTCAAAAAATATATCTTTTTCACAGGCTTGACTTAAGACATACTAAATAAGAGTAAAATTTTACAAAATTACAAGGTTTTTTATAGTAGGAGATTTGACTAACGACGATCATTTTAAATACTAGGTATAAACTCACTTTTGTTCTTTCAAACTACACCGTTGGCGAAATTGTCTCAAAAAAGGATCCAAAAGTTTTCCCTTCACGTATTTTTATATAAATTAGTCTAAATTATTTGACATAATTTAATTCTAGCACATGTAACTTGATTTTAATAGCTCCTAAATATATCTTTGAAAATGAAGTAAGCTATGTACATTTTGAAATATTTATTACAAATGTTAGATTACATACAAAATTGAATAAATATTAAGATATTGGGCGATTTTTTTACCGAATCGTTATTATACTCGTAGTTTAAGTGGTATAGGTAGATGAATAGCTTATGCGGGTGAAGCCGCGGGTGTGAGCTAGTGTAATTAATGATGACGTATCACTTACGAGTGGTCGCGAGCACGCTCGGCGTGGGCCACTCCTCGGACCGTCTCCGGCGCGCTGGAACAGACACGAGCAGTCACACATCTGCTACAAACTGCATTTCTTCCCTTGGAATTATGTAAACCCACTTGTACTGTTTTACAAATACTTTCTATTTATATAGTGTGCACCGTATCTATACGAATACTCTTACTCTCCATACAACTAATTGTTTTCCATCTACTTTTAATTGATGATATAAAATTGTCGCATCGCCTCTGTGGTCTAGGGGTCCAGCGTTGGCGTTGACCACATGAGGTCCCGGGTTTGATTCCTGGGTCGGGTACGTAAGAAAAGTGTTTTTTCAATTTTCTGAGAAACACAAAAAGTTACCCGGGATTGGAAAGTGCCCGGTTGGCGATAGGCTTGCCACCTATCACATTTTTGGGACCAAGTATCTTCAGCTAATGTGGGTGCACTTGTTGTACCTCTGCCTACCCCTTCGGGGATATGGGCGTGGAGATATTTTTTTATATGTATACGTAACTCTCTTTCTCTCTCTCTCTCTCTCACACACACACACACACACACACACATACACTCAAACAGAAACAAAACAATCGCACTATGTGCGACCACGGTTTAACATCATACGCTAACGTATTTCTGATGAGTGATGGTGGAGTTGTTTCTTTTGTTATTTTACATTATTTTAATTCTATAAATATCTTATTATCTTGTTATTATTACAATTACTTTTTTAATTTTTTTATATCATAAGACAGCAAACAAGCAGATGGGTCCCTGTGGAGTCAACCATCGGATCTAGACACCAAAGGTGTTAATGGTGCGTTGCTATCTTGAGGCGAGGTCTAATGCCACATGCATAAGTTTACCAGCTATCTTACCCTCCAAACTGGAACACGACAGTGACAAGCACTGACGCTATTGCGGCAGGAATAGGTAAGGTGGTGGTACCAGACCCGGACGAGACAATGCAGAACTCTACCACCTAGTAACCACGATGTTAGTGACTTGCATAGCCAATCGGTCACCTTTTACGACATGCCTGGCAAAACGGCAGTTGGTCTATTTTTTAAAAGAGCCCGGAACCAACACGCCGTAAATTTTAAATTCCCAGCTTTTTATCTTTCCGCTTCTATTACTAATCTCTTTACTAATTAACTACATCATATGCAGTGGCGTAGCTGTTTTTGGGTGGCACCCGGTGCGGAAGTTGGTGGTGTCACCCCATTTATTTATTTATTCATCAACAAAAAATCCACAGCATATCACAATAAAATTAATCGTTGAATAAAATCACATCATAAGCCAATTACGGATTTTCATTTTGTAGTAACAAAACTTATTTAGAGTTAAAAAAATATAGGCAACTTTTATATAATTAAAATTGAATTAAAATAATACAGAAAATATAATAACTAACTAATAAGTCGCAATAAAAAAAATTAAAACAAAACAAGATTAGGTAATAACTTAAGATTAAAATTTAAAAAATAATAATAATAAAAAAAAACATATATAAAAGAAATACAAAATGATGGGGGAAGAAAAATAAAATAGTCATTAAGATTGACGTACCCACTGCAACTGTTTGGTATGCGCGTGAGTGCGTCGTCAACTTTGCATGCAAATAAAGAAAGGTTTACATGTTGCAGATACAAATGTGCAGATGCAGACGCTAATTATGAAATGTAATTATTACATGAGTATTAGAATCATTTTTATTTATATTTATAGAGTACTGCCAGAGATACCAGGCAAGAGTACTGCCTGGGGACCGCAGTCCATTCGAGAAGCGTTGAAACTTGTGTATAGTGTGTACAAGATAAATAATTGTGATATCGCGATTCAGGATTTTTATTTTGAATTTCATTTTTTTTTAATTTTTTTTTGGTAGCGTTTGTGGATTGCTTGCACCGCTACAGTACTCCCCCCCAAGACCGAAGGTCAATCTAATTGTGCCAGTGAATCGTATGTGCCTTGAGTGCTTGAAACTGCGGTGAGTCGAGACGAGCAGAATATGCGCGGTCGGTGAGTCGGGACGAGTACGCTCCGCTGTGGTTTGAAATGAGTCAGAACGAGCGGGACAGGGTTGCTGCATGGAGATCCAGTGAACGTAGGCAGTTCGAAGTGGATTCCAAAAAGCGTAGGTGAGGCGAAGCTTGTGAAGTTGGCTGGTACTATTGAGAGCGGAATGGGGGTTATCAGTAGACGCTGATGGTCAGAAGGCTGATGCTGATGTTTTTTTGTCGAAGGGTCTGTGACACCGTTCGGTGGTCGCTGTTAGTGCTGGTAATCACGTCGGGATGACCATTGTGAAGCCGCTGGTCAATACCGCTGAAGGGACCAGCGGGCCAACTTTTGTCAGGATGACGTCATAACCGTGGAGGTTGATAACGTCGCACAAGGACAGTAATAATAATTATTTGTTATTTGGGGTAACCGAGATCGAACCAAACAACTCTTCTTCTGCTCTGAGCAGGTTTTGTTTTCTAAAGTCTTGGCGGCCGTAACCAATAATGGACAATATACGAGTGCCATCTATTGAGTGTTATCATAAAACTTTGATCAAAATGTTGTTGTAATTATGACCGAATTTAGACAATGCTGCTATTTTCAATTAATATTTACGGGATAGGCAGAGAGAATTGAGTGCTATGTGTCACGTTCCAGACACAATTGCCTTGCTTCCTGCACATTCATAACGAAATTACAGTTTGAAAGACTCTAGACATCACCTTCAGACAGCACTAATCCGATCATGGTACGTCAGTCTTGGTCTCCCTCGGGACCTGCATTCATCCACATTTCTATTGTATATCTGTTTTGTTAACCGTTCATCTGCCATTCTTTCAACATGTTCGAACTAGCGGAGCATGACCATTCTCATTTTTATAGCGATACTGTATTTTAATCCCAATCTTACTCTCACCTCGGTATTACGGATGCGATTCGCGCCTGTTACAACATAGATTTTTCGTAACATACAGTTAAATCGTGGAATCAGTTCCCCAGAAATTATTCCACGATATCCGCCATAATCAGTTTTTTTGCACGCTGGTACTTTCTAGTGTGGTACGGTGCAGAGTGGCTGGTGCCCGTGCAGCCCAGCTCCCCGCACCCACCCTCACCTGTGCAGCAGCGACGCGGCCACTCCCGCACCTGTGCAGCAGCGACGCGGCCACTCCATCACCTGTGCAGCAGCGACTCGGCCACTCCCTCACCTGTGCAGCAGCGACACGGCCTCTCCCGCACCTGTGCAGCAGCGACGCGGCCACTCCCTCACCTGTCCAGCAGCGGCGCGGCCACTGTCTCACCTGTGCAGTAGGAGCGCGCCAGACAGCGGTCGACGGCTCGCACGAGCAGCAGCGCGGCCAGCAGCAGTGGCGCGGCCACTGTCTCACCTGTGCAGTAGGAGCGCGCCAGACAGCGGTCGGCGGCTCGCACGAGCAGCAGCGCGGCCAGCAGCAGCGGCGCGGCCACTGTCTCACCTGTGCAGTAGGAGCGCGCCAGACAGCGGTCGGCGGCTCGCACGAGCAGTAGCGCGGCCAGCAGCAGCGGCGCGGCCACTGTCTCACCTGTGCAGTAGGAGCGCGCCAGACAGCGGTCGGCGGCTCGCACGAGCAGCAGCGCGGCCAGCAGCAGCGGCGCGGCCACTGTCTCACCTGTGCAGTAGGAGCGCGCCAGACAGCGGTCGGCGGCTCGCACGAGCAGCAGCGCGGCCAGCAGCAGCGGCGCGGCCACTGTCTCACCTGTGCAGTAGGAGCGCGCTAGACAGCGGTCGGCGGCTCGCACGAGCAGCAGCGCGGCCAGCAGCAGCGGCGCGGCCACTGTCTCACCTATGCAGTAGGAGCGCGCCAGACAGCGGTCGGCGGCTCGCACGAGCAGCCGCGCGGCCAGCAGCAGCGGCGCGGCCACTGTCTCACCTGTGCAGTAGGAGCGCGCCAGACAGCGGTCGGCGGCTCGCACGAGCAGCAGCGCGGCCAGCAGCAGCGGCGCGGCCACTGTCTCACCTGTGCAGTAGGAGCGCGCCAGACAGCGGTCGGCGGCTCGCACGAGCAGCAGCGCGGCCAGCAGCAGCGGCGCGGCCACTGTCTCACCTGTGCAGTAGGAGCGCGCCAGACAGCGGTCGGCGGCTCGCACGAGCAGCAGCGCGGCCAGTAGCAGCGGTGCGGCCACTGTCTCACCTGTGCAGTAGGAGCGCGCCAGACAGCGGTCGGCGGCTCGCACGAGCAGCAGTGCGGCCAGCAGCAGCGGCGCGGCCACTGTCTCACCTGTGCAGTAGGAGCGCGCCAGACAGCGGTCGGCGGCTCGCACGAGCAGCAGCGCGGTCGGCGGCTCGCACGAGCAGCAGCGCGGCCAGCAGCAGCGGCGCGGCCACTGTCTCACCTGTGCAGTAGGAGCGCGCCAGACAGCGGTCGGCGGCTCGCACGAGCAGCAGCGCGGCCAGCAGCAGCGGCGCGGCCACTGTCTCACCTGTGCAGTAGGAGCGCGCCAGACAGCGGTCGGCGGCTCGCACGAGCAGCAGCGCGGCCAGCAGCAGCGGCGCGGCCACTGTCTCACCTGTGCAGTAGGAGCGCGCCAGACAGCGGTCGGCGGCTCGCACGAGCAGCAGCGCGGCCAGCAGCAGTGGCGCGGCCACTGTCTCACCTGTGCAGTAGGAGCGCGCCAGACAGCGGTCGGCGGCTCGCACGAGCAGCAGCGCGGCCAGCAGCAGCGGCGCGGCCACTGTCTCACCTGTGCAGTAGGAGCGCGCCAGACAGCGGTCGGCGGCTCGCACGAGCAGCAGCGCGGCCAGCAGCAGCGGCGCGGCCACTGTCTCACCTGTGCAGTAGGAGCGCGCTAGACAGCGGTCGGCGGCTCGCACGAGCAGCAGCGCGGCCAGCAGCAGCGGCGCGGCCACTGTCTCACCTATGCAGTAGGAGCGCGCCAGACAGCGGTCGGCGGCTCGCACGAGCAGCCGCGCGGCCAGCAGCAGCGGCGCGGCCACTGTCTCACCTGTGCAGTAGGAGCGCGCCAGACAGCGGTCGGCGGCTCGCACGAGCAGCAGCGCGGCCAGCAGCAGCGGCGCGGCCACTGTCTCACCTGTGCAGTAGGAGCGCGCCAGACAGCGGTCGGCGGCTCGCACGAGCAGCAGCGCCGCCAGCAGCAGCGGCGCGGCCACTGTCTCACCTGTGCAGTAGGAGCGCGCCAGACAGCGGTCGGCGGCTCGCACGAGCAGCAGCGCGGCCAGTAGCAGCGGTGCGGCCACTGTCTCACCTGTGCAGTAGGAGCGCGCCAGACAGCGGTCGGCGGCTCGCACGAGCAGCAGTGCGGCCAGCAGCAGCGGCGCGGCCACTGTCTCACCTGTGCAGTAGGAGCGCGCCAGACAGCGGTCGGCGGCTCGCACGAGCAGCAGCGCGGTCGGCGGCTCGCACGAGCAGCAGCGCGGCCAGCAGCAGCGGCGCGGCCACTGTCTCACCTGTGCAGTAGGAGCGCGCCAGACAGCGGTCGGCGGCTCGCACGAGCAGCAGCGCGGCCAGCAGCAGTGGCGCGGCCACTGTCTCACCTGTGCAGTAGGAGCGCGCCAGACAGCGGTCGGCGGCTCGCACGAGCAGCAGCGCGGCCAGCAGCAGCGGCGCGGCCACTGTCTCACCTGTGCAGTAGGAGCGCGCCAGACAGCGGTCGGCGGCTCGCACGAGCAGCAGCGCGGCCAGCAGCAGCGGCGCGGCCACTGTCTCACCTGTGCAGTAGGAGCGCGCCAGACAGCGGTCGGCGGCTCGCACGAGCAGCAGCGCGGCCAGCAGCAGCAGCGCGCCGGCCGCCCAGCCCCGCGCCGCGCCCCACTCGTCTCCCGCGCCCGCGCCCGCCTCCGCCCGCACTGCGTCCCCGCCCCCGCCTCCGCCCTGTCGCACCTGTCGTCAAACAATCTACCTTATTTTTGTTATACCAACATTTTACCCCAGAGAGTACACCGACGTTTTGGATCTTAATATAGCATATACATGTATGTGTATCATAATTATTATAATATATCCAGAGATTTTGCAATTATTTTGTATTAGTATATTCAATAAATCAGGAATGGAATTATAATTTTTAATGATTGCAAATTCTAACTTAAAAATAAAAAGTTTAGATGCGTAAAAAAAATTTTAAATGGGGAAACAACTATTAATTTCGTGACATAATGATGTAACCGACACCTCTGTGTATAAGTATGTACATGTACCTTTTGTATTGTGTATATATCGTACATAGATACAATGGCAAAAAAGCTAGTAGCAGGCAGGTAGGGGAAGGTAGGGTAAAGGTAATGGGAAGGTAGCGAGAACGTAGCTGGAAGGTAGGGGAAATGTAGCGAAAAAGTAGCGGTAAGGCAGCGGGAATGTAGCAAGATGATTACGGAAAGACAGCGGGAAGGAAGAGGGAAGGAAGAGGGAAGGTAGCAGGAAAGTAGAGGTAAGGTAGGGGATAGGTAGGGAAAAGGTAACGGAAAGTAGAAAGAAGATAGCGGGAGGGTAGAAGGAAGCTAGGGGGAATGTCTCTATTAAGGAATGTAGGGGGAATATAGTAGAACTCTATTCCGCAGGGCAGCGTACTAGGATGTCTTCTGTTCATCATATACATAAACGATCTCCCAAAAATCGTTGATAAACCATGTGTAATGTTTGCAGACGACTTTTCACTCCTGATGTCGGTCAATAATAGCACAGATTTAAATAAAAAATTACAAAATACTATAACCAACATTGAAAAATGGATGAATGACCATAACCTAGAAATAAATTATTTAAAGACAACAGTTATGCAATTCAAACCCCATCAAAAAATAAAGTTAAACATACATTTTTCATATAAAAATGTTAAAATCGATTGTGTACCCACGCATACTCTACAGTCTACTCGGATTAGTAATTGATAAAAATATTAATTGGAAATCACATGTAGAAAAAATAAAATCTAAACTATCCCAATTTATTTATTCCCTGAGGGAATTCAAAAAGTCAACAGCACAGCGTACTATGCATATGCTTACGCATGGCTAAGCTACGGCACTTATACTGTGGGTTAACAGTGTTGATGTCCACGACATATTGGTACTACAAAAAAAATCCATCCGTATTCTAGCTAACATACAATACAACGAATCATGTAAACTCCATTTTAAAAACTTAAAAACCTTAACTCAACCTTGTATATATATATATATTGGAACTTTGCAAATTTGTTAGGAAAAATAACCACTTATATACAAAATAAGGACAAATACCTCGTCGCTACGAATCACGTTCAAAAAATAATTTATATCAAATAACATCGAAGTTAAAATTACATAGTTCCGGGCCATATCCCATGTCTGTAAAAGTATGTAATAAATTACCAGAAAATCTGAAAAGTGAATCTAATTATATTAAATTCAAAAATAGTGTAAACTTTTAATTGAAAAAGTCTATTACTCTGTCAAAGAATATTTAGAAGACAAATCACTCTAATAAGAAGTTGCTACCCCATTGCCATTCCAGTTGCTGCGCCTGACAAGGTACATAATATTATGTAAATCGTCTTATGCACGTAGAGTGGAAAATATTATGTAATGCAACTGTACAATAAATAAATAAATGTAGTGGAAGGTAGAATATATGCAATAGGCAAACTGGCACACGTGCCACCTGATGATAAGTGGTTGCTGTCACCAATGAAAATAAATGGGACACCTGGGCTGATCTAGCCCAAGTATCCCATTCATGTGTTGCCCATCCTGGGACATAAGATGTTAAGTCTCGGTGTCAGTAATTACACTGCCTGTCTTGCCCTTCTCTCCGAAACACAGCGTTGCTGTTTCACGGGAGAAATAGGCAAGATGGTGGTAACCGTGCAGACGGGGGCGCGGCACAGCGCATCCCTCCCACCGCGCGTCTTACCCATTTACTAAACCGACGTATTTCTTTTTGGTACCATCGCGGAAGGTACATAGAACAGTTTGAGGATAATAGCAAATTTGATTAATTTCACCTTTTGAATAATTAATATTTTATGTATTATTGATCGTTTCCCGGTACTTTCTCGACAGAGCACTATAAACGTACTCTTGATTGGTTCGAACAACAATAAATATAATTAACGTTGTAAGAACTCCAGGTAACCGCGAACGCATGCCTGGCACCGGGGAGATTACATCAAGGGAGTCATGTGTCGAGGGCAGTATCTGATTTCCGAAGCCTGAGTTATTGTATAAAAGAGTTAAAAAATTAATCGGCTATACTTGTAACTACCATTGTGTCTACTAGATGGTACAGTTCTGCAACGACTCGACTGGGTTTTGGTACCACTACCTTACCTATTTCTCTCGCAATAATGACAATGCCTGTCACTTTCATATTCCGGTTTGGAGAGTTCAACAGCCGGTAAACTTATGCATACTTCACGGAGACAGCATCGCACCATCAACATCTTTGTTACTTATAGACGGTTGTCTCTTTCCATCAGGAAAATCTGGATGTTTGCTATCTTATGATAAAAAAAGAAACCAGATATACTGTGGATCTCGACGTTCGAACTCAAGTGTTACTGCCTTCCCTGTGAATATTTTGTAGTGTGTGAATGTGTGTATGAATATACCGGTGGCTGGAGGAAGTCGGAATGGTGCCATTGCGGGCGCTGGCGCCACGTGGTGGTGGGCCGCGCTGCCGTGCCCGTGTCCACTGCCACATTACCAAACCTGCGGACGTTGCATCAATCATCAATAATATTATCATGTCAAAGAAAATAGTGCCTAAATGTCAGTGAAATGGAGGAAATAAGGGTCCAGCCAAACTGACGACGCTACAAGACGCCCTTATTTTTTATATTATAAGGTAACAAACAAGCAGATGGTTCTCTTGATGGAAAGAGTCAACCATCATCCAATAGACACCAAAGATGTTAATGGTGTGTTGCTATCTTGTGGCAAGGTCTAATGCCACATGCATAAGTTTACCGGTTACCTTACCCTCCAAACCGGAACACGACAGCGACAAGCAATGACGCTATTGCAACAGGAATACGTAAGGTGGTGGTACCATACCCGGGCGAGACAATGCAGAACTCTACCACCTATTTAATTTATCATTCTATACATTGCACTTGTTATATGAATGGAGGACCCCATCGCTTTGGTCAACAGACGCCTAGTCTCGCCAATTTGTCTGAAGAATTGTGTGCCGTGACTGCCGTGCTCTAATTGTGACCTTTGACCGTTTTAAATTTTAATAGAACTAACCAAATCTAACAGAAAAGTCTAATAAAAATTACCGTTATTTTTCTATTTACTAAAAAACCAAGTAATTTTAGCTGTATTCGTTTTATATAAAACTCTCCACGGCCGTTATTCTATAAGTTACGATGGCAAATAAGCAGAAAGTTCAATTCACAGAGACAATTGTTGCCCACAGACAACAATTATATTAATTAAGCAATGTTATCCATGTATTGTAGGGATTTAATTCCACATAAGAATTCTTTTAAAATTAAGGGCAACCGTATTAAAAAGTATAAGTACGGTTTTTTTTAAACATACGATAGAAAACAAACAGATAGGTCTCCTGATGGAAAGAGACGACCATCGTCTATAGGCACCAAAGAACGTTGCGTTACAACTAAATACGTTGTAACTTATTCAATAATAAACTAGTACTATTCCGGATCTCTCAATGAAATTATAATCCAGTCATTTACAATTTAGTTCTACAATGTCGCAGATAATGGTTAAACGATAACAAATTATGTATAACGCCACCTACATTTAATGTTACTAAACAAATGTAGCAAGGGGTGTTTCAAGTTTTGTATGATATAATAATGAATAGCTAATTATTTTTGAGGCGACTAAGAACTTATTAGGCGACTAACTACTTGGTTACAAAAAAATAACTTTAGAAGCGATTAAATATTTTAGCGACAATTATATTATAATGAGCTACAAAACGTAAGATCTATAAAAACTAAATAACGGCTGCTACTTTAAGATAGCAAATATATTAAACAGGGAAAATTAAATAATAGGTGAGGTATTAAAAATAATGACTTGGCAGCTAATATTAACAGTGGGATATCAAACATTGGCATTAGCAACTATTGGCTTCCATATAAAAACACACTTTCGGGCAGTGATTTGCAAGCAGTTGTAAAACTAAAATCGGGTCCAATAATTAAGTATTAGGATATCAGAATGTTTGTTTTTAGAATAATAAATTAGTGGGCGTTTTCGGCTTTATTTGTTTAAGTGTAAGTTTTAAGTGATTGTGAAACAGGGCAATATTCCACTTAATTTAATGTTTATACTTAAAAATTAAACATTTTTGTATAAACTACACCTCACCGGTACCCTTGCGCGAAGCGGACTAAACGTCAGTAGATATTTGGATTCACCGGTTTGTCAGTAGGCTCGTTCGCCAACCCCATCACCATATATTAACGTCCTATCGTTTGTATCCATTGATAACTGGGACCAGTAACTTGACCTATTCATCTATGGCTCAGGGTATTAATACACAACCACCATACTTCGAACTGCTACTGAGATTTCGATTGTCAAGGATAGAGAAAACTTTAATAACACTCCTTCTCTACCCGAGGATCGAACCAAGGACCTTACAAACTGGGCCAAATAGACTTACCACTAGGTTACTAGTCACAATTTTATACTTATTCATAACTAACAACACTAAGCCAAATATATTTTTTTTTTCAAAGTTAAATCTGCCAATAAAATTCAACCCTTACCGGGGAGTTGCAGACAACATATTTTTTACACATTGTTTAAATGTTATTTAATTTATAACTTATAAAAAGTTTTATTGAATAAAGTATTTCTGATTTCTGAAAAAGGAAGGAAAGGAATAATGCAAAATAGTGTGCCTAAATTTTAATTTAAAACTTTATTTGAATGGACTACACGATGAGCCAACGATGTTTGTAAGATACACACCTAGAGGGGGCGTAGTACAGGATGTCGGGCACCGATAGCCGCTGTCGGTCGATTAGCGCGTGCAGGTCCCTCAGCCTTTGAAGTTCAGTCCATTGCATTTGTACTAGCGAGGGCTCCTCCGCGCCTCTCCCCCCGCTCCGCTCGCCCCTCCGCTCGGCGCCCCGCCCCCCACCGCGGGAGCCCCGCTGCCGCCACCGCTCTAACTCCCACCATACTGACGGTGGTAGAGTTGCTTGCATTTCTGTATAATATACAAAAATAAGGTTTATTTTTATTATAAGATAACAAACAAGCAGAAGGCTCTCCTAATGGAAATTGACACACCACAGTCTATGAACACCAAACATGTATTCGGCGTGTTGTTCTCTATGTGGTGAGGTGGTAATGTAACATAATTACAGGCCGTAATAAGTTTACCGGCCGTTGAGAGGGTAAGGTAATCCTCTGTACCGAAACACGACAAGCATTGACGCTGTTGTGGCAAGAATGCGTAAGGTGTACCCGGGCGAGGCATTGCAGAACTCTTCTACCTAGTAGTCATGATGTATAGATTATACATTAGCGATTGGTGATTACGGTTGCAGATGCTGAGAGAGTACTGTACTTTGGGGCCTGCGCTTGCGTCTTTCTTAGGTTTCGTCTTTATTAGATTGTCGCGAGGCTGACGATTACGTCTGTGCTTTGTGTCTTTTGGCGCTGAATGCGTATTTTAATTAAGGTCGGTGGTTGGGTCCTCGATAGCCATCCTTCAGCCATGAGCACCCTCCAAATAACATTAAAACACGACAGTGTCAAGTATTGATGCTATACGGAAAGAAAAAAGTGTGAAAATTAATTAATATTTATATAGTCTGAAAGTACCTAGTAGTTTTTACTCTGTTCTGTTCACATAAATCTAGGTTAGGATTATACAATAGGAATTACACCGCGCGTGCCACGCATGTTCATGGGGCATTAGCCAACCCAGTGGCAACACTACTCAATAACACAGCGATAACCAAAACTGATGACTTATGGGGAAAGAGGGCATCTCCTTGTCTCGAAATCGCTCTTAAACTATATCCTTTAAGCCGTCTCGCTCAACTATATATCACTAATTCGATAGATCAAGAAATATTTTAATATTAAGCTTAGCTGCAAAACTAAGGTAGAAATATATTACAATTTACAAATGAACCTATTTATAAATAAAATTAAACTTCTTTATTTACCTGAAATAGAGTTACTAGCTTACTTATCTAAAGTTAATGTACAGGCCGCAAATAGAATGAACATATTTAATTATTAATCATCTAAATTTATATTACAAAAGCCAAATATTATTAAAATTTTGGTACAATCTATGGCACCGCAGGTCCGTACCGCTGAAGGGTCATAGTGATGGAACCAGCGGGCCAGCTTCTTGTAAGGATGACGTCATAACTATGGAGGTTCATGACGTCACACAAGGACAAATAAGGGAAAAAGGAAGATCTTCTCAGCCAGGCAATTTGTACTGCCTGGGGACCGAAGTCCATTTGAGAAGCGTTGAAACTTGTATATAGTGTGTACAAGATAAATAATTGTGATATCGCGATTGAGCATTTTATTTTTGAATTTCATCTTTTTCTACTTTTTATTATTTTTCTGGTAGCGATTTGTAGATTGCTTGTATCGCTACAAATCTTATTAAATATTGTTAATATTAACAATTTAAGGATGTTGCGCTAGTGGATTATTTGAATTATTACAATCAAATGTCTATAGATGAAAGTATTTGCATTTTCAAGTCATTACCATTTGCCAAATTACGTTTGGCTCAGTATCACCTTAATTATAGTAACAATATAAGACTTAAAGTAAGTTGATCTGGACTCCCGCGTGTTGGTTCGGGCTCGTTTGAAGAATAGACCTACTGCCGGTCTGCCAAGTAAGTCGTAGAAGGTGACTGATTAGTTATACGTGTCACTACCATCGTGACTACTAGGTGGTAGAGTTCCGCAACGTCTCGCCCGGGTATTTGGTACCACCGCTTACCTATTCCTACCGCAATAGCGTCAATGCTTGTCGTTTCCGTGTTCCGGTTTGGAGGGTAAGGTGACCGGTAGACTTATGCCATATTAACATTTTTGGTGGCTACAGGCGATGATTTCTCTCTCCATCAAGAGAGCCATCTGTATGTTTGCTATCTTATAATGTAAAAAAGCATGAGGGGGAGAGTGTAGTCATTTGCATGAATTTAGCGGCGTAGTGGGTGCCGCCTCCAGCAATAGTTTTCCCTATCTTAATGAATGGGATATGTACTTCCCATCATCAGCACTTGGTGAAACCACATATTAATTATTAGAGAGAGAGAGAGAGACTCATTTGTATTTCTAGCTCACCTCTTTACTATTAGTTTTATTCACTCAACCGGCTTCGCTTATACTTACAGTGTCATCAGGAATATTTTACACAGTTACAAAATTTTACGCAATTGACCTAACTGGGAGAAGGTTTTTCTGACTTTAAAAATAATGCATAAATAGTAAGGGCCATTTTCGATGTAGTCTCCTGTTATATTAATGTCTGACTAATCAACATGGAACTAATTCATCCGAGTTAATCAAGACAAAAACACCAAGACGTGTCTAAAACACGTCACTTTATGGTGATGCTTATAACTTCAAGCTAAAATAATCACTATTCTTAACTAAGTAGACTGAAAAGTTATTTAAAAAATTACGTTTTAGTGTGGACGCGCGATAATGTTACGGTTTGTGAGTAATTATGTCAGACAAATTACTTCTCACCGCGCGGCGAGCTAGCGCTTATAGCACAAATCGTTTATTAATTGAAAACAACATTCAAACATTTTATAAAATAATATAAGGTTGATAAACATTAATTAATTTGAATTTACTAAAAATCCTTTTTCATTGCAATAAATATTTTTGTTGAAATTATGTGTATTTTTTCCTGTTGGTCCGGGCTCTCTTTTAAGAATATGTCAGTACCACCACCTGGGCATATGGTACCAGTACCGTAGTGTCTCGCCCGGGTATATGGTACCAGTACCGACCTACCTATTTCTGCCTCTGAATATTTAAAGCGTCTACCAGTTGCGTTATTAAATTATAAAATTGAGAAAAAATTGCAAAAAAATCAAGTTTGTTGTATGCCAGCCCCCCTTAAATATTTATTTTATTTTTAGTATTTGTTGTTATAGCGGCAACCAAAATACATAATTTGTGAAAATTTCAACTTTCTATCATGGATTATGAGATAAAGCCTGGTAGCAGACGCACAGACAGACAGACAGGCAGATAAAAGGACGGAGAGCGGAGTCTTAGTAATGGGGTCTCGTTATACCTTTGGTACTTGAATCCTAAAGACGTTTAAGAAAAATATGTCGTTTCAGGAGTTTCTTCCTACTAGTTTCGGTTTAGAATTAGATGCATGAGGTCCTAAGTTTGAGTCCTACAATAAGTAGGGTAATTTATTCTGTATATATATATATTTTTTGTTTTTTCTCTGGAAACGTAACTCACTCAAGACCGGAATTATGCCCCATTTGTTAGAGGTTAGCTACCAGTTAGGTATATGATAGGACTTACAGTTGATAATCTCAGTTGGGTGGCACTTTGCTTCCATTTCGGGGGCTTGGTTTGGTCTTTATTTGTTTAAGAAAATACTTTAAATACCTACTTCGTTAAAATTAAACAGTTGTAAATTGCGTCATTCATATGTATAGATTAGCTTAATACATTCAACGATAAATTGTTTATATTGTTACCTTTAGAGCGTATGTGCTTAACTTCAGGAGGACTAATAACAGATTCTAATGCGTGGCGTTAAAGTCTAATCAAGCTTGGACGCGTGATGGTAAAAATTGATGGAATTTAAAACTGTGTTTAAAACGTCGCCTTTCTTAAAGATTTAGTAGTGCGTAATACATGCGTAATACAATATTGCTTATTCTCGGGTAGAGTTCCGAGTTTTCTACAATAATATATGAACAAATCTGTTAATATTATTTACAACAAGCATGTCATTTCTTTTACTATTAAATAAATATTATATTCGCGGGGTAGGCAGAGTAAATCGTTCACCACGATTCACCGGTTTGACGGTTCGCGAGATGAGTAGTGATAAGTAACAATTATCGACTATTTCTAGCGATAACCGGGACTCATGGTTTCACGAGCTCAGCCGAGGTACGGGAGCTGAGCGCTAGCACACAACCCGCCAGGCTTCGAGCTACTACTGAGATAATGGATTTTTAAGTAAAACCTCGAAAAGTGTCACTGAGATTTTGGATTTTCAAAAAAAAACTGAATAACACCTTTGCCCGTCCCAGGGTCGAACCCGGGACCTGGTAATCTCAGCCGAATAGGTTATCCCCTGGACCAGGAGGCAGTCATTTGTTTATATATCACAAAATATACTAAATCTACTGCTCCTATGAAAAAATACCTATTATATTATGTCAATTCTATTGAATTTATATATAATACTTTTTGCGGGAATTAAATCGTGTACCTAAACGAGTGACGTTCGACGACGATAAGGAGCTGTTCGGTCCTGCTGTAAATTAACCTCATTGTGTCTCATCTATTTTGGAGTAACTTTACGTTTGAGCGAAAGAGACACAAAAGTGCTAGTTTACAACCACGATCAAACTGACATCGCATGTTAATTGTATAACGGTTTTTAAATGCACAGTAAAAATGTAGCTGGTGTGGTGTGGTGTAGTTGCAGGTCAAACCCCCAGCGCATTGCAGTAGGCATAGCTTGTGCCGCATTCAGTAGGTTATGATTTTCAATTTAAAACTCGTCACTCATAATTTGTAAGTGTTTATTCGTTTAGCCGCGCTGAGCAATTTTTGGTAGGAAGTAGGGACCGTGAACTTCAGGGTAGTGATGTAGGTAAGCCAACGTCACGAGACATGTTGTTAGGTACGTAGACGTCTCGCGGCAGTATGAATTTGGCTATGCAAAGTATTATTTAAGTTTTCAGTTTTCACTTCAGTAGGCAGTCCACATAACTGCATTTTTTTGTTACATTTTCACTTGTAAACGCTTGCAGTACTACCTACTAATAGTACAAAAGTATTACTAAAGAGCTGTTTTCAAAGTGCTGGAATTTTATCGTCAGCAACATATTATGGTAATTGTGAAAATAGGATGCAGCAGAAATAGCAATGTGGACCACCATTCATCTCGCCAGCTAACGAGCCCGGACTGCGGTGCGTTGGGCTATCAGTTCCCTGCTGTCCAGACCACAGACCACACAAATACTAATAGACACGATGTTGGGCGTAAAACGCGTAGCCGCCCATATGAGCAAATGTATGTAAATGTCAAACGATTGTAGATATAAAATAGAAATATGCCGTATTGTTCTATTTTGTCGTGTCTAATGAAAAGCTAAGGCTTGCGGAATACCTCTGGAGTGACTTTATTTTATCTTATATTAAGTACCTATTGTAACTCTGTATTTCTCTGTGTAAATCCAAGCGACACTGATATCCTAATAAATTGCTTTGAAAGGCGTATCCAGCTAAATCTGTGGTCCAGACTCTCATTGGATAATCTCAACAATAGTTTGAAGTCTGGTGGTGGTGGTGGTGGTGGTAGGGTAAACCCGTGTCTTGGATAAGTACGTGAAGCTGTCGGTCCCAGTTATCGCAACATGCAGTAGTTGTTGTCAGGTCAACAAAATACGGCGATGAGTATAATACCCAGTAAGCGGGCCAACCGATAAACCCGTGAATCGGAGCGTCTACTGATGGGTAATTCACTCTGCCTAATTAACAAAGAATCTGGCGTGATGATATTTTTTAAGCTTCTGAATTTTGATGTTAATTAGCTAGTAGATTAAACGTGTTGTTGTAAAGCGCAATACACACTGAGCCCGCCGGGCCGCCGACCTACCGGGTCGGCAACTTTTTGTTGGCGGCTTTACTCATTGCAAGTCGGAAAATTTGTCGGCGGCATTTTGGCGGCTTGAGATGAGGAACTTATTTGACAGTTATAGTGATTGCGCCGAAAGAGGTTGTGTCATACGTAAGATTCTTGGAAATATTGCTGGAAGGAGCTTGGAGGGATCCAAAGGAAACGAAGCCGTTGGATTCGACCTAGTTTATTAAGTCGCAATTAAGCTTTAGCATCTGCAAGCCGCCAACATGGCGGTCAACACGCGCAGGCGCATGTTGCAGACATGATGCTTTTAATAGTGTTGCTTTTAATAGGCGGGCTTAGTGTGTATTGCGCTTATGACTCACACGGTCGGTAGTACTGTAGGTACGTTACAAGGCACACTCAATATTCGTTACGTCATTATGTTCGTGGTCTGGTTATTTAATTTGCGTGCAAATCGTAACACGCACAAACACGTAAAGGGCACTTGATAAAAATAAAAGTTCAAGAATAGTGTTGGCCTGTTCTTCTTTTGAAGAACAGGTCACTAGCTTTTCTGCCAGGCAGATCGTAAATGACAAACAGATCTTATTTATTACACATTCAACATAACTACTAGTATTCAACCGTTTATACATATACAGGAATGCTGTGACGGACATTTTAATTTCCTCACGCCGCGCCGGAGTTAGGGATTTCTTTTGTACCTACTAGGTACATATCTCCGATTCTTCGATTCGCTCGTACATACCATTTTATACAAACATTTAACTTTGGAGATGGTCCATTTACTTTAGGTAGTTTAATCCATTTTTCCGAATAGCTTTAAAATTGAGATTTTAATGGGGAGGGGCAATGAAATTTGGAAGTTGTGTCAGACGACCTACCCATCAATACCGTACATCATGGCATGGACGAGAAAAGAGCTTATACTTCACTAGTTCACTAGGGCTAGGAGGATAGTAAAAAAATATATCACTAATTGGCATACATATTGTGTTAATTATTTTTTTATTGAATTTTCCGGTACACGTGCGAGTAGGCCACGTCATAGAACCACTGCCCATGGACATTCGCAACACAAATAGTTATTTCCCATGCGATGCTAGCTTCTAAGAAATTTATACTCCTCTTAAAAATCCCAATAATATATTCTCGCTACTCGGGAACGCTATCTCCGTGTTGTTCCGGGCTCTTTTGAAGAATAAAGCAACCACCGTTCTGCCAGGCAGGTCGTAAAATGGAAATGACTTGCTATGCGTGTCACTAGCATCGTCTTCTATATGGTAGAGTTCCGCAACGTCTCGTCCGGGTATTTGGTACCACCGCCTTACCTATTCTTGCCGCAATAGCGTCGATGCTAATAATTGTCGTGTTACCGTTTGTAAGGTAAGGTAGCCGGTAGACTTATGCATGTGGCACTGCCATCCCACTACATGGATAGCAACCCACCAATAACATCTTAGGTGTCAATAGGCGATGGTTACTCTTTCCATCAGGAAAGCAATCTGCTTGTGTGCTATCTAATGATTTAAAAAACAATAAACGTCACATTTTTTTTGGTTTGTCATATCCTAATTGTAGATTTATGCAAAATTTTGTATACCTCCCAATTCTAGACATCGATTTTCACTGTAATGTAATGTTTTAACGTAAGTTATAAATTTGCAGCCTACATAGATTGAAATAAAACTAGCTTCAATAAAAATCTTGTTAATAGACATTCAGTTTTGTGGCGTTCAAATAAAAGTAATTTGCTTTTCCTAATGATGGTGGATCTTTCTAGCACTAATTGCTCTCGAGCAGTCACACAAATACAGTTACAACTATGAGGGCTTCTTATTGGTTACGAAACCCTAAAATTCACAAAGATAAAATGTAAAAGTAAAAATAAAAATAATATAAATAAAGTAAGAACTATGGCCTCTAATGGAAGAGGGAGATGATTGACGTGTGTTCCAAGCACAGATTAAATTCGATACGCCTATCAAGGCAATTTCTTAAGTTGTCAACGTCGCTTGCATTTACTTACACAGAGAAATACAGAGTTATAATACAGAGATGAAATAAAATCACTTCAGAGGTATTCTTCAAGCCTCAGCTTCTTATTCGACGCGATAAAATACCACAATATGGCATATTTATATTTTTTTACAATAAATCTTTTTTTTAGAAATGACTATTACAGTTGACCTTAAGGGTCGTTACTGCGTAACCGGAGTGTTTGGGCGAACAGAGTGCTCAGCCAGAGATTAAATTAAAATTTGGGAAATTAACACCCGTGGTAAGGGTTGTCTCCCGCGAGACCAGACCTCGGCTTAGGGCGTTGTTTTGACTAATTATTGGGGGGGGAGGAGTGGCATTGCGCTCCGCGTTGGGCGCAGGGCGAAATCGGGGTCTACGTCGCCGTAAAGGCCGGCGGCGGCGACGGTGTGTTTGTGTAATGTGTGTGTTTTGTAAAGGATTATCTACAAGCGATTATCTACAAGCGTTTGATATTTACATACTTTTGCTCACATGAGCGGCTACGCATTTTGCGCCCAACATCGTGTCTATTAGTATTTGTGTGGTCTGTGGTCCCAAGATATGACAGATGAAAAATTATCGACAACTCATCCACATATAAAGTGACGGCGAAGTTAAGTTTTTAAAAGAGCTTTAAACTCCTTCAAAACAGATTACTTAAAGTGGCATCCGAACTCAGGATTTAAAACGTTTATGCAGAACCTAACGTCTGTAGACCAATGGTGCGGTGAACAAAATATAACCAAGTTATATAAAGCAATTCAGATTTGAAAGTCATTAAACGTTAAAACCAAGCAGTCGAAACAAATAAGGCAGTGGATGAAAAGCAAAATCATATAGGATTTGCCCGCTGAGTTAGTCAGAGTCCCTCGCGTACAAAACAACATCCTGTCTGTCCTGCCTGCTGGGCAGTTCGTCAGAGGCAAACGATTGGTAAAATAGGTTACTATCGGCGCGGCGTTTCCACTAGTTGCACGAAATCTATTACATCCAGTTCGCATTTTGTGCCACCGCCTTACCTACACATGCTGAAATAGCGTTAGTGCTGGTCACCGGTAGCCTAAAAACTTATGCGTGATATTTCATACTTGTAACATGAATAGCAGTGCCCCATTTACACCTTTGATGTCTATGGGCGATGGTTGTCTTTTCCATCAGGGGAGTTATCTACTTTTTAAGCTATTGCATAGCTTCTATCGCGGGCCTTGAGCGTGGAGACCGAATCCAGAAATTCCGTAACGAAAAAACCTGACACCTCCACTCCGACCGGCACAGCGGTGATACTTTTTAGTTTTTCCATCTATCGATAAATATCAGAACTTTTAATGACTTTTTGAAATATCACGCTTGTCTCTTTAGTTCAGCAAACCGCCTTTAGGTGGCATTGATTGTATTGGAAAACTACCGTAATCAGCTGTTTGTGAGAAAGTATATAGGTGTATAGGTATTTATCATCTACGTACAACAGTATTCACTGTTCTCGTATAACTTGTGTACAAAGTGTTTTAAATATAAATATTTTTTATCGGTCACCACGCTCAAAGTGTAACTTGAATTAATATCAAAGAAAAAAAAATACTGCATAAATAAAATAAATATATAATTGTAACTGCATAAGTTGATAAAAAATGCTATGCAATAGCTTTACCGCGGCAGTTTCCGAGTGCCACACGTCTTTTTTATTTTAGTATTCTTAAAAAAACGGGCGAACCTTACTTCTCCTTAGTCGCACAGTGTGTAACATCTGACATTTAAGCGATTAGGTGACACAATCTTCAATTTTACCACCACGCTCGTTCATTGGTCAATTCAAAATATATAATAGCGTGATTCAAATAGCATATGCTCATTGGTCAATTCAAATACCACGTTTTCACGCCACGGCACGTCAATTTAAATAGTACGGACTTACCCGGCTACTGTTACACATTACCGTCACATTTTATGAAATCACTCACAAGGATTACATGAAAGCTGGAAAATGTTTCATGTCACAAAACAACAAAGTTAAATTGCCTAGACAATGATGCACGGTGCTCTTTACCTATGCCGTTAGGGATAACGCGTGAAAATATATGTATTTGTTTGTTGAGGAAACCTTTTCGTATTATCAAAGCATTAGTTATTATTGCGTAATAGCCATTTTAAGAAGCCGACGTTTCCAAGGCGTGTCTTGTAATAAACACCTATAATTAATTAGAGCTGAGTAATAGCAAATATTTTCGTTACCGTTGATTGATCAATAATGTCTGGCCTACTCTCTCCTCAGCCAGGCACCCCGTGAGGTGATATCGCTATCTACGGGTCCGTAATTTTACTTCGAGAGTCGTGTGTTCGATTAATGGAAAGTCGATTCGATCTTTTTCTTTTTTTATAAATTTATTTCAATTATGAAACTATATTTCGAAAGAAGGCTGTTCCTTTCATTGATTTCATGCATTATCGATTCATAAATATTCGATAAAACGTTCAAACGAAGTAGCGTTTGGCGATAAATGGTTGTTTCGAAATAAATTGCATTCGAATAATCGTTCAGTCGACTTTCCATTAGTCGAACACATGACTCACGACGTTAAATCACGGACCCCATTTCTTCGTCACCTCGCGGTGTGACCGACTGATGTTCTACGGTATACGGTTTAACAATTAGCGTATCGATGTTATCGATGTTCTGCATAACAAGAGAGATGTGAAAAATTCTCCGGCCGTGGGGCTAAAAATATTACTAAGGTATTTTCGTGTTTTCTTCATCTATCTGAAATCTATGTCTCAGTAGTAGTTCTACCCGTGTTGGTCCGAGCTCCTTTGAAGAACAGACCAACCACCGTTCTCCCAGGCAGGTCGTAAAATGCGACCGATTTATAGGTGGTCGACTGACACAACATCTCGCCTGGGTATTTGGGACCACCGCTTGACCTATTCCTGGCGCAATAGCGTCAATACTTATTATTTTCGTGTTCCGGTTTGGAAGATAAGGTAGGCGGTAAACTTATCCGTGTGGCATTGCCATCCCTGCACACGAATAGTAACGCAAAATTAGCATTTTTGGTGTCTATAGACGATGATTTTAATTCCCATCAGGAAAGCTATCTGCTTGATTGCTGTCTTATGTTATAAAAAATGCTCAGAGTTAGGAGTGGTGGTTTGAAAACCCCTGCGCCTGTTATTCCGAGTTATCGCTAGAAATACACGGTAATCGTTGTCAAATTGGTCAATGGGGATCACCACACATCTTGACAAACGACGAAGTGGTGTATCGAAAAGTTTATAGACGTTGAGTTGATCAGGCTACCTCGCAAGGGAACCGGCGTGATTATGTATAAAATACATAAAGAAAATTTTTGCCTCTTTAAGTTAGCTACACTGCGATTTAACGGTGAGATTATTGCCTATGAAGGTCGTTGGTTTGAACAAAAATGTATAATTTAGTAAAATGGATGGTTTCTGACTCTCCCTTTGGCAAAAATGAAACATCGCGCCTATCATATTTGTAAATTGAGTGCGACTCGCCCGTCCGGCGTCTTCCGGCAAAATGTGAGTGGGAAATACACACAAATAACCTATGGTGGCAACAACTACCCCACACCGCCTATAATATGCCGTAGATAAAAACATCTTCTCATATGAGTAGTTCCTTTTGCCGATTACCCTCCCTTGCTACTTTTACGATATCATCAACTGCGAGCTTCGCCTAGGAAAAAAAATACATGTACTACTAGCTGTTGCCAGCAACTTCGTCCGCGCGGACTTCGTTTACTCCGCATAGCTCCTCCCCCGTAGGTGATAGCGTGATGATACGTAGGCTATATGTTGACCCGACCTGTCAGTAATATTCATGCAAAATTTGAAGACAGACAAACAGACAAAAATTCTAAAAACTATATTTTTGGCTTCAATATCGATTGTAGATCACGCCCCAAGTATTCTTTTAAAAAAATATTCAATGTACAGTTTTGACTTTCCTACGATTTTATTATATGTATAGATTACAGACTACTGCCTAACTTAGTGCCAAATTTCATCCGAAACCACCCAGCAGTTCTGACGTGTTTGAGTAATAAACATTTATCTATCTCTTTTGCATTTATATATACATAAATAAGATGATTTTGCTGTAGACAATACATAAACTTAAAAAATATCACTGGATAAATGACACGAATGGATAGAAATCCCAAAGTAAGTTACCTAATTATTTACTTTTGCCCGCGTCTTCGTTCACGTTCAATTCACTTTAGGGAAGTGGGGGGGTTAGAAAGAGACAAAAGTAGCCTATGTCACTTTCCGTCCCTTCAACTACCTCCACTTAAAAATCACGTCAATTCGTTGCTCCCCGTTTAGCCGTGAAAGACGAATAAATAAATACACTTTCCTATTTGTAATATTAGTATGGCCTAGCTGTTGCCCGCGACTTCGTCCGCGTGGACTTCGTTTACTCCGCACAGCACCTCCCCGTAGGTGATAGCGTGATAATATTTAGCCTATATGTTGACCCGACCTGTCAGTAATATTCATGCAAAATTTGAAGTAAATCCATGCAGTACTTTTTGAGTTTACCCCGGACATACATACAGACAAACAGACAAAAATTCTAAAAACTATATTTTTGTCTTCGATATCGATTGTAGATCACGCACCAAGTATTCTTTTAAAAATATTCAATGTACAGTTTTGACTTTCCTACGATTTTATTATATGTATAGACAAACACCTAAAGCCAGAAATATAAACATTTATGCTCATGTCACAAATACTTGTCTTTCCCGGGAATCGAACCCGAGCTCTATCGAATATGTAGTCACGGGGAGATCAACATTATATTATAGTACCTACGCATCAATATTAATTATAATAGGGCATAGAAATATAGATTTCACTAATGTATTACAAGACATACGAGACGCTTCTCGCGATGCACAACTTAGTCTAGTATGTCGTGCTGGCATACGACTACAGTCTTTTTTTTAGTAGTCCAAGATCCCAGAGCTGCCAGACGTCACGTATTTTCTGACGGATGAAATATGGACGACTGAGTAGTGTTAGTATGTACTATGATCGTATGCCTACCTGCTAGCTTGGTCAAACGGCCAATTTCCAGGTATCAGGTAATCAAGGTACATAAAAACATTACTTACTTCACGTAAATTCTCGTGGCTGATTTTCATATATGTTTTCGAGTGTATAGTTAAAAATCAATTGTCAATTCTCCCAGACACTTTCCGTCGGCCATATTGCTTGGCAGACGCTTTAAGGGTCTCAAAATAATTAGTTAACTTCACGTAAATTCTGACGCTCCATTTTTATATACGTTCATCCGACAACAATTTTAAAAACTTTAACAAGAAGACAGACCGATCCAAGGGGCCAATCATCCCCTAAACTAAATTTTAATATCTCTGTGAATGGGAGCGTGAGAGCATTATCTACGCGCATGAGACTGAGTGAGACCGACTGCGCTGTTAAGGCCATGAAAATTACTTGAACAGATATTTTATAATTTTTAGAACTTTTGTTGACAAGTAAATTATGGCAACAAAAATAAGAAAAAAAATTAACCTATAATAAATAATACTAAAGTTAGCCGACATTTTTAATTTTTTTTTTCAATTTATTAATTAGAACTAAAAAGTATTTTTTTAAAAATAACACTTATAGTTTTTCAAATTTTTTTACTCAAATTTTTATTTTTTTAAATAATTTTTTCAATTAAAAAAAATCTAAAAATTTTTAGATGTCGGCTTCTTTCATTTTTTTACTAATTATTTTTAATTAATATAATTTTTAAATAAAATAAAAAATTGGTCAGGTGACAGCTAACTTTATTGTAATTTAAAGGCCCTCTTGAGGCCAACAGCTAAAGTCACTCCCAAATAAGTATTCAGTGTTCTGCCGTGCTAGGTAGACCAGTGCACTCATGTTTAGCTGAAGATAGTTAATCCCACACAATGTGATATGTGGCAATCCTGTTGCCAACCGAGCACTAATCCAATCCCAGGCAATTCGTTTTTATCAGAAAATTGATAAAAAAATATTTTTGGATTGCCTGATCCGGGAAACCAACCAGGGACTTTATATAGTCAATGGCAACACCGAGCCTACAGATAGACTGATATACAATAGACTACAGAGGTAATTAATACAATAATTTATTTAATGAACAACC
Source organism: Apodemia mormo (assembly GCA_036924255.1). Lineage (NCBI taxonomy): Eukaryota > Metazoa > Arthropoda > Insecta > Lepidoptera > Riodinidae > Apodemia > Apodemia mormo. The sequence goes on along the minus strand of JAUPFN010000024.1, from coordinate 2,030,506 downwards.
AAATCAAAAATACCAACGGGATTCGAACCCGGGCCTCGTTGATTGCGTAGTCAGGTTCGCTAACCACCCGACCAACAAGACGGTCAAATATACGACTTAGGAGAATTGATTGAATATTGAATACCTACCTAGCTTAGTGTAAGAAAATGTAAAAAAAATTGAAATATTCCCTTAATACGTACAAGCTTTTTGGAATTTTTAATGTATGTATTATAATATGACCTTAATGCTGGCATATTTAGCAGTCGCCCTTCACAGTGTATTTGTCCCAAATCTCAAAGGATTAGTACGTACGTACATTGTGTACGTATTCACGGACGCGTACGCGTGATACTTTTAAATACTCGATACTCGTAAATACTCGATACGCTTTTGCCTCTTTGACATTACTAAGTTGTAGGTGTAATCGGGGACGCGTACGCTTACAGTACTTCTAAATACTCGATACTCGTATATTCTACGACTGAATACTTAGTTTAGAGACTTCTTAGTTGAAACCTAGTATAGAAACCTGTTCCCGTAAATACGTCTCATCTCTACTTAACAGCGCAGTCGGTCTCACTCAGTCTCATGCGCGTAGATAATGCTCTCACGCTCCCATTCACAGAGATATTAAAATTTAGTTTAGGGGATGATTGGCCCCTTGGATCGGTCTGTCTTCTTGTTAAAGTTTTTAAAATTGTTGTCGGATGAACGTATATAAAAATGGAGCGTCAGAATTTACGTGAAGTTAACTAATTATTTTGAGACCCTTAAAGCGTCTGCCAAGCAATATGGCCGACGGAAAGTGTCTGGGAGAATTGACAATTGATTTTTAACTATACACTCGAAAACATATATGAAAATCAGCCACGAGAATTTACGTGAAGTAAGTAATGTTTTTATGTACCTTGATTACCTGATACCTGGAAATTGGCCGTTTGACCAAGCTAGCAGGTAGGCATACGATCATAGTACATACTAACACTACTCTATCGTCCACATTTCATCCATCAGATAATACGTGACGTCTGGCGGCCCTGGGATCTTGCTCTATAAGGTCAATGGGCCCACCTCTCGTTCCCACCACTGTAACTTCTGTAAACCAGAATCAACAGCGGCAACCGACCTGATAACCTCTGAGTTGCGAGCTCAGGGTGCCCTGGGGAAAAGCTAAGCTGTCTTGGATTCCGCAACGAAATTAATCAGAATATAGGAGAAGTAGGTAGATACACCCTGTTTCCCTCTCTTTTTAGCAGGAGACAGCAAAATGGTACCACGTGTACCCACAAGGTCGGAGTAATAAATTACACCGGATATACATTGGATACTATCAAGCATTTGGTGACGTTTGTTTTGCCAAAGATTACACTCCCAAAGAATGTGATGTGCAGTTTGTTCATATTTACAGTTTAATGTAGAGCACTAGCAAAAACGAGAAGGAACTAATTTAAACGAGAATAATTTAGCTTTAAAATTACCGTGGCTAGTGAGAAACTGTGCAACACAATGATCTATTTCTATCCAAGTTTTAATTAAGCGATCCCGGACGCAATGGAAAAAGTTATATAAATGGCGTCCTTTAGTTAAACAAGACCAACGCAACTGCCATTCATCGATTAATTCATTAAACGTCGTAATAACGTCGATTACGGAATTAAAAAGGCGACATTTTTGTTTGAGCTTGCGAGATGATAAATTCTGGGTTGGTAAAATTCCTAGAATTGTAATACATTGAAGCGCGACTCTGAATTTCTAAATCTAATGGTAAGATGCCTTATAAAACGGGTAAGGCTCCGAAAGCTTGCAATTCGATATGCTTTGCATAGAAATATTAGTGTTAGACGCTGATTTTGAAGTAGTTTGGGCCGAATCGCACCACTCGTAACTTTATCAGCCCACGCTGAACAAGCATAACAGATACAACCTAAATACGTTGCGTTATAAATTATCTTTAAAGTGTTAAACTTAAAAGTTTCTTAATAGTTTGGAGAAGAAAGCTACCTGCTTGTTTCTATCGAAGCAAGTCAAGAAGAAGTTAACATCTAGGTATATACGATGGTCATCTTTCCATCAGCAGATTAATTTGCTCGTTAGCTACGAGTACGTATGTGATCAGGATGATAGGGATAACAATATTGTTCACATTGCAATTACAGCTGACATGATTTATAATTCGAAATTATTTACGTCCAATATCCATATCCATACTAGTCCATACTAATTCTAGTAAAAAGCAGAGCTTTGTAAGGGCTCGCAAAGTTATACTACCTAGTAATATTGTTAGAAAAGTATTTTAATGAGAATTACATCGTTTAATGTATGGACTTTATTTTCCTAGCGCCTCAAAACGTGGACATCTGGTGAAAATTCGATTTTCGAAAATCGGAGCAAAATCAGTAACTTCCTTATCCACATACGTAGCGGGAAATTAAAAAGTACAAGTGTATTATTAGATTAATATTGTATTAAAATGGAGTGAATGAAAATGAATTAAATCTACCACGCCAAAGTAGCATTTTAACTCGTTAGCATTTTAACTTCATGAATTTAACTACGTCAAAGCTCAGACCTCACAGTTCGATACTTTTTCAGTAACAGATACCACACAAGTGCATAGAAAGTCGCCTAGTATAGTGCTCGCTTCACTCCCACTAATTATAAATGCGAAAGTCTGTCTGTCTGTTTGTCTGTTACGTTTTCACGGCTAAACCGCTGGACCAATTTTCATGAAATTTGGCATGGGTATAGTCAAAGATCTGGGGTCAAACATAAGCTATTTTTTTTTCAAAAATCAGTCCCTGGTGGGCGAAATACGGGATGAAATTTTTATTAAAAGCTATTTAGATGACTTATTAATATACTCGCGGGCGAAGCTGCGCGGGTCAGTTAGTACATAGATATATTAATACGTAGCAACGTAAGAAGGTAATTTTATCACGGTAAGATACTACTATTACGTAAAACCCGGACCATAAACGATGTTAACACGGTTTAGTAATTAAAGTAGGCAACCCGGTATAATATAAATAGTAATTTAGTGACAGGATATATTATGAAAAGCCACAAAATACTATCCACTACATTGCAATTAATTGTAAGGACACAAATATTTAATTGTTATCGGATTGTAGATAAAAATATTAAACAAATTTCATTAAATCGCTGTGCTATAACTTGCCATAAATCATAAAGCAATAATGACTGGTACGACTTCATGTTTACCGCAGATTATTTAAATTCAATTAAGTCCACGGCGGCGGCGTGAAGAACATTTTTGATATATGTACCTACCCTACGGAGACAATAATGTATTTTCTCGAAATGCAAAATAGCTAATCATGGGTTAAATCTAAATTTATAATTTCTCTTTATCAAATTAGTATGGAGGAATAAAAATGTAAAATAAAAATACGCGGATTATTATTGATTTTTGAGTACAAGGTTGAGTTATGTACATACATTGCACATATCCCTTTGATTTCAACAGACGGACTGCCCAGCGGTTGTAATTCAAATAGGCTACTTCTTATAATACGAGTAACTACACGCTACCCATTTTCCTTCGTCCAAGAGAACAATAAAGTTTGTTTATTTTTTACTGTTATATCATTACGTAACTAACAAGCAGATAATTCTTCTAAAATAAAGAGATAACAATCGCCCATGCACTCCTAAGATGTTAATTGCGGTGCGGTACATCCTCATGAGGGAGATGCATAAGTTTATCGATTAATTTAGCCTCCGAACTGGAACACGACAATATCAAGCACTGGCACAATAGTGTCAGTGCTTGATATTGTCGCGGCAAGCAAAAGTAAGGCGGTGTTATCAAATCCGGACGAGACACTGCAGAGTGCTAAGTGTGAGTTTTTTTTTTCGCATTCGATCGTGAGCGCATTTCGAGTTTACTAGAAATTTGTATGTGATTTGTACAGCGCCACCTAGTGGTAAACTGGTTTCTCACGTTTACCACTAGGTGGCGCTGTACAAATCACATACAAATTCCTAGTGAACTCCAAACGCGCTCACGATCGAATACGAAAAGAAAAACTCACACTTAGCACTCAGAACTCGTTAGAAACTCGAACACAACTTGGCCAGTCATTCTACACAAAGGGCCCGGTCCAAGGTGAAAAAAAGTTTTCGGTGCAAAAAGCTATGCCTGCATGTCCTTGTTTCAGTCATTGATTTGGTTAGCGATACAGTCAAATTATTACACCTCTTTTGCATTATTGCGTTGTTGTTTGGTTGCTTACAGACAGGCCAATGCGACGGCCCAGATACTAAGTCATCCATGAGCTCCGAGGAGGCAACCGGAGACAGACTGCGCTGAACATGGAGCAATCGAGAGCTGTACTGTCGGAGGTCAAGATTTATCTCGTTTCTCTGAGTACTGACAAAACAATACTCAGAAGATAAATTCATATAACAAAATCAATTTGAAACATTTAGACCGCCCCCCGGTCGAGTGCTTAGCGAACCTGACAACGCATCAATAAGACTCGGGTTCGATTCCCGACAGGTTCCAGGTTCGATTCCAAACATTTGTGTGATGAGCATAGATGTTTGTTTTCCTAGGTTTGGGTGTTTTTTAAACATATAATTTAGGTATTTATACTTATATGTATTTCTGTATATTATTATATTTTACGGACATCCACATTACAAGCAAAAATTTTGGTTACATTTAGGTTAAATCATTTCGTGTAATTTGTACAGTGTTATACCTATATTATTAAACTTTTTAGATTACAAAACGTAACACATAAAAAATAGAGCCGCATAGATAAAATGTTAGATCTAAGGTTCTTAAAGTTCTCTGCCGGAAACTCCTAGCACAGAAAACCAGACCGCGACTGTGAACGGAAGGGCTGGGACAGGTGGCAACACAAACGAGCACAGAAGCCAAAGCACTAAATATTTTTTGTATCATCTATAGATGATGGTTTCCTATCATTTAGAATGTAGAAAGTTTTCTTGTTGACAAATATCTTACCTATAAAAAATCCTTGCTGATGTAGATACCTATCTAGTCAAATTAACAGATAAATCGAAGAACTCGGAATTTTTAATCGTTTCATTTTCTTTGCTCATGTAAATTTAAGCTAACGAAACAAAATATTGACACGATTATTAAGCATAGTCACAGGTAAAACCAGTGTCAGTTTTTATATGAAATCACGACAAAAACTAACAAATCAAGGGTGTACCTAATACTCAAGTAAGTTAAGTAATAATTAAGTAATACTTACGAATTAAGTAGCCGACGCGAATAAGCGTTATGTTAAACTGCACTTAAACTAGGTATATTACCATTTTTTAGAATGCTATTTTGATTAAGAAACAATTAATTGTTAAAATGATTCAACGTGCAGTGCGTATGGAGAACCGTGATAAATAAAAATGGCGACTGGTGCGCGCATGCGCGTTGTACGTGACTTGCGCTGCTGGTGTTTGCTGCACGACTGGAATAGAAGAAGGGTTATGCTTTGTTTACATAACCATACATACATAATGAGGATAATAATGAATAATAATTTCAGCGGTATCAGCAGAGCGTCATTTTATAGCTCTGTGTGAAAGGGGCTTATACATACAAGTTGAATGTAGTGGCCTAAGCTGGTAGGTACATGCCCGAGACGCCACTATCTGTAATCATTTTCATAAAGTGATTATCATCACGCCGGTTCCCTGGTGGGGAAGCAGGGTGAACTGAACGTATGTAGAGTTTTCCGTTCACGAAGATTCATTCGTTCTTCGGTCAGTGGGACGGTTAGTAACAGATCGAGGAAAAAGTATTTTCGTATTTTTATTGTACTCGTATTAGTAGGTAGTAATCAAACCTCTTGGCTGTACGTACTGAATGTAACTAGCTAGTTTTAATTAAATGTGACATTCTGAAGATACAATAAATAAAAAAACTGGTTCCCGCCATTTTTCAATTGTTTTTCAAGCAAGCAAAATGAACGTACGTGACGAAGAAATTCGGTACATTTTAAAGTTTTATTACAAAAAAGATAAAAATGCGACGAGCGCCGCGAATAAAATTTGTGCGGTTGACATACCTAATGCGGTATCAATAAGAGTAGCACAAATGTGGTTTAAGCGTTTCAAGTCTGGAAATTTTAGTGTGAAAGATGAGGTTTGCTCTGTCACAGATAAAATCAGTGCCATCTTTGAGAAAGTGGAGCAAGATCGACATATTAGTAGCTACGACATTGCTGAAGAACTGGACGTTGATCACAAGACAGTTTTACGTCATTTACAGTCCGGGTACAAGAAAAAACTTGACATTTGGTTACCACATGATCTCACTGAGAGAAACATAATGCAACGTTTCTATTTGCGATTCTTTGTTGAAACATAACAATTCCGAATCATTTCTTAAGCAGTTGATTACGGGTGATGAAAAATGGGTGACTTACGATAAGAATGTGTGAAAAAGATCACTGTCGAAGCATGGACAAGTCCCACAGACCGTGGCAAAGCCCGGCCTGACTCGGAATAAAGTGATGCTATGTGTATGGTGGGATTGGAAAGGAATCGTCCACTATGAGCTTTTGCCTCCGGGTAAAACTATCGATTCTGACCTCTACTGTCAGCAACTGATGAGGTTAAAAAAAGCTATTAAGAAAAACCGGCCGGAGCTGGTGCATAGGAAGGGCGTGGTGTTCCACCATGACAACGCCAGACTGCACTCATCTATAGTCACGCAGCAAAAATTGAGAGAGCTTGTCTGGGATGTGTTGACACATCCACCGTATAGCCCTGACCTTGTTCCGTCAGATTTCCACCTGTTTCGGTCATTGCAGAACTCTTTAGGAAGCATAAAGCTAACCTCAATAGAACACTGTCATTCTTGAAATTCTTGAAATGTAATATTTTATGCAACTCACATGCTATGCAGTAACATACAAAATCCTTTTTTCGAATTATTAATAGCATTTTGCATCTTATTAAAATATTTATATATTATTTCTTTACGCCTGCATTGTTATTTATTTATTTTATTTTTATTTATTTATTACACAGTATATGAAAAAATCATTGTGGAGCTCTAACCTCTATACTAGGATAACCCGTGTTATAAAGGTTAGATCCTTCCCTAAGGTTCAACAGTTTTAATAACTAATTTCTAAGTACATTAGTAATCTCACATACATTTATTCCACATGCAGTTACTTAAATACAAAAAAGTGTAACATTATAATACATAGTTGCTATCCTTGTGTGTACCTAAGTGTGTTTTTTTTTGTTTTTTACTTTTTAATTAAAAAATCTCAAAATTTCTACGGGAATGTAATCATGGCACTACCCACAAAATGGCAACAAGACATCGTTAAAAACGGCACATAACTATGAATAAATACAAAATTATACCTAAAAAAATATTTTCCTTGGTATGAACAATACGAAAATACTTTTGCCTCTTATATTAATTGCCGAATTTCATCGGCCTCTTAACGAATATCGTTTATTTATTTCTCTTGATTATCAGAACCGACAGGCTTACGTGCTCGACAGGGTTATGCCCACCAGACTCCGAACTGCTACTAAGATTTTGGATTTTCGAAAATAACCACGAAATTACATCAACTATGTCCGACTCGGGTATGGAACCCGAGACCTCATAATTTGAGCCGAATAGGCTAACACCTAGAACACGAGGGACATAGTAGACAAAAATAATACAATACGTATCATTAAACTAGATATTCCGGAGATTACTTAAGCAGTGCAAAAATAAAGTCGTAATACACTATTATCTACCGTAATTTGCCGTTAGTAGGTATGCAGACGCGACAAGCGGAGATCCCTTGCTTTGTCAACCTTAACGAATGCCATTTCTTATATTATTAACAACTAGTTGACCCGGCAAACGTTGTTTTGCCATATAAATTATTGAGTTATAAAACAGGGGTTGTTGATAGAAAGGTGAAAATTTAGGGTTGTATGTATTTTTTAATGCCACATCATAAAAAAATAAAAAATAAAAATGTCCAAAAAATAAATGTTAGGGGTGGACAACCCTATAATAGATATTAGATAGTAGCCGATTCTCAGACCTACTGACTATGCATATAAAATTTTATAAAAATCGGTCAAGCCGTTAAGGAGTATGGTAACTAACATTGTGACACGAGAATTTTATGTATAAGATTTTATGTGGTTTTCGAAGTATGAGCTGTTAATATAAAATTTTATCATTTAGTAGATATTTTTCTCTATAAAACTTTTACTCTATATATACTCAGACGATATTGAACCCGGAGCATTCATTATGAACAAAAGATATTAGTAAGTAACTGCTATAATAACAATATATTTTTTACTTTCCGCTTAATCCTCTATTAGGCAATTTTACCCAAATTTTTTAACTTCCCGCTACGTATGTAAATACGGAAGTTATTGATTTTACCACGATTTTCGAAAATCGAATTTTCACCAGATCTCCACGTGTTGAGGATCTACAAACCTTTTCCGACGACGACGATGATATTTTGATGATGACGTCAGTATGTCTTTATGTATATGTGTGTGTGTGTATGTGTGTGTGTGTGTATTTTTATGTAAAGATCTCATAACTTTTGAACGGCTTGACCGATCGAAACACGATTGATGATATTTAATTGGACTCTACACAACTTAGACTTCCTGAAAATTTGAACTAAATCGGCTCAGGAGATTTTGAGAAATTTTAAAAAAATCTCAAAAAAAATTTTTGGTGAATCAGTATTATTTTAAAATAACTTCCACATTTATGTACCGATTGAGTACAAAAAACTAATCAGCTCTATTCCTCAAAAAATTACATAAAATCGGTTTATCCATTTGTGCGTAATCGTTGACAAAAAATTCGAAAAAAGTATGATTTCGACATAACTTCGACAATTTTCAACTAATCATTTTTTGGTATTCTACGATGTTTTAGTACTAAGAAAACTACGTCGAATGTCGTATCAAAAACCAAAATCGAATCTAATTTTCAAAAGTTACAGCTCTTAAAATATTCAAATTACGTTGTTTTCAGCAAACTTATTTAATATTTTTTAACTTTCAGGCTAATACACTTATTGATTTAAATTTTCGCCTTTAAAAACTGCGTCAAATACCAAGCCGTCAAAATCAGTCAATAACGAATATTTTTGAAAAAATGTTTTCTGACACTTTTTCAACCTATCGGTTATTTAGCTAAAGCAATATTATAGATCTCAAAAATTGAGTTGAATGCTACTCAAAAGCTCAAAATTCATTTTCATTTCCAAAATATACAGCTTTTCAAAACTTAATATCCTGCCATTTTTAACAAAATAGATGTTTGAACTTGAAAAATCTATGCTTAATATGGTTTTTATTCTTTTCAGCTTAAAATGCCTTAATTTAGCGGAAAGTTTCAGGGATGGCCCGCAGGGTCAACCGTTTACAGATTTTTTATGTCATACGATAGCATACAAGCAGATGGATCTCCTAATGGAAAGAGTCAACCATCACCTATAGACACTAAGGAGCCCGGGAACAACACGGGGGAAATGTGTAATGTGTAAACAACTCATAACTTTTGTACGACCTAACCGATCGAAACCGTAGGTCACACTATCAGTTTTGCGTAACTTAAAAAAACAATATATTATAACCAAAATATTATATTTATTGCTTTTCAAAATAATCTCCTTTACATTTTAAACATTTTTTCATGTGATCGAACCATTTTTTAAAACAGGAGGACCACAGATCTGAAGGTATGTTTTCTACGTGCTGATTGAACGCTATCACTGCCTCTTCGGAGTTGGTAAAAGTAAAACATCTCATCAAATCTTTGATTTTTGGGAAAATACAGAAATCACAGGGTGCTAGGTCGGGGCTATGCGCAGGATGAGTGACGAGATGTACTTTTTCGGAGGCTAAAAATGACTTTGTTTTGTTGGCCGTGTGTGAAGAAGCGTTATCATGGTGTAGGAAAATGCGGCATTTGGGTCGTCTTTCGCGAACTTTTTCTAACATCCTGGGTAAATAAATGGTAGAATACCACTCGGCATTAATACTCTTTTGATCTTCAAGTGGAACTGTACAGATGGGACTCGTAGCTGAGAAAAAAAACGCGATCATTTTTTTACCAACGTTTCTCACTTGTCTCACTTTTGTTGGCCTGTTCTCATTTTGAAATACCCATTCACAAGATTGCTGTTTTTTTTTTCAGGTTTAAAACAATAAATCCACGTTTCGTCTCCTGTGACAATGTCATAAACAGCATAAGAATGTCCGTGGTCGTACTTCAGTAGCATCTGTGAGCACCATTCCACGCGAGCCTGCTTCTGCTCTGCTGTCAGTTCATGAGGGATCCAACGACAACAAAGTTTCCGAACTTTTAATTCTTCGTGTAAAATTTTCTGAATTTGGCTCATACCAATCCCCAATAGTCCTCAAATTGTCTCGTAGGTAATCTGGGGGTTTTCTTCAATTAACCGCATAACAGTAGCCACATTATTTTCGTTGACGGCAGGTGAAGGCTGCCCTTCACGAAATTCGTCATGTAAAGAAACTCGACCTCTCTCAAATTCAGCAAACTATCGCCTTATAATGCTCAAATAAGGTGCTTCTCTCTCAAAAGCATTTCGAAGACGAGCGGTACAGTCTTGTGGAGAAAGAGAACTTTTAAAATCATAAAAAATCATCGCTCTAAAATCTTTTCGACTTAATTCCATTTTCGTTGCGTACGTAGAACTTTGATGTGTGTTAAAAAAACAATTGACAAATCATTTCCCGCCAATTGTTTTTTTTTTATTACTAAGAAGTTTCCAACGTTTTAAAAATATAACATTCGAAATTCAAATACTTCCGATTAGCTAGAAATGCAAAACTTATAGTGTGCCCCATGATATTCAATTAGGTTCTGCCAAACTTAAACTTTCTGAAAATCTGAACCGATTAAGCTTAGGAGATTTTAAGAAATTATGAAAAAATCTCAAAAAACTTCGGAACAATATATTTTTAAATAATTTCCAGATTAATGCACCAATTGAGTGTAAAGTTTAACCAACTCTATTTCTAAAAAAACTGCGTAAAATGCCGTAAATTTTATCAAAAGCGGTTTATCTGTTCAGGAATTATCGTTAACGAAAAATTTTGCAAGAGTGTTTTTGGGGATGACTTTGTAATTTTTTAACCAATTATTTTTTGAATTTCTGCTATTTTTAGTTCTCTAAAATCATGTCAAATGCTGTTGCAAAAATTAAAATCGATTCAATTTTTTAAAAGCTGTACTTTCCAAATATTAAAATTACGTTGTTTACAGCAAACTTACTTCATAATTCTAAAATAACTTTCAGGCTTATATACTGATTAATTTATAAATCTAGTCCGGTGTTCTACTTAAAAGCTGCGTCAAATTGGATTACAATCGGTTAAATCATTCGGGATTTATCAATGACGAAATTTTTTGAATAAAGTTTATTTTGACCTATGTTTGACATTATCTAACTTATCGATTTTACAGCTCAAAAACTACATTCGAAAGATCAAAATCGATCATCATTTCAAAAATATAGATCTTTTTGAAAATTATAATTTCTGCAAACTTTAGATTTTTGTACTCTTAGATTAAAAATCTATGTTTAAGTATAGTTTTCGCTTCTTTAAACTTTAAATACCTCAATTTAGCGGGAAGTTTCGGAGATGGCCTGCAGGGTGAACCGGCCTATAGTTTTTATTTCAGAATTTGAAGTGAATCAACCTAATAGATTTTGAGAAGTTTTGAAAATTCTCAAAACAAGTCAACGAAACTATATTTTTTATTACTCCCAGATTAATATACGTATTGATTCCTAACCAATCTGGTCCTTTAAAAAAACTGTGATGAATTTCGTAAAATTTGATCATAATCGGTTCGGATTCTTTCGGGAGTAATCGTTGAAAAAAAACAAGCATACTGCCTTTTTTATAATGGATATTGCAGGCATGTTTTGGTATTTTAATAGTCCATATAATCCGATGTCTAATAATAAAGTAATCCAAACTAAAAATTAAATCGCAAAATCAAATATCCCCTTTGAAATATTTTAATGTAGATTAAACATGGAACATAGAACAAGCGGAATTGGCAAGTACAAACGTTTGTATCAGGACCGCGATCGCCATAATCACACATAAAATAAGCATTATTGCATATAAACTACTAATGCAAACATTGTTTCATTGGTCGTTTCATTTTAAACAACAATAATCCGAAACACACAAACAGAACATTTAAAAATATACCAAACTGCGTTACAATAAATTTTATTTTGCTACAAAAAAAAGAGTATTTACGGCCTTTTGTAGTCTATTCAAAATAGTCTCATCTATTTGTACAATAGTGAAACTTAAGATCTTAATAGTTTCGCTATTCTACAATAGATGGCAGTATTGATTTTTCCGTAGTTTTCAGTTGATCATATCTGAGTAGAGAACTTTCTAGAACGATATACGTAATGACTGTCATTACGTATATCTTTCTAGAAAAATTAGGTCAACCTAAAATGAACTTTATATGTAAGTGTACGGCTGATTTTAGCTTGACTTTCTATTATATAATTAGAGATTATATTAAATCATTAATTTAATTAAAATAAAATAAAAATTGTACTTTCGAATGATATGAAATATCTCCATTTTTAATCATCTGTATTCTACTATCATTTCTGCATTCAAGGATGGCACAATACGGCATAATTCAGTGTATAATAGATTTTCGCACGACGACTATCTCCTAATGATATGGTAAGTATTACTAAGGCAATTTAGAGTAAAAGCGCATAATAGTGACGCACGCGGCACGCCCACTCTTCACTTCCCCTCGTCTATGTTCCATGAGATTAAATCTATAAACAGGTCTACGCACCGCTACGCCGTAGAAGCGTAGAGGGCCTGCCAAACAATTTACTGCGCTTTCGATAATCACTGATAAACATAAATACGACACAAATACTTAAGTTACGTGGTTGTATTATGTTATTATTTATTTTAGACACCGCTTCTTTACTTAACTTTACCCGAAAGCAGTTATAAAAGTGATAGTTGCTGCGTCACAAGGCTTCAAACTACTCGTAGCAATAAGCTGACTGACAGCTTGTAGTGGGTACCAACTAAAAGTATAATGCGATTACCTGATCGTTGGGTTCATTTAGTTGGAATATTTAATTTAACTGGTCGCCTCTGTGGTCTAGTGGTCCAGCGTTGGCGTTGACCACATGAGGTCCCGGGCTTGATTCCCGGGTCGGGCACATAAGAAAAGTGTTTTTTCAGTTTTCTGAGAAACACAAAGTTGCCCGGGATTGGAAAGTGCCCGGTTGGCGATAGGCTTGCCACCTATCACATTTGTTAGACCAAGTATCTTCGGCTAATCGTGGGTGCACTTGTTGTACTTCTGCCTACCCCTTCGGGGATATGGGCGTGAAGATACTTTTTATTTAATTTAACTACTTAAAAAAATCGCGTCAAATACCGTAAATCGGGCTAATATCGGTTGATTAGTTTAGAACGTAACAATGGCGAAAATTATTGAAAAAGATTTTTGACATTTCTTCGACATTTTTTAACTTATTGATTTTGTAGCTAATAAAATAATTTAGAGCGTAAAATTTGCGTTGAACGGCATTCAAAAGATCAAGTTCGATCATTATTTTGAAAATATCTTTTCCAAATATATACAACCGATTGTCATTTTTACAAACTTTAGGTTTTTGAAATCTTCGAGCTCAAAAATATTTGCTGAGGTCTATATCTATGATAGTTTTTACTTCTTTCAGCTTAAAATACCTCAATATAACAGGAAGTTTCAGGGATGGCCTGCAGTGTTAACCGGCTTTCAGATATTTTTATTTAAAGTAAAAACAATTATTCCATAATTACAAAATATTTATATGACCTAGTGAAAGCCGCGTGTCAAATTAAGCTGACAGTATCAACGGAACTTTATATACATATAATATCAGTAAGTTAGTAATAAATAAGGCATTAATAATTAGATTCGAATCCATAACCCATAAAATAAATGTAGTATTTTATGGGTTATGGATTCTTTATTTTTATAGGGAACCGATTCAGTAGTAACTAGGAGCCAGCAACACGGAGTTGCAGTAATAGTAGGCTTTGGAGAAAACGTAAATCTGTCAGTCCCCATTATTATTATTAGCAAGTGATAAACGCCAACATCGCCAATTTTCGACGACATCGTTAACTTTCTGTGGCCGCATTTCCGATCCGCTAGTACATAGTTGTAAAAATATTGACCAGTAAAGTGCCTGTGAAGGTTAATTTGAATAAACTGTTATTATTGCTTGTGTGGTTGGAAAAGGTAACTCTAATTATCATAGTAGCCTATAAATCAGTCAGTCGCAGTGAATCGATGTATCTAATGACAATTTTACTATGACTACTCCAAAGTGAAATCGGCGTAAATATATTTATCGCTAATTAATGATGTGATGGTCTATTAGTGTCAGGATATTAGCGGAGAAAGGTCAAAGCTCATAGTCAGTAAGTAGCGGCATTAGCGGTGGTTGTGTTTGAGCGCGGGGCGCGGCGAGAGGACGCGAGATCGATCACGGCCGCCACTCCGGCGCCTCCAGCATCCGCCCGGGACACACCGGGCGGATTGCACAATGCTGCTAATTGTAAATTACATCCAACATATTTTATTGATTCAGGCGTCATTTTATGGAAATCTATAATTAATCGGTGATATTAATTAAATTTGATATTTTCCGGAAAATGTTTTTTGTGACTTCCGCGATGCTACCGTAAAAAAGATGGCGTACATATCTACACGCCAGACCCCTTACAGGGTAGGAATCCTTGCAGGCTTGTCTCGCTTCCTCCACATTCATCACTCTCTTCATACACACACGCCGGTTGCGAAGACTCTTGGCATTACCTTCACTACCTACCTATCCTACATTATCATGGTATGTCAGTCTTGATCTTCCCCGGTACCTACATCCTTCCACATTTGCTTTGTGTATCTGTTTTGGTAAACTTTCATCTCCCATTCTTTTTACATATCCGAACCAACGGAGCATCATTCACGCCGTGTTGGTCCCGGCCTCCTTTGAAGAATAGGCCAACTGCCGTTCTGCCAGGCAGGTCGTAAAAGGCGTAGCGACTCGACGGCTATCGAGTCACTACCATCGTGGCTACTAGGTGGTAGAGTTCTGCATTGTCTCGCCCGGGTCTGGTACCACCGCCTTATCTATTCCTGCCGCAATAGCGTCAGTGCTTGTCGCTGTCGTGTTCCGGTTTGGAGGGTAAGGTAGCCGGTAACCTTATGCATGTGGCATTAGACCCCACTACAAGATAGCAACGCACCATTAATATCTTTGATGTCTGCCTTCCATCCCATCTGCTTGTTTGCTATCTTATGATATAAAAAAAGCATGCCCTTTCTCATCTTTAGACCGACACTTTCTTTCAAGCCTAAGCTCTCTCTCACTTCCTCATTACGAACCCGGTCCGCGAGTGTTACATCACATATTTTTCGTAGCAATCTCATCTCGCCCGCGTTGATTTTTTTTTCATGCCCTTTCTGACATACCCAACTTTCACTTCCATATAATAGCATTGGGATAAGCACAAAAAATGCAGGGCTAGACGGGCACCTTGACTTAACATTGTGCTATTAAGTAATCTCCCTAACACTCCATTCACCCTGTTCCCTGCACACACTCTTCTTGCAATATCAGCGGTGTACCTTCCATCCCTGCTAAAAGCACATCCAAGATATACAAACTCATCCACTTGTTCCAGCATTACATCATCGACCACAACTCTCACATCCGTTCTGGTTGCTTCTCTTTCAAATACTAAAACTTTACTTTTCTTGGCATTCAAATACAAGCCCATACTTTTACAATCATCATTTATAACTGTAAGCAGTGTTTAAATGAAAAAAAAGATGGCTGTTTAATAAATGGTTAAAATTCACCCATGGTCCAGACAACTAAGAAGAATCTAGTGGCATAACTATCCACCCAAATCCAGCACACTTCACCCACGTTACCAGTAAGCACAGAAACACAGAACTTACGCACTCAATGCACGTTTTACTACGAAACTGAAGGATTAACGAACACTACCTCACTCTACACGCTGTAAGTAGGATGGATAATTGTGCCGCTGGCATCTTCTTTGCTGTCTGGACTATCGTGGATTTTTATTTTAGCATTTATTAAAGCGGCGTCTTTGTTTTCGGTGACATCGCTGACGTCACATAAAACAGTTTGCAGAAAATAACAAATTTAATTAATTACATCTAACAACTGACACAACAGTATTTTTGTATATCAGAATATCAACGTTAATACTTAATGCTTTAATTAAATAATAAAGCGTTAAATATTCACATTGATATTAATATTTAATGCCCATCCGCCACAGTTGGCCACAGGGTACTGTTAACTGCAACTTATGCCACTTTACTTCAATTCACTAGTACAAGGTGTTTATTGCTATAAGTGAGACATCATTATTATATATTTTCTTTCTTATCTTTAAAATATTATGATATATTTTAAACCATAAATTGATTCTGTTTATGTACAACTTAACGAAACTTAAGTAAGTTGTATATTTATCGATGAAAATTGTATGTAAAAAAATATTGGAATAAAGATGTGCCTGTAATATAATAGTTTCATCATACAGTAAAAATCGACATAGTTAAATAAATATAAATAATAAAAATATAAATAATCCTCGTAGATCTCAGTGTAGCGCTCCCCTTATGCTCTGAGACGGACAGACGGCGCTGTCCCAGCTCGCAGACAAATGCTTGCCAAAAGCAGTCGCGGACAGTGCGAGCCGAGAGTTGTGAGACGCGTCAACAGTGCAGCGCTCCAGTGAATGGATTAACTGGCGACAGGTAAGACACAGCGCACGCCGGCACACCGACCAGCAGTGACCCAGTGGCACCGTGATGTGACTGAGTTTTATTAAGAAATGGTTTATCCTACAGACAGGTTTTATAGGTGAGTCTCCTCATTATTTTAGAAGCATTATGACCTGTTGTAGGTATGGGAACTTAGATTCAATAGTTCAAACTCGTTCTATGAGTTATACTTTTTTTTAATATTACTTGTCCGAGTGTAGATGTGTGTGATTCTGACACACAGTAGATATAGATTCCGTTACTTGATACATACATATGTCCACGTGAAATCTTTAACAGGGTAAGCAGAGGGAATTTAGTGTTATACGTCACGAACCAGAGATGTCTTGCTTCCTACACATTCGTAACTCCCTTAATGAAAAAATCCGGTTTCAGAGACTTTTGACATCACCTTTGGACACCAATTTGATCCTAAGTGCATTTTTAATGTTATTCCTTCTATTATGGCTACAACCAGTTGATTCAATAGGTCGTGGGGCCCAAGAATTAAGAACACATAAATTTGACTAGTTCATTGGATTGAATTTTTTTGTATAATCTTGAGTGAGTCTCTAAATGACTTATATTTCATCTAACTGGCCCCGGTAGGTGGGGCTGCGATGCGTGGCGGTGGTTCACACAGAACAACTTCTGCCGGCTCCGCTAGTTTTAGATAAATCTTTACAGTCACACTCTCCAATATTTTTTGGTTTTACTTCCATCACGATACTGGGTCGTGGAAACTCGAACATTCAGGTAAATAAATTTATTTTATAATAGTAATAGGCATCAAAACGCATTAAAGGAAAATCGATTTTAACAAAAAGCGTTATTGGACTGTATTTAGCAGGATTAAAAATGTTGAGTTGAACTAAGCTTGTAATTTGAGAAATAATTGGAGTTAAATATTTAAAAAACTGATTTTTCAGAAAATTGTTATTTGAAGAATTTTAAGATTTTTCACGTTATTCTTATTAGTATGAGACTACTTATTATTATACTTTAATAGTATGAGGCTCATATTTTTCGAGTATTTTTTTGACACGCTTCGAGCCTAAACGTTATAATAGATTTGAGCTTCAAATGCTTAGTTTTGCCTTAATTCTGGAAGTGAAATAGACTACAGACAATTTTTCTGACTGCTCTAGAAGGAGGGTTATGTTATTCCCGGATTTGGCCACAATCGAGTTTTTTGTTTTTATAATAATTAGCAATCACCTGCGGCTGAAATTAGACCATAGAATAAACAGTTAAATCACTTCTAAAAACTGACTTTAGCCGTGAAGTATATATCATACTATTGTGAATGTGACGTGTATGTAATGTACGTAATGTTTGTTTTTATTATTTTAATGTATTTCTAATGAAAATATTAGGTTTCTGCAGTCCTCCGTAATGTAAATTTGTAATGTAACTGTGCCAAATTTCATACTTCACCGCTCGCGCAATAATTGTCCTAAAAAGGGATTCAAAGTTTTCACTTTACGAATTAATATATTGATCACTTGTGAGAGTATATATGGAGTGATCAGGGGGATACACTGTGACAGTGTGTTAGTGCCGGCCGGACAAACTGTGGACAGTGCGAGGTCACCGGATATTGCGTCATACATGCGCTATAAATGATGATTATGTCTTTCCATCAGGAGGGCCCTCCGCTAGTTTGATGAATATTCCTTGTTTATTCCTGTTATTCGTGTTTTATATGGGTTGTATAATCCTTGTGTAATTCTGATACGGCCTGCAACAAACTTACCCCGTGTTGGTCCGGGCGCGTATTTAATACCATATCTATTCCTGTCACAATAAGATTCAACGCTCGTAATTGTCGTGTTCCAACTTGGAGGGTAAGGTAGCTGGGGAACTTGTGCAATGAGTATTTTATAGATTCAGGCGTTACTTTGCGGAAATCCATTGTTCAGACGAAGAAAACTAGTTATCGAAAATTTGCAAAATACTAGTTTTCTTCGTCTCGTGCATGTGGAATTATCATCCCGCCACACAGATAGCAACACGTCACAAACAGCTTGGTATCTATAGGCGATGGTTGTCTCTTTCCATTAGGAGAGGCATCTGCTTGTATAATATTATAAGATACATATAACAAAACAATACACGAACGTTTTACTTCGTAACCAATAATAACCATCTTCGTGAGCAATGAACACGAGGTTCATTTTGGTTGAGTGTTGTGTTGTCACATGAGTTCGCGGAAAATGCAAATTCGATTAAGCACCTACTTCTTTGACTATGAATTTCCAAAAAATGACGAATGTATTTATAAAATACTAGCTGTACCAACTTTGTCCGCGTGGATATTATTTTAACCATATAGTACTCGTTCCCGTGGGATTTTCGGGATAGAAACTATCTTACATCCTTTCTCGGGTCTCAAACAACAAAATTTAATCCAAATCGCTTCAGTAGTTTAGGCGTGAAGAAGAGACAGTTAAACAGAGTTACTTTCGCATTTATAATATTCGTATGGAATTATGGACTAGCACTACTTTTACTCGCGACTTCGTTCGCGTAAACCCAACACCATTATTTTGTTTTCCTGAGTCTAGTCGGGTTATAAACAGGAGCCTTTGTTACTCTTTGATTATGTAGCTTTCTACAAGTGAAATATTTCTTAAGATCGGTTGAGTAGTTTTTGAGTTAAACCGTAACAAACAAACTAAAAATGAAATTTTCCCTCTTTATAATTTAGACACGCGAAAGCAGCATCCGTGTGCAATATTACACGAAATGTCTCGAGCAAGGAAGTTATATTCTACCTGGAAGGTCCACATGTACTTCAAAATCGTTCCGAAGAGTACCACGACATGAGTGGAGTGTGTCTCTTTCTACTAGGGTGTCCATACATATTTGTGCAACAGGACAATTTCATTCTAAAAAAGCGGAATAGAACTGATATGGACAGCTGCGATAAATCCTGGATAGCACCCACGGCTATCAACTTTTAAAAGTCGTGTAGGTTAACAATGTCTGTTATCGCTCTTATTGACGAAGGAAAATGCACATTCATAATATGTTGTTTTGACTAACACCCATGATTTGCTAACTTTAGGGTTAGATCAATTCGTGTGATTTGTCTAATGATATCGTATTATTACGACAGGCTGTAGTGAGGTGGAGGGGGCCGGATTGCAACTATAAATGCTAGCATATTAGTAACGTGCCGAGCCGCAAAATATTGACTACTTTTGTGTACAGTTAACTGCCGAACTGCACGTTAAGTTTAGTTCTTTGTGGCTTTTAATCGTTCTTCACCCATAATTTCTGATTTTGTAAATGCATGCTTAAAACACGGAGAAAATTCTGTGCGCTCAATTCCGCTCTGCAAATCTGCCGAACTTTGCCCCGGCATAGTGTACGAGAGTTTATATAAAATGTATCAAAGTGATCTAGGCGAATTTTTGCGAAGCACCCTGACTTGATGCGTCCCATCTTAATGTGTTAGAGCGTAAAATAGGATTATTAAAAATAATAAAAGTTGGAATAATTTTACTTGATATGTAACTGAAATAAATAGCTAGATTTGTTTTCATACTGAGCTGTTTCGCGGGTAAAAAGTGTGGTAAAAAAATCTTTGCATGTGTGATCTTTCTGCCGAATTGAGCATTATACATACAGATAAAAGATCAAAATACACTTCTAGAAAATGTATGCATTAATTACGGACAGATGACAATTACATTACATTGCTTTAAAATTTGTTCGTGTGAAGCAGTCCAGCGGTACTGAAGAATCAATAAAACCTAGAGGGTACGGTGAGAGATATTGCAAAGTCTTAATGCCAGTCTACTGACAGGGTCCTGAATAAAACACTTCGGTTCCGGTTCCAACATTCAAGTTCAAAATGTCCAATTCCCAAAATATACAACATTTTCAAAATGCCCATTTCCTAAAATGGTCCATTTTTCTCCATGTTGGTTTCGTGCTCCTTTGAAGAATAGGCCAACTGCCGTTCTGCCAGGCAGGTCGTAAAAGGCGACTTATTGGCTTATCGTGACTACTTGGTGGTAAAGTTCCGCAACGTCTCGCCCGGGTATTTGCTACCATCGCAGAAGCTATTCCTGCAGCAATAATGTCAATTTTATATCATAAGATAGCAAACAAGCAGATAGGTCTCCTGATGGAAAGAGACAACCATTGCCTATAAACACCAAAGATGTTAATGGTGCGTTGCTATGTATTGACGAGGTCTAAGGCCACATGCATAAGTTTACCGGCTACCTTACAATCCAAACCGGATCACGACGATGACAAGCATTGACTCTATTGCGACGCAAATAGGTAAGGCGGTGGTGCCAAATACCACTGCGAGATGTTGCGGAACCACCTAGTAGTCACGATGGTAGTGAAATTATTTCTTGTCAAGAGTTGAGTAAATTTTTTGACAAGCAGTTACGCTATTGCGGCAGGAATAAATAAGGTGGTGGTACCCGGGCGAGATAATGCAGAAATCTACCACCTAGTTGTCATTGTCGTGCTCCTGTTTGGAGGGTAAGGTAGCTGGCAGACTTATGCATGTGGCATTGCAAACCCGCCACACGGATGGCAACGCACCATTTATATCTTTGATGTCTAAACGCGATGGTTTCTCTTTCCATCAGGAGAGCCGTCAACTTGTTTGCTATCTTATAATATAAAAAACAACAACAACATTTTAAACACTAATCATCTAGACTAATAACAAGTAGTTTTTTCGTTTCACATCTGTAAATTATATTGAAACCGTCCATACTAAAGGAGAGTGTTCAGTAGTCGATTTTAACACCAAATATGTAAAACAATTAGGTACTTAAATATTGAGCTAATTATCCTATAACATGTTTATACTCATACGGACGCCCACGCATAGATATCATTTTTATTTAAATTATCCTTTGTAGGCACCATTGAAGTTCATTATTTACAAACAGTGATTTGCTGAAGTCGTGACTAGACTCATTAGCTATTAGTCACCGCGCGGATGATAACGGAGCTATCACTCGCTGTCACGGGATTCGTGGGATTCGAAGAAATAAAAGTGACCGTATTTTCTGAATATTTCTCTACTAATTTTGTTGTGGTTGACAACTACATAATAGTCAAGAAATATTTTGATAACGTCATTTTCCTCTCTATTATACACCCGAGTAAATTTTCCATTATACAAGGAGTAAATTTTCCTTAAAGTAATCCTAAAAAACTGGTATTTTTCATTTTGTGTTTTTTTTTATCTTGTGCGCTAATATACACCCCAGTACACCCGAGGAAATTTCCTTGAAGTAATCCTAAAAAACCAGTATTTTTCGTTTTGTTTTTTTTTATATTGCGGGCCTGTTGTCATCTAAAGAAAGCAATATTTTATTTATTTACTTATTTTAGTTTACTTTCTTTCGTATTAAAATAGGGCGGTTACAAACTAACATCATAATTTTCGACCAGGGTGGGTTTGCGATCACCTATTTTAGTAAGTGAATTAAACAAAGTTCTATCAAGAAAACGTGTGGTCGTAAACTGATGAGATGCATCTTTATGCTTCTACAACATCAGATTCTAAATTATACAATCATGAAAGCATCATTGAGATCATAATAAGCAAAATATTTTATAGCTTTAAGTGCCCGAATGCGACCACATGGCTGCTTTCGAGCGTGTTAGATATTTATATACTTCAGTTTGCGACCACTGGATTAAAAAAGAAATATAAGTTAAAAATGATGTCACTACAACTTTCCAACAAACAATGTTCTATAATTGAAATAATAACGCTTCTTGTTTGAGTGTAACATTAGTATAAGGTAACAAAAGGTAACTTTGTTCGCCACCCGGTGTGGTATTTTTATTGCAATATGCCACACATAAACACACATTATTAAGTCATCACCCGAACTCGGGCACTATTTTCTAGATTTGGGTTTAGCAGATAGGTTTAAATTTATGATTTTCTTGTTACATAATTATTCATTGAATATTCAATGCTTACTGTTCATTGTTTTCTCATGAAAAAATGCTATTATCTTTAATTAAGAAACCTAGGCCCTCAAGTGGTCGCATACTAGAGGCGGTCGCGTTACCGACGCAACGACCCTATATTACGTTTGTATGTTTAATTAAAAAATATCTTTAATAAGACTAAATGATTAAGCTTACAACAGGGAATATAGATGGAATAGCATCCGGTTTCAGTGTTGATCTTATCTTATGGATTATTAAATCCTCGGATTTAAAATAACGGCTGCAAATTAAACTGTAATATGAATTTTTTTTCTTAAATGGAACAACTTCAATCCACCGTTGTCGAAGAATCTCATTTCTTGGGAACCTGCAAGAAAATAATGAACAAAAGGTTAGGTATCTACTACTAGTTAACAGTTACTACCAAAAAGTATGTAGGTAATGTATTTAGTTACTACAACACAATGATTTTAGTATTAAATAACAAAATTACGTAAAGTAGGTTCTTATTTGATTATGATGACATTCCTTAGATTAGATTATGAAATGTTAGATTGAATTGTAATTTCTTTGTATTCACATGTCCGAATTTTTATGTTATTATTGCTACCCTACTTAAGAAACTTGTAAATACAATAAAAAACTTACTTAAAAAATGAAATTCCGCAACCAGCATACGCTTCACTATTACAGCATTTAACGCTACAATTTTTC